>CM066035.1:77341111-77781111 GCA_033557465.1 Ichthyophis bannanicus | reverse complement strand
CCCAACGCACCCTCTGAGGCTGAGAATGGGGGAGAGAATCTCCCGCCAACAGAGCCACTTTCTAACCCCCTGCAATGGTGACAGTAGAGGGGACCATCACCCCAATCCTGCTAGGGATCAAACACCCTACAGGGCAGGCAGTGCAGAGCAGTACACATCCATAATGCAATAGCAGACAGATAGCAGGTCTGGAAATGCTCAGCTGCCCCCCACCATTATCTGACATTCTCCAGCAGCAAGCCTACAGCCGCTGCACCCTGCAAGGTGTTCCAGCAAGACACATACTAGCTGCAGACAGTCCGCCTGCTAGTCCATAGTGCATGGTCCTGGAGGAGATGCATGTACCCAGAACGGGGATATCAGCATACACACCAAGCAGATAGGTCAGTGATTGGGCCCCAAAAAACCCCCCCATAAATATCACATGAGAAAAATACTATATAGCACTATGGGGGAACCTAGCCATGCCATGGTCACTGCTCAGTCAGGGTGAGAGTGATCGCCCAGCAGGACATGCTATGGCCACCCTGTCCATGCAGGTGGTACCGGGCACTACAATGGCTGAGCCATTGCCCTATGCCCTGTGCAGATGCGGCCAGGCCAGGTCACCCTATCCAGGCTATTCCCACGGTACCTTGCTCCTCATTATGCACATTGGCAGGCCAATACTGGCAACAGTGCTAGCAGTGTGGGCTGTGGAGGGTGTTGGCAGCCACCACACACTGGATAGAGTTCCAGGGGTTCTCAACCCTGTCCTCGGGACCCCACTAGCCAGTCGGGTTTTCAGGCTATCCACAATGAATATGAATGAGATATATATGCATTAGAAATAGCCTGCCAAACTGACTGGTTTGTGGCCCTCCAGTGCTGGATTTGGGGACCCCTGCCGTACACCTCTGTCAAGTACGATTGTGAGTGGGCAAGGTACAGATGTCCTCGACATCAAAAGGGTAGATAGAATGTGTCACATCCCTCCTAGTTTCTCACCACCACCAAAAAGTTGTCTAATAGACAATATTTTGGTGGTGGTGAGAGGCGAGGAGGTATGTGACATATTCCATCTAATCTTTTTGATGTCTTGGACATCTGTACCTTGCCCACTCACAATCTTAAATGACAGAGGTGTAAGGCCGGGGTCCCCAAATCCAGCATTGGAGGGCCACAAGCCAGTCAGTTTGGCAGGCTATTTCTAATGCATATATATCTCATTCATATTCATTGTGGATAGCCTGAAAACCCGACTGGCTAGTGGGGTCCCGAGGACAGGGTTGAGAACCACTGGTAGACAGACACACACTCCCCACACCTATGCCAGCATTGTGCAACTATAGAGGTGTTGGGCAGCCCAGGCCACGACACCAGTCCTGGGCACAGTGCAGGCATGGCTATGGTACGCAATACTGTAGGAGTCACTCCCCAGGTTGGTAAACACTGTCAGACACAAGACCTGTAGCACACTCCACAGACATCAGAAAGGTTGCTATGATGCAGCTCACTCCGAAAATTGTACTTAACCTAGGAATTGCGATCTGCCAGTAATCATAGCAACCTTTTGATAGATGTGTACCATATTCCCAGGTTTAGGGTGGCATTACTAAGGTATGCAAGTGCTAGTATTGGGAGATGCACGCAGAGCCCAAAGTCTTGCCTCTCCAGGAGGCTTTGGATAATGGGGCCTGTGGGTGCGGGTGTGTCTGCCCCTGTTGGCTGCTGCTTTACGGCAGAGGTTCCCAACTCCAGTCCTGCGGTGCAAAACACTGTTCGGGTTTTCATGCTGTCCCTCATGAATATACATGAGATACATCTGCATACCATGGGGGTGGCGCATAGAAATGCAGCACAGGCATCTTTATCAGAGGCAGCATGGAACCTGAATGGTGTTTGGCCCTCCAGGACTGCATTTGGGAGGCTATGCTCTAGGTAATGTGCATGTTTACGGTGTCTGTGCTCCGTAGGGTAAAATGTAGGTGTTTTGGGCATGTTTACGTCATCTGCAAGAAAGGTTCTGTCTGTATTAGCACATTATAGTAGTGGGTAAAATATGAGGAGTGGGTTGGCAGAAACCACAGCTGGGACTTGAACCTGTGACCTTCTGCTTCTGAATACACTGGTTTTGTGCACTGCACCACCATGTTATCACAGAGATGGTGCACTCCCTGGTGATACCATGACTGTTGGTCAGACAGGGCCTGTCTGTTGCAGTGCATGGCACCCACCTACACAGGGCTAGGCCACGGTCTGCTCTGGGCAGCTACCACTGCCCCCTCCACCACCAGTATCCCTCAGCCACCATGCTGACATGCCCTTCTGCTGGTGGAGCTGGTGGTGCGCAGTCTCAGGCCATCAAGTGTGCAGGTAGGTGGCTGCCTATGGTGCGGGTTCTGGGGTAGGGGTGCCTGCATAGACGTCCACGCTCCCCCCCGCCCCGCCTGCCAATGTTCCGTGCCCTTGGGGGTAGCTGTTGGGTACTATCCCCTGTGACACTTTGGGAAACACACTCATGCCCATGTTGGGCCTTCAGCAGTTGCTGTCTGGCTGCTCTGCTGTTTCAGCATTCGTATGGGCCACCTAGGCATCACCCTAGTCCGCACTGTGGCCCAGCTCCACCACAGCATGTGCCGCCTGCGGCCCTCTGTATCCCCTTCTCCGGCATCTGTCCAGTTGCCGTTCAGACATGCCCGCCCTGATGTTGCGGGACATGTGCACGCCATAGGAACCCTGTCCGATGGTGGGGAAAACCCTGAGCAGCGCTATTTCACTGTGGGCTCATTCACCTTGTATGGGGATGGCGTATAGATCCTTCCACGATTTATATCTGTTCTATGGAGCTTACTCGGGGGGGGGGGGGAGGGGTTGATGTTTCTCATTGATACCACCATTGGCCAGCTTGGTTATTGTTTTTTTCCAGTTTGTTGGGGTCATTTTCAGTGTTTCTGTGCTTTTTTGTTCTGTGCACATGTCTCACACGTATCACTGTTTTTTGGTTTCCCTGCCTGGGCTGTACATTGCTGACACTGAAATGGGTTCTCTCCCCTGTAATGTGCATTTAATGGCAGGTTTTCATTCGCGTTGGAATTCAGCTCTGAAAATCAGCGCGTTAGTGTGAGGGGAGCCTCTCCCCGCCCACTCTTCGCCCACTGACCCCTTCTCTCCGCCCTCTCTCCACCTTCTGCGGTGTTTTACCGCGCTGCGGAGCATTACGATCGTTAGCGCATCATAACGCGCGTTATGTAACGTTAACGATCGTTAGCGCATCATAACACGCGTTATGTACGATTACCGCAGTTTAGTAAACATACCCCTAAGTCTTACTAAATAGTACTAAACAAGCCTGTCAACGATTTGATAAGGAAGAGAGGGCGTCCATCAAAAGGCATTTTCAATGACCAGATGGAAGAAGTTAGAGATACTGAAACCACCAAGAAACGAAAAGTGACTGGTGCACCTACAAAGGACATACGATTGGACAATACAGGTCACCTCCCTTTGGTAAAGCCAACAAAAGGACGCTGCAGACAATGCAAAAAAGGCATAATCCGCACACTGTGTTTGAAATGTGATGTGTATCTGTGCTTGACATCTGAAAAAACTGTTATTTAGGCTATTAGACCCAGCAGTAAATGAAACTGATGCGAAGACTGGTTTTAATTTTCAGCCATTCAGGACCATAGTTGCCATATGGCAACATTAAATATTTTCTCTTAGAAATAATTTTTTTTCAAAAAAACTTTATATTCTGCATCATTTAGCTCAAATCTTAATAAAAAAAAAACAGAAAAAAAAATTTCCAGTTACAAAACAATTATGTGGACGTGAAAGGGTTAGCACTACAGGAACCTTCAACGTTCATTAATGCAGTTTTTTTGCAGTGTTAAGGGCACAAGGACGCTGATAACAGGCAATAACGATACACTTGCTCCCTTACCGCTCTTTAGTAAATATACTTGGTCGTAAAAGCCGAAAAATTACCTCAGTTTGAAATGAGCCTCTCCAAAAAAGTAATGAACATTCCTTTTGTAACAGGCTGCGGCTGCATCGCATAGAAAATTGCTAGTGTCTTTCTTTACCATTTTTATTTCACTAGCAGAACAAGGATTAAGTACACACCTACCTTATTCATGGATTTCAAGATTGTAAGAAATAGCCTCCCAAAGGATAGCATGCTTTTGTGTACTGATGTTATTGCTAAACTCACCGATTGTTTGCAAGGCATTAGTAATACCTTCCACCTTTTCTAGGAAATAATTACGTAAACACTGGGCAGAAATAACTGGATTGGGTAACACTGCTCTGGACACACAAAGTAATTGATGGATAGCACAGAGAAGCCCACAAGAGCGATTGAAAGCAGATTAAAGTTTTTAGGTAAAAATGTTTCGTATTCCAACATTAACAAGTTATAAATTACTTTAGCTGATGATGAACGCTAAATTCTTTTTACATGGTACAAATAACATCATTTCTTTCTAGGTCACATGGTACAGCTTGTGATCTTTTCAAATTTTTAGAAACCATCAAAGACCACCATTCTACATTACAACATCTCTCAGCTGTGCCCCTATGGTCCAGATAATCCTCTGCATAAACAAATACAACCAATTTATGAAGATGCTATACAGTCACAGAAGAAGTTTTGTTTCCTTTGTAAGGCAGTCACCGCAAGCCCAGTGTCAGGCTTCTGTTAAACCTCATTAGCAAGAAAAACGGCAAATGAAGCAGACCACATCCGTACAACTAAAGTAGCCTTCTACTTTTTACACAGAAAAAATGAGAGCAGATAAAGACCTTATAGCCTATCTAGTCTGCCCATCCGTACCAGTCACTAAGTTCTACAATTCCCCTGCTTTCCCTTAGAGATCCTCTGTGTTTGTCCCATGCTTTCTTGAATTCAGATACAGTCCTCATCTCTACCACCTCCACTGGGAAGCTATTCCATGCATCCAACACTCCTTCTATAAATAAATATTTCCTCTGATTACTCCTGGGTCGATCACCTTTCACCTTCATCCTATGCCTCCCTCATTCCAGAGCTTTCTTTCAATTGAAAGAGGATTTTGTCCTGATTTATACCACAGAGGTATTTGAATTTCTCTATAATATCTCCCCCTCCCGTCTTTACTCCAAAGTATACACATTGAGAACTTTAAGGGGTATGTTTACTAAAGTTTCTTAACGTGCGCGCCGCGTTAGTCTGCAGGATGCCATATAAGGAGTGGGCGGTCCGGTCAAAAATAGAAAAACGGGATTAGCGAGCGCGCTCTTGTGCGCCGCGCACATTAGCGCACAAGAAACGCGCGTGGGAAGCATAAGCAGGCGCGCTGATGTGCCAACAGAGGAACAGGGCTGTAGTACAATGGTGAATATACTGACAAATAGTGCAGGAGTCAAGGGTTCAATCCCCCACTGTGCCCAATGAATAAGGCTGGCTGAGGCACTACCATTTATGTGTAATATTGCATTATGGGACTTTTTAATTTTATTTTAATTACTGCTGCTAGCAAACGCACTCTCAAAGCACTGTAACATAAGGTGCTGCATAAGGCACCCCAGAGGGCACATTTTAAAGTGCACTGTCCGCCACGGCACACTACAATGTTGCTGAAAGGGTGGCGTATAGGGCACCATATAGGGTGCCCTATGAGGCACAGCAAGGTCATAGCACTGTTTTTGATGGCAGCACTGTGCATTTAAACGCATGGAAATCTTAAGTAGGTGCGCTGACATGCAAGGAGGGACAGCAGTGTAGCACAATGGTTAAGGCACTGACTGATGATACAGGGGTCATGAATTTGATCCCCAGTGTGCCTAATACGTAAGGCTGGCTGAGGCATCAGCTTGGACATGTAAGTATTGTTTCCTGTGGCACGTTATTTGTATTTTATTAATTGCTGCCAGCAAACACACCCTCATGTGCCGTAACCTAAGGTGCCGCATAAGGCACCCTATAAGACACTCCATAGGGCACATTATAAAGTGCACTATCCACCACGGCACCCTATAATGTCCCCTATAGGGCACCCTATCAGTCGCTCCATAGGATACTGTATAGTGCACCTTATATGGACGGTAACCATAAGGTGCCCTATAGGGCACCCTATAAAGTGCCCTCTGAGGCATCATATGGGTACAGTACGCTGAGGGTGTTTTTGCTGGCAGCACTAATGTACATTAAAAATAGATAATGCTTTGGACAGCCCTATCAAATAACCCCACTGTGGGTTTGAACCCATGACCTCTGACTCCACTGGCAGTGAAGTAATCAGTGGGCTACAGCTCTATAGCTGCTAGCAAACCCCTGGCTGGCTGCAGAAGGACTGCATGTCACCACACAAACAGTCTGCTGTGGTCACCAGGATAGGGTTAACCCACCCATACCCATGATGCACTGCACATGCAAATCAGCAGTCTACAGATGATCACAAGATGGGGTATGCACCCCCACAACACCTCGGCCTGGTAGGGGGAACTGACCGTGTGTGGTACTGGCACAGAGTAGCTACACACTGTCACATTGTGCAGGTACTGCACTCACCCTGAGGGTGAGGTGGGGCACCCAGCACCAGGTCCACAGCAGAGATAGGCCATGCTGCAGGTCCCCAGCAGTGCTAATGTGTGAGATAGGTAGTTTCTGCAGACACACCTTCGATATATCTGTATGTCTCAGTCAGGTGTAGCCCCTATGGACCCCTAGGAGGATTATATACCACCACTCTCCTCCTCCTCCAGGGCTGAGGGTGGTAAACAGGGTCTCCCACAAACAGATCCACATTTTACCTCCCTGCAATGGTGGCAGTAGAGGGGACCATCAACCCCAGTCCTGCTGGGGAACAGACACCCTACAGGGCAGTCAATGCAGCACTGTACACATCCATAACGCAATAGCAGACGGACATTAGGCCTGGATATGCTAAGCTGCACCCCACCACTACCTGATATTCTCCTGCAGCAAGCCCTCAGCCGCTGCACCCTGCAAGGTGCTCCATCAAGACACATACCTGCTGCAGACAGTCTGCTAGCTAGTCCATAGTGCATGTTCCTGGTGGAAATGCGTGCACCCCGAACTGGGATGTCAGCATACACAACAAGCAGATAAGTCAGTGACTGGGCCCCAAAAGAAAACCCATAAATATCACATGAAAAAAATACTATATAGCACTATGGGGGTGCCTAGCCATGCTTTGGTCACTGCACAGTCAGGGTGAGAGTGATCTCCCAGCAGGACATGCTGTGGCCACCCTGTCTGTGCAGGTGGTGGCCGGGCACTACAATGTCCCAGCCAGTGCCCTATTCCTTGTGCAGATGCATCCTGGCCAGGCCACCCTGTCCGGGCTATACCCATGGTACCTTGCTCCTCATTATGCACATTGGCAGGCCAATACTGGCAACCGTGCTGGCAGTGTGGGCTGTGGAGGGTGTTTGCAGCCACCACACACTGGAAAGACAGACACACACTCCCACACCTATGCCAGCATTGTGCTCCTATAGAGGAGTTTAGCAGCCCTGGCCACCACACCAGTCCTGGGCACAGTGCAGGCATGGATATGGTACGCAATATTGTTGGGGGTCACTCCCCAGGGTGGTAAACACTGTCAGAGACCAGACCTGAAGCATACTCCACAGACATCAGAAAGGTTGCTATGATGGAGCTCAATCAGCAAACTGTGCTTAACGTAGGAATTGCTATCTGCCAGTAATCATAGCAAACCTTTGATAGCTGTGTACCGTATTCCCAGGTGTAGGGTGGCATTGCTAAGGTATGCAAGTGCTAGTATTGGGAGATGCACACAGGGCCCAATGTCCTGCCTCTCCAGGAGGCATTGGCTAATGGAGCCTGTGGGTGTGGGTGTGTCTGCCCCTGTTGGCTGCTGCTTTATGGCAGAGGTTCCCAACTCCAGTCCTGGTGTGCCAAACACTGTTCGGGTTTTCATGCTGTCCCTCATGAATATGCATGAGATACATCTGCATACCATGGGGGTGGTGCATAGATATGCAGCACAGGCATCTTTCTTAGAGGCAGCATGGAACCTGTGATAAGGAAGCTTATCATAGCTCAGGAAGGAGCTATAGAAAAGGTGAAGTGACTCTGAACAAGCAACCTGTCAGTTCTGGTAGAAATAAGAAAACAGAATTTTCCCATAAAAGACTACCAGTCCCAGAATGCACCAGGTTTCCAACAGCCATTAGAGGAGCTGAAGTGGGGAAACGTGTGTTCAATCAGGAGGGCTATGAGGTAATCCCTAAGCACTCATCTCAAAGGGCAGGGCCTGATTCAGCACAGCTGCGCTGTGTTAGGGAGGAGCACTCATCTAAGCAGAATAAAGGTAGAGTTTATTCTACAGAGAAGCAGCTTGAGCTTGATCATCTTCATCATCAGGAGGATCATCAGAAGCAGAAGCCAAACCGGACGGACAGAGAGGGCAAGAAACCCTTTGGAAGAAAGAAGAGAAAAGCCTTTGGGAGATCTAGAGGAGTCCGGAGCAGTACGTATACTGGGAGGCATTCCAGGGGCCAGCATACACCATTGGACTGGGGAAAGTCAGAGGAATGGTGCTGCAGAGCTAGGATTCTCCAGACGGTACCTGTGAGGGAGACGGCTGCAAGTGGAAGGGACCCTAAGACCCGTGCCAGAAGGTATGTGAAGAGAGATCCAGTGTCCAGGGATCTGGATTGGAAGGCTGGACATAAGAACTGGACTACATACTGGCCAGGCTATATAGAGAGGAATTCTAACAGCAATGGAAGCTCAGGTATGAACACTGATCTATGCCCTAGCTATAACCTTGAAAGACAGCAGGGAAACAAGTATTCTCCTGAAAGTGCTCCATTGGGAGATTCATCTGTGCCAATCCATGATATTGAACCCATGCTTGTTGAAGAAGGGGGAATGATAGCAGATAAAGAATGTGTTTACATGGACTGCTCACTGTCTAAACTCCTTTGGTGATTTCTGTTATAAAGTACAGCAACCATCACAAAGAAATACAAACTTGTTCTTTAATCTACTCAGAAAAGCTCCTGAGTAAGATTTTTAGCCACGCAGTAGAAAGCAAGCCAGCTGAGGGGTTTCAGCTGGATAACTGCTAGCAATTGAGCCTTACCCAATTGCTTGTGTGCTCTAAGAGAATATTAGCTAAAGCCTACAGAAAAGACCAGTTTGTTGCCAAGCAGGTCTTATTTCTTTTGTTTTGCTTGCCTGACAAGTTTAAATGTTTTCCTGATTTTGTTTTTTTTTCAAGTTTAACACTTAAAGCAAGTAACCTGATTTATGTGCTACCAAGCATATCTGTGTTGTGAGAAATAACCCCATAAATAAATATCTTATTGGCTTTACCCAAAAGCACAACTAATTATTGTGAGCAGCTGTGTCTGGTGTGAATGAACTGCATTGCCCACAATCCCTTGCAAATCATATAGATATATGCACTTGCCAAGACTGTGAAGATTCTCACTCAGGCAGCCGTCTGACAAATGGCGTAGTTTTTCGGATTGCTTTTGCACAAAGGGGATTTACTTGCTGAGGATTACAACTAAAGTTCAAGTTTAAAGCTGGAAAAAAAGATTTTCCCTCAACTGCACTTTGGAGGAGAAGTGGATGTTCCAGGCAGCTGTCCCAGGAGGAAAAGACCCTGTGCAGAGCTGGATTCATCACTGACACAAGATAATAAGTACCTGGGCATGTCTAGTGGTGGATGGGAGTAAGGCACAGGGATACTTGAAAAAAAAAAGTAGAAAAAAACCCCCACCTGTTTGGAAGGTGGTGCACTTTGTTTTTTTTCTTTGTTTCTTGCAGGGATCAAGATGGATCCAAGGGAACTAGCTGAATGGATGGCAGCCCAGTTTAGCAGGCAACAGGAGCTAGCACAGCAGGCTCAGGACACTGCTATGAAAGCCTTAATGGACCAGCAGAAGCCAGTGCTTGATCTGGTGCAAGCCCTAGTTAAGCTGCAGAACCAAAGGGGAACAGATGCAAGACCAGCAGTAAATACTGGTACACCACATGTGGACAGTGTGGGACTCAATCAAGGAATTGGGGCATTTAGTTTTGGGAAGCTAACTCCAGATGATAATGTTGATGATTTTCTAGAGTCTTTTGAAAGAGTGGCACAAGCTTTAGCATGGCCAGAGACCCAGTGGGCAGTAAGGCTGGCAGCCTCATTAACTGGAGAGGCGCTTGCAGCTTACAGAGCAATGCCAGCAGCCCAGGCTTTGAATTATAAGGATGTAAAGGCTGCTATTAGAGATCGCCTAGGGTTGTCTATTTCAGAGTATAGGCGAATGTTTAGAGCTACTACATTGAGAGTGGGTGAAACACACAGGGCTCTGAGTCAGAGAATCAGAGGTTTAGCTGTAAAATGGTTGGAGCCTGAGCAAAAGACGGTAGAAATGTTATTAGACATTATAATGCTTGAACAATTTATGTCTGCAGTCCCTAAAGATTTGCACACTTTCCTTATACAGCAAAATTGCCAAAATCTTGGAGAGGCAACCATGCTAGCAGAGAGATTCTTGGAAGCCACGCAGGCTTGCCATAGAATGGGTGGCCCTCTGAAGATTGGTGCTGAGGCAAGATGTGCTGTATCAGAAAAGAAAATAATTAAAAATGTTTCTGAAAATGAATGTACTGTATCAAACCAGATGACACAGTGGAGTAGAAAGAAATGTTTCAAGTGTGGAAAATGGGAACATTTAGAAAAGGGATGCCAGACACACACTAGCTTAATGGGTGTGGATTTAAAACAGCCCAAAGAAGGATTTCTTTTGATGGTTGATGTGCAAGGAATTACCACAAATGCTCTGTTAGACTCTGGGGCAGACCAGAGTATGATGTCAAAAAGGCTTTGGAAGAGAATAGAGGCCCAAGAAGGATTTGTGCCTAGAACCCCTGAAAGCCAAGTTCACATCAGATGCATTCATGGTGCTGCAACATCATATCCCACCTATAGGCTAAGGGTTAAGTGCCTGGGGGAACAAGAGGAAGTCCTGTTAGTAGTGGTGCTTAGGCTACCCTTTGATTTGGTTCTAGGAAAGGACTGGCCAAGATTTAAGCAGGGTCTAGTGGAAGGGCTAGGAAAGAAGGAGGGAGAAGGAATAATGGAAATAGCTCCCGGGCCTTTCTTTGGAAGTCCTCAGTCCCTAGCTAAAAAGATGGTTAAGATTCCAGAAGGCCAAACTATGGGTAATAAGAGGGGCCTTGTATCCACCCGCTCGCAGGCTAAGGTAGAGAGCCAGCAGAAGGAGGAGGGGGAGCAGGCAGAGTTATTAGGAGACTTACCCTCTCATGATGATTTAATAACCCCATCATCTGGTAAAGTAAGAAAGTTGAAAGCACAAAAGCAGCGTGAGAGACTTTGCAGAGCACAGGGTAGGGCTGAGCTGTTAGCTGGTCAAAGTTTACCCTGGGTGCCAGCTGAGTTAGTGGCAAAGTTTCCTAACTTTCCACAAGAGCAGCGAGCTGATCAAGCTCTCACCCGAGCTTTTAAGTATGCTCATGAGGTCAGGGAGGAGTTGCCCAGATTCAGACTAGATAATGAAATATTATATAGAGAGAGTCAGGACCCCAGGAATGGGACCATACGTAAACAATTGGTGGTACCCACAACTTTCAAAGGGCTAGTACTTAGATTAGCACATGATCATCCAGTTGGAGGTCATAAAGGGATGCAAGGAACGCTGGATCAAATACTTATGCATTTTTACTGGCCAGGTATTTTCAAAGAAACTGCCCAGTTTTGTGCTGCATGTCCAGCGTGTCAGCGAGTTACAGCGGCTCACCCACCGGTGGTGCCATTGGTTCCCATGCCAATTATCACAGACCCAATTGGTCGCATTGCCATGGATATTGTAGGCCCATTAGTCAAAACGCCCCGAGGTTTCCAATACATCCTAGTTATGGTAGATCAGGCAACAAGGTTTCCCTGGGCCATACCATTGAGGAATGTTTCTGCAAAAACAATAGCTTTAGAGCTAGTAAAATTGTTTTGTGAAGTGGGATTCCCAAGAGAGGTGTTGACTGACCGAGGGTCCAATTTTGTATCCAAATATTTGGCCCAGGTCTGGGATGCCTTTGGCATTCATCACGTGAAAACCTCAGCCTACCATCCACAATCAAACGGTTTGGTGGAGAGATTCAACCAAACTCTCAAACAAATGTTGAGAAGGGGGTTAGCAGGAGAGGTAAAAGAATGGGATATGTTATTGCCCTTTGCCTTATATGCCTGCAGGGAGAGAATTCAGGTGTCCCTAGGTGTAACTCCATATGAATTGATGTATGGTAGGGCTCCACGGGGTTTGTTAGATATTTTGAGGGAACAATGGATTGATCCTGAACCAGGAAGTCAGGAGGTGCCACAGTTTCTACGTGACTTGAGAGCACGTTTGAAAAGGACCTCGCAGGTTGCTGAGAGGAACCTGCAGGACAGTCAAGTGCGCCAAAAAGGGTGGTATGATAGGAAGGCCAAAAGCCGCCAATTAAGCATTGGTGAAAAGGTTTTGGTTCAAGTAGCAGGTACAGCCCCAAAATTTGAAGTACAGTGGAAAGGGCCATGGAAGGTTGTTAAATAAGTGAGCCCAGTGTCTTATATGGTAGAAAATGCAAGAGGGCGTAGGCAGACCTACCATATTAATGTACTTAAGTCTTGGAAGGAGAGGCCTGTAAATAATAATGACCCTGAAGCCAGTCAGGAAGTAAGTGAGCTTCGAAAAGATAACACTCTCGTAGGTATTACGGACTGTAGGAAAGAAGTTTCACCAGTTAAACCAGTCCGTAATAACTTAAGCAGGGGGGTATGTGATAAGGAAGCTTATCATAGCTCAGGAAGGAGCTATAGAAAAGGTGAAGTGACTCTGAACAAGCAACCTGTCAGTTCTGGTAGAAATAAGAAAACAGAATTTTCCCATAAAAGACTACCAGTCCCAGAATGCACCAGGTTTCCAACAGCCATTAGAGGAGCTGAAGTGGGGAAACGTGTGTTCAATCAGGAGGGCTATGAGGTAATCCCTAAGCACTCATCTCAAAGGGCAGGGCCTGATTCAGCACAGCTGCGCTGTGTTAGGGAGGAGCACTCATCTAAGCAGAATAAAGGTAGAGTTTATTCTACAGAGAAGCAGCTTGAGCTTGATCATCTTCATCATCAGGAGGATCATCAGAAGCAGAAGCCAAACCGGACGGACAGAGAGGGCAAGAAACCCTTTGGAAGAAAGAAGAGAAAAGCCTTTGGGAGATCTAGAGGAGTCCGGAGCAGTACGTATACTGGGAGGCATTCCAGGGGCCAGCATACACCATTGGACTGGGGAAAGCCAGAGGAATGGTGCTGCAGAGCTAGGAATCTCCAGACGGTACCTGTGAGGGAGACGGCTGCAAGTGGAAGGGACCCTAAGACCCGTGCCAGAAGGTATGTGAAGAGAGAACCAGTGTCCAGGGATCTGGATTGGAAGACTGGACATAAGAACTGGACTACATACTGGCCAGGCTATATAGAGAGGAACTCTAACAGCAATGGAAGCTCAGGTATGAACACTGATCTATGCCCTAGCTATAACCTTGAAAGACAGCAGGGAAACAAGTATTCTCCTGAAAGTGCTCCATTGGGAGATTCATCTGTGCCAATCCATGATATTGAACCCATGCTTGTTGAAGAAGGGGGAATGATAGCAGATGAAGAATGTGTTTACATGGACTGCTCACTGTCTAAACTCCTTTGGTGATTTCTGTTATAAAGTACAGCAACCATCACAAAGAAATACAAACTTGTTCTTTAATCTACTCAGAAAAGCTCCTGAGTAAGATTTTTAGCCACGCAGTAGAAAGCAAGCCAGCTGAGGGGTTTCAGCTGGATAACTGCTAGCAATTGAGCCTTACCCAATTGCTTGTGTGCTCTAAGAGAATATTAGCTAAAGCCTACAGAAAAGACCAGTTTGTTGCCAACCAGGTCTTATTTCTTTTGTTTTACTTGCCTGACAAGTTTAAATGTTGTTTTCCTGATTTTGGTTTTTTTTCAAGTTTAACACTGAAAGCAAGTAACCTGATTTATGTGCTACCAAGCATATCTGTGTTGTGAGAAATAACCCCATAAATAAATATCTTATTGGCTTTACCCAAAAGCACAACTAATTATTGTGAGCAGCTGTGTCTGGTGTGAATGAACTGCATTGCCCACAATCCCTTGCAAATCATATAGATATGTGCACTTGCCAAGACTGTGAAGATTCTCACCCAGGCAGCCGTCTGACAAACCTGAATGGTGTTTGGCCCTCCAGGACTGCATTTGGGAGACTCTGCTCTAGGTAATGCGCCTGTTTATGGTGTCTTTGCTCTGTAGGGTATAATGTAGGTGTTTTGGGCATGTTTACGTCTTCTGCAATAAACGTTCTGTCTGTAGTAGCACGTTTCAGTTGTGGGTAAAATATAGAGACTGGGTTGGCAGGTACCATAGCTGGGACTTGAACCTGTGACCTTCTGCCTCCAAACACACTGGTTGTGTGCACTGCACCACTGTGTTGCCACAGAGACTGTGCATTCCCTGGTGATACCATGACTGTTTGTCCGGCAGGGCCTATCTGTTGCAGTGCATGGCACTCACCTACACAGGGCTAGGCCATGGTCTGCTCTGAGCAGCTGCCACTGCCCCCTCCACCACCAGTACCCCTCCGCCACCATGCGGACATGGCCTTATATTGGAGACAGCATAAAACCTGAATGATTTGTGGCCCTCCAGGACTGCATTTGGGGGACTCTGCTCTAGGTAATGCGCATGTTTCTGGTGTCTGTGCTCGGTGGGGTAAAATATAGGCATTTGAACCATGCGTATGTTCTCTGCAATAAAGGTTTGTCCTTACTATCACGGTTTAGTAGCGGGTAAAATATGGGGACTGGATTGGCAGTAGCCCCAGCTGGGACTTGAATTTGTGACCTTCTACTCCTGAACACACTGGCTGTGTTCACCACACCATACTGTGCTCAGAGAGACAGTGCAGTGCCTGGAGATACCATGGTTGTTTGTCAGACAGAGCCTGTCTGTTGCAGTGCATGGCACCCACCTACACAGGGCTAGGCCATGGTCGACTCTGGGCAGCTGCCACTGCCCCCTCCACCACCAGTACCCCTCCGCCACCATGCGGACATGGCCTTATATTGGAGACAGCATAAAACCTGAATGATTTGTGGCCCTCCAGGACTGCATTTGGGGGACTCTGCTCTAGGTAATGCACATGTTTCTGGTGTCTGTGCTCGGTGGGGTAAAATATAGGCGTTTGAACCATGCGTATGTTCTCTGCAATAAAGGTTTGTCCTTACTATCACGGTTTAGTAGCGGGTAAAATATGGGGACTGGATTGGCAGTAGCCCCAGCTGGGACTTGAACTTGTGATCTTCTACTCCTGAACACACTGGCTGTGTTCACCGCACCACACTGTGCTCAGAGAGACAGTGCAGTCCCTGGAGATACCATGGTTGTTTGTCAGACAGAGCCTGTCTGTTGCAGTGCATGGCACCCACCTACACAGGGCTAGGCCATGGTCGGCTCTGGGCAGCTGCCACTGCCCCCTCCACCACCAGTACCCCTCTGCCACCATGCTGACATGCCCTTCTGCTGGTGGTGCTGGTGGTGTGCAGTCTCAAGCCATCCAGTGTGCAGGTAGGCGGCTGCCTATGGTGCGTGTTCTGGGGTAGGGGTGCCTGCATAGGCGTCCACGCTTCCCCCCAACACCGCCTGCCAATGTTCTGTGCCCTTGGGGGTACCTGCTGGGTACTATCCCCTGTGACACTGTGATAAACACTCTCGTGCCCATGTTGGGCCCTCATCAGTTGCTGTCTGGCTGCTGTTCAGTTTCAGCATTCCTAAGTGCCACCTAGGCATCTGCCTAGTCCGCACTGTGCCCCAGCTGCACCACAGCATGTGCCGCCTGCAGCCCTCTGTATCCCCTTTCCCAGCATCTGTCCAGTTGCCCATTCCGACATGCCCACCCTGCTGTTGTGGAACATGTGCATACCATAGGTAACCTGTCCAATGGAGAGGGAAACCCTGATCAGTGCTATTTCACTGTGGGATCATTCACCTTGTATGGGGACGGAGCGTAGACCCTTCCAAAATTCATATTTATTTTTTGGGGCTTTCTTGGGAGTGTTTTGTGATGTTTCCCATTACTATCACTATTGCCCAGCTTGATTATGATTTTTTTTTATTTTGTTGGGGTCCTTTTCAATGTTTATTTGTACTTTTGTTCTGTGCACATGTATCACACATCACTTTTTTGTAGGTTTCCCTGGTTTTGCTGTACATTGCTGACAGAAAAGGTTTCTCTTCCCTTTAAATCGGCTCTAACGCGAGGTTTTCACTTGCGTTATTTTTGGCCTCGAATTTCACCTCGCTAGTGTGCGGGGAGCCTCTCCCCTCCCACTCTCCACCCATTGACCCTTTCTCTCCGCCCCTGGGGAGCCTGCCTCCGCCCTCCGGGAGCCTTTCCCCGCCTTCAGCGCTCGTGTGCACCGCTGCACGCATGAGCGTGCACTAAAGCGCATTTTTGCCCCGTAAAGCGTCATTAGCGTGCGCTAAGGTACCTTAGCGCGTGCTCATGCGCGCCACGCACGTTAAGATGGTTTAGTAAACATACCCCTAGGTCTGTCCTCATATGCTTTATAATGAAGACCACTGACCATTTTAGTAGCCGTCCTCTGCACCGATTCCATCCTGTTTATTGTATATCCTTTTGAAGGGCTCCAGAACTGCACACAATACTCCAAATAAGGTCGCACCAGAGACTTATACAGAGGCATTATCACCTCTTTCTTCCCGCTCATCATTCCTCTCCCTATGTACCCAAGAATCCTTCTGGTTTTTGCCGTTGTCTTTTCTACCTGTTTGGTCAGCTTAAGGTCATCTGATACGATCACTCCTATGTCCCACTCTTTTGTGCACAGAAGTACTTCACTCCCTGTACTTTGCATGAGCCTGCATTTTTTAGCATTATATCTCAGTTACCAAATTCTTGATTGTTCTTCAAGCTTTGCTAAATCCCTCATCATGTTATCTTCAATGTAAATAAATCAACTATGCCCTATTGCAACCGAGATATTCACCGGAAATGGAAATAACATTTACCCAAACTGGACTGTAAATAACTTGTGATTATGTTGATTGTATAACCTCTCCAACTTCCCTGTCACCCTCAATCAGACTGTATATACATTATAACTTGTTTGATGTATCAAGTGTTGCTATTGTTTAATGGAAACCGCTTTGACCTGATGAACATAAGAACATAAGATATGCTATACTGGGTCAGACCAAAGTCCATCAAGTCCAGTATCCTGTTTCCAACAATGGCCAATCTAGGTCATACGTACCTAGCAGTTTCCCCAAAAGACACAGGTTCCACAATGCTTGTACTGGGTCAAGCATTGATATCCTGGGTCCATTTTTAATAATGGTTTATGGACCTTTCCTCCAGGAACTTGTCCAAACCTTTTTTAAACCCAGCTACACTAACAGCCTTTACTACATCCTCTGGTAACAAATTCCAGAGTTTGATTACACGTTGAGTGAAAAAATATTTTCTCTTATTTGTTTTAAATAGTTTACCCTGTAGCTTCATTGCATGTCCCCTAGTCTTTCTATATTCTGATAACATAAACAATTGATCTATGTTTACCTGTTCCACTCCGTTCATTAATTTATAGACTTCTATCAAATCTCCCCTCAGCTGTCTCTTTTCTAGATTAAAGATCCGTAGCCTTTTTAGCCTCTCTTCATAGGGGTATGCTTCCATCCCCTTTACCATTTTGGTGGCTCTTCTCTGAACCTTTTCTAATAATGCTATATCCTTTTTAAGATATGGCGACTAGAATTGCACACATGATTCAAGGTGCGGTCGCACCATGGAACGATATAGAGGCATTATAATATCCTTTGTTTTATTTTCCATTCCTTTCCTTATGATACCTAGCATTCTATTTGCTCTCTTGGCTGCCGCTGCACACTAGGCGGAGGGTTTTAACATGTTATCCACAATGACGCCTAAATCTTTTTCCTGGATGGTGGTTCCTAATGTGGAACCTTGCATCGTGTAGCCATAGGGGTATGTTTACTAAGCAGTCTTAACGTGCAGCCGGCGTTAGTGTGCAGGATGCCATATAAGGTAGTGGGCGTTCCTGTCTTAAGGTAGCATTTAGGGTTATTGTGCGATAAGGTATATTTTCATGCGATAGAGGGAGCCGTGGCAGTAAGCCTTAATTAGGTGCGCTGACCTACAAACACAGCAGCAGAGGTGTAGCGCAATGGTTAATACATTGACTGATGGAACAGGAGTCATGAGTTCAATCCCCTAGTGGGCACAATGAGTAAGGCTGCCTGAGGCATTGCTCTTTACTTTAAATCAGTTTGTGTGGTGATCTGCAGTCCTTCTAGAGCCAGCCTGTGGCTTGTTAGTAGCTGTAGCTCACTTGTAACATCACTGCCTGTAAAGCCAGAGGTCATGGGTTTGATTTCACAGTGGGGTTTTTTTGCTAGGGCAGTCTGAGGCATTTTCTTTTTTAATTTAAATTAGTGCTGCCAGCAAACACACCCTCACAGTGCCGTGACCTAAGGTGCTGCATAAGGCGCCCTATAAGACACTCTAGAGGGCACATTATAAAGTGCACTGTCCGCCAAGGCACCTTATAATGTTCCTTATAGGGCGCCTTAAAAGGCACCTTATAGGGCGCTTTAGAGGGCGCCTTATGAGGCATCTTAAGGCTACAGCACTGCGAGGGTGGTTTTGCTGGCAGCACTAATTTAAATTAAAAAAGAAAATGTCTCAGACAGCCCTATCAAACAACCCCACTGTGGGATCAAACCCATGATCTCTGGCTCTGCAGGCAGTGAAGTAACCAGTGGGCTACAGCTCTCTAGCCACTAGCAAGACCCTGGCTGGCTACAGAAGGACTGCAGGTCGCCACACAAACTGTCTGCTGTGGTTACCAGGATGGGGTTAACCCACCGGTACCGATGATGCACTGCACATGCAAATCAGCAGTCTACAGATGATCACAAGATGGGGTATGCACCCCCACAGCACCTCGGCCTGATAGGAGGAACTGACTGTCTGCACCCCCACAGCACCTCAGCCTGGTAGGGGGTACTGACCGTGTGTGTTACTGGCACAGAGTAACTACAGACCGTCACATTGTGTGGGTACTGTGCTCACCCACTGAGGGTGAGGTGGGTCACCCAGCACCAGCACCAGGTCCACAGCAATTTGCATGGCTGAAATATGCCATGCTGTAGATCCCCATCAGTGCTAGTATGTGTGATTAGGTAGTTCCTGCAGATACACCTAGGATATATCTGTATTTCTCAGTCATGTCTAGCTCTTATGGGCTGTGATGCACCCAGAATAGTGCATATTCTGTGTTGGTGCCATGGTCACATGATGGTGGGGGTGGTGTTTGGACTCATAGGTGGATTATGTACCACCACCCAACCCACTCTCTATGGCTCAGGGTGGGAAACAGGATCTCCCACCAACAGATCCACATTCTACCTCCCTGCAATGGTGGCAGTAGAGGGGACCATCAACCCCAGTCCTGCTGGGGAACAGACACCCTTCAAGGGCAGTCAATGCAGATCTGTACACATCCATAAAGCAAGGCAAGGCAGACAGACAAAAGGCCTGGAAATGCTCAGCTGCCCCCCACCACTATCTGACATTCTCCAGCAGCAAGCTTCTAGCCACTGCACCCTGCAAGGTGTTCCAGTCAGTCACATACTAACTGCAGAACGTCTGCTAGCTAGTCCATAGTGCATGTTCCTGGAGAAGATGCATGTACCCAGAACTGGGATGTCAGCATACACACCAAGCAGATAAGTCAGTGATTGGGCCCCAAAAGGAAACCCATAAATATCATATAAGAAAAACACTATATAGCACTATGGGGGAACCTAGCCATGCCGTGGTCACTGCTCAGTCAGGGTGAGAGTGACCTCCCAGCAGGACATGCTGTGGCCACCCTGTCCGTGCAGGTGGTTGTCGGGCACTACAATGTCCGAGCCATTGCCCTATACCCATGGTACCTTGCTCCTCATTATGCATATTGGCAGGCTTACACTGGCAACAGTGTGGGCTGAGGAATGTTGGCAGACACCACACACTGGATAGACAAACACACGCTCCCACACCTATGCCAGCATTGTGCAAATATAGAGGCTCTTAGCAGCCCTGGCCACCGCACCAGTCCTGGGCACAGTTCAGGCATGGCTATGGTACGCAATACTGTTGGGGCCACTCCCCAGGGTGGTAAACACTGTCAGACACCAGACCTGAAGCACACTCCACAGACATCAGAAAGGTTGCTATGATGCAGCTCAATCAGCAAATTGTGCTTAACTTAGGAATTGCTGTCTGCCAGTAATCATAGCAACCTTTTGATAGGTGTGTACTGTATTCCCAGGTTTAGGGTGGCATTGTTAAGGTATGCAAGTGCTAGTATTGGGAGATGCATGCAGGGCCCAACATCCTGCCTCTCCAGGAGGCTTTGGGTAATGGAGCCTGTGGGTGAGGGTGTGTCTGCCCCTGTTGGCCGCTGCTGTAGGGCAGAGGTTCCCAACTCCAGTCCTGCGGTGCCAAACACTGTTTGGGTTTTCATGCTGTCCCTAATGAATATGCATGAGATACATCTGCATACCATGGGGGCAGTGCATAGACATGCAGCACAGCCATGTTTATTGGAGGCAGCATGGAACCTGGATGGTGTTTGGCCCTCCAGGACTGCATTTGGGAGACTCTGCTCTAGGTAATGCACATATTTATGGTGTCTGTGCTCTGTAGGGTAAAATGTAGGCTTATTAGGCATGTTTCTGTTATCTGCAATAAAGGTTCTGTCTGTATTACCACGTTTTAGTAGTGGGTAAAATGTGAGGACTGGGTTGGCAGTAACCACAGCTGGGACTTGAACCTGTGACCTTCTGCTTCTGAACACACTGGCAGTGTTCACTGCACCACTGTGTTGCCACAGAGACTGTGCATTCCCTGGAGATACCATGACTATTTGTCAGACAGAGCCTGTCTGTTGCAGCGCAGTGCACCCACCTAAACAGGGTTAGGCCATGGTCTGCTCTGGGCAGCTGCCTCTGCCCCCTCCACCACCAGTACCCCTCTGCCACCATGCTGACATGCCCTTATGCTGGTGGTGCTGGTGCTGCGCAGTCTCAGGCCATCCAGTGTGCGGGTAGGCGGCTGCCTATGGTGTGGGTTCTGGGGTAGGGGGTGCCTGCATAGATGTCCATGCTTCCCCACAGCACTGCCTGCCAATGTTCCATGCCATTGGGGGTAGCTGCTGAGTACTATCCCCTGTGACACCGTGGGAAGCATACTCGTGCCCATGTTGGGCCCTCAGCAGTTGCTGTCTGGCTGCTCTACTGTTTCAGCATTCCTATGGGCCAGCTAGGCATCACCCTAGTCCGCACTGTGGCCCAGCTGTACCACAGCATGTGCCGCCTGCAGCCCTCTGTGTCCCTTTTTTCAGTATCTGTCCAGTTGCCCGTTCCGACATGCCCGCCCTGCTGTTGTGGAACATGTGCACGCCATGGGAAACCTGTCCAATGGAGAGGAAAACCCTGCTCAGCGCAATTTCACTGTGGGCTCATTCACCTTGTATGGGGACGGAGCATAGACCCTTCCAAAATTCATATCTTTTTTTTGGAGCTTTCTTGGGAGTGTTTTTTGATGTTTCCCATTGATATCACTATTGGCCAGCTTGGTTATTTTTTTTTACATTTTCTTCTGTTCATTTTCGCTGTTTATTTGCCCTTTTGTTCCGTGCACATGTATCACACTTATCACTTTTTTTGGGTTTCCATGGTTTTGCTGTTCATTGCTGACGGAAATGGTTTCTTTTCCCTTTAAATCAGCTCTAACGCCAGGGTTTCACTGGCGTTAGTTTTCAGCCTTGGATTTCACAGCGTTAGTGTGCAGCGAGCCTCTCCCCTCCCACTCTCCGCCCATTGACCCTCTCTCTCCGCCCCTGGGGAGCCTTCCTCCGCCCTCCGGGAGCCTTTCTCCACCTTCAGCGCTCGTTTGCACCGCTGCACGCATTAACGTGCGATAAGGCACCTTATCGCCTGGTAAAGCGCCATTATCACATGATAAGGTGCCTTATCGTGTGATAACGTGACAGCAGCGCAAATAGCGCCCTTTAGTAAACATACCCCATAGTTTGAGTAGTTCTTCCCTAGGTGCATAACTTTGTACTTGTCCACATTAAATTTCATCTGCCATTTTGATGCCCAGTCTTCCAATATATCAAGATCCCCTTGCAATTTTCCACAATCCTCTTGGGTTTTAACAACTTTAAATAGTTTTGTGTCATCTGCAAATTTGATAACCTCACTCGTTATTCCCTTTTCAAGGTCATTTATGAATATGTCAAAAAGCAGCGTACCAAGCACAGATCCCTGGGGTACTCCACTATTCACCTTTCTCCATTGGGAAAATTGGCCATTTAGCCCTACCCTCTGCTTTCTATCTTTTAACCAGTTCCTGATCCACAATAGTACACTGCCTCCTATCCCATGACTCTTTAGTTTTGCAAAAGGTCTCTGATGAGGGACCTTGTCAAAGGCTTTCTGAAAGTCCAAATACACTATATCAACTGACTCACCTTTGTCTACCTGTTTATTCATACCTTCAAAAAAATATAACAGATGAGTAAGACAAAATCTTCCTTGTCTAAAGCCATGTTGGCTGTCTCCCATTAAGCTATGATTATTTACATGTTCAGCAATTTTGTTCTTTATAATGGTTTCTACCATTTTTCCCAGTACTGATGTCAGGCTCACCGGTCTGTAGCTGCCTGGATCACCTCTGGAACCCTTTTTAAAAATTGGCGTTACGTTGGCCATCCTCCAGTCTATTACAGATGATTTTAATGATAATTCACAGATTACTAATAGCAGGTCTGCAATTTCATATTTATTTATTTTATTTATTTATTTAACATTTTCTTATATACCGCCTTTCATGATATCAAGGTGGTTTACATTGAACAAACTGAAATTACATTGAACAGGGCATTATAACTTGGAGATAACTATTTTACAGGGAACATGGGTAATGGAGGTTTAAGTGGCTTTCAACACCCTTGGATGTATACCATCCGGTCAAGGTGATTTGCTACTCTTCAGTTTATCAAATAGTTGTAATACATTTTCGCGATGTATCGATATTTCCTTCAATTCTTCCACACCTTTAAATACCACTTCAGTCATGGGTAACATCCCTACATCTTCAACAGTAAAGACTGAAGCAAAGAATTCATTCAGTCTCTACGCTATCGCCTTGTTGCCTCTTAGTGCCCCTTTAACCCCTCTATCATCTAATGGACCAACTGACTCTCTCATAGGTTTTTTGCTACGAATGTACTTGAAAAAGTCCTTATTATGTGTTTTTGCTTCCACAACAAGCTTCTTCTCAAATTCTCCCTTTGCCTGCCTTATCAATGCCTTGCATTTGACTTGCCAGTGCTTGTGCTGTTTCCAGTTTTCATCATTTGGCTCTTTTTTCCATTTCCTGAAAGATGCTTTTTTGGTAACAACAGCCTCTCTGACTTCACCTTTAAACCATGCTGGCAGTTTTTTGGACTTCCTTCCATTTGTCTTAAAGCCTGGAATAAAGCCAGTCTGGGCTTCCAAGATAGTATTTTTCAACAACACCCAAGCTTGATGTAAGTCTTTAACCTTTGCAACTGCTCCTTTTAGTTTTTTTCTTAACTATTTTCCTGATTTTATCATAGTCTCCCATTTGAAAGTTAAAAGGTAGGACTGTGGATTTCCTTACCCTCTCTCCTCCACTAATTAAATCAAACGCGATCATGCTATGATCACTATTGCCAAGTGGCTCCAACACCCTTATCTCTTGCACCAGATCTGGTGTTCCACTAAGGACTAGGTCCAGTATGGCTTCCCCTCTGGTTGGTTCATGAACCAGCTGCTCCAAGAAGCAGTCATTTATTTCATCTAGGAACTTTATCTCCGGGGTAATTGAAATCACCCATTATTATTACTGTACTGTAACTTTCGTTAGCTTCCTTGATTTCTTTAAACATTTCATCATCCATTTGTTCATTCTGGCCAGGCAGTCGATAGCACACCCCCACTGCCATCGCCTTCCCCTTTTTACATGGAATTTCAATCCATAGAGATTCTACAGCAAATTTTGTTTCCTGCAAAACTTTAATCCTTTCTGACTCAATGCCTTCTCTAACATAGAGCGCAACCCCTCCACCAATTTGATCAGCTCTATCATTACGATATAGTTTGTACCCAGGTATCACAGTGTCCCACTGGTTGTCCTCCTTCCACCATGTCTCTGATATTCCAATCATATCTAACCTCACATTTAGTGCTATTATTCTAACTCTCCCATATTATTTTTTAGACTTCTAGCATTTGCATACAAGCATTTTAGAGATTTTATTTTATTCATAGTAATGTGGCTATTGGTAGGCATGGGTAATTTGGAATCTTTAAGCTCTGTCTGCTCCATATTCAAGGGCATTGGGGCTACTTTACTCTTTTTTGGAACCTCTCTGTTTTTAATAGTATCCTTCAAGGATACATTCTTCCGAACCATGTGCTCTTGGGTGACTGTCATTTTGCCCCTATTATCTAGTTTAAAAGCTGCTCTATCTTCTTTTTAAGGGTTAATGCCAGTAGCCTGGTTCCATCCCGGTTAAGGTGAAGCCCATCCCTTCGGAAGAGCCCCTCCTTTCCCCAGAATGTTCCCCAGTTCCTAACAAATCCAAACCCTCATCCTTGCACCAATGTCTCATCCACGCATTGAGACTCCGGAGCTCTGCCTGCCTTTTGGGTCCTATGCATGGAACAGGAAGCATTTCAGAGAACACTACCCTGGAAGTTATGGATTTCAACTTCCTACCTAAAAGCCTAAATTTAGTCTCCAGAACCTCCCTACCACATTTTCCTATGTCATTGGTACCGACATGTACCAAGACAGCAGACTCCTCCCCAGCACTATCTAAGACCTTATCTAGGTGGCGCGTGAGGTCTGCTACCTTCACACCAGGCAGGCATGTTACCAGGCGATCCTCACGTCCATGAGCCACCCAGCTATATACATGTCTAATGATTGAATCACCAACTATAACGGCTGTCTTAACCCTTCCCTCATGGGCACATGGCCCTGGAGAAACTTCCTCAGTGTGAGAATGTTTTACATCACCTGGAGGACAGGTCCTAGTTACAGGATCACTTCCTGCCACACCAGGGTGATGCTCTCCTGTCACGTGACCTCTCTCCTCCATGGCAACAGGGATGCTGCCAGACTGGAGGTGGGACTTCAGGACTATATCCCTGTAGGTCTCGTCTATGTACCTCTCTGTCTTTCTTATGTCTTCCAAGTCTGCTACTTTAGCCTCTAGAGAATGGACTCGTTCCCTGAGAGCAAAGAGCTCCTTGCACCTAGTGCACACGTAAGACCTCTCACCAACTGGGAGAAAATCATACATGTGACACTCAATGCAAAAGACTGGAAAGCCCCATCCCGCTGCTGGACTGCTGTCTGCATCTTAGTTTTAAGCTTGTGTTTAGATCTTTAAGTTCTTTACTTACTAAGGTTTGCTGTGGATACTTATACTAATAAAGGTGTACCTAATATGTTTAAGATACCTTGTTTACCTGAAACTTAATTAATTAATCTCAGGTCCTTAATGTATGACTGATTTGGATAAAGAGCTGCACCTGAGAGCAGCTCCTTTCCTTTAAGATGTATAAGTACCTATAAAGCTACGATTATCCCAGAGGTGGCTGGGTGTTGGGGAGGGAGGGAGGGAAATAAGACTTATGAAAAGAGGGCTGCTACACAGTACCCTGTCCTGTGCTTCTAAGGTAAGCTGTGACCAACTTCCTGGGTGATTAACAGTCCTTGCTTGGATAGGAGTCTTTCAAAATGGCCTTTTGACCTGCCACCTGGCTTTAACACCTATTTAAAAAGTTTCACAGGTCTCTTGTCCCCTAGGTAGAAGGCTTCTTTGTAAAGGTCTCTAGAAGACTTTATTTCTTGCTCAAAGAATACTGACCCTGTTTTGCCTTTTATGCTGTTATATTTAGATTTTTTTTTTAATTTAAATTTTTATTAAATTTTAACATTCATGCATAACAAGAATGAAATAAGAAAGATGAAGATATATATCATCCTAAAACAAAAAAGAAACTAAGACACCACAAAGGAAATTCCGTATACTTCATCATTTTCGACCACAAACACTAGGCAAAATTGGAGAGGCCACAGGAAATTAATAACAAAGGAAAAATACAAAATACATTACAGAGCACAGACTTAAGCGTCAGCTGGAGTGGTCGCTATTTGCACCTCAATTCCCTCACTAGCTAACAGAAAATCAAGCAGCTGCCTTGGTTCAAAGAATAAGAAAACCTTACCATTATAGGAAATTATACAACGAGAAGAAAATCTTAATTGAAAACTAGCTCCCAGGGAAAGAACTCTAGAGCGCAAGCCCAAAAATTATTTTCTCCTCACCTGGGTAGCACGAGATAAATCAGGAAACATATACACTTTAGATCCAAGGAAGTTACAGTTGAAATTCCTAAAATACGCCCGAAGAATTAAAGATTTATCAAGCTCCAAAGCTAAGGTCACAAGTAAGTTAGTACGGCCTGTTACTACCTCCAGGGAGTCCTCCAAAAATGCAGTGAGATCCCCAATCCCCACCGCCGGGCTCCCAGAGGCTAGCCCACCAGAACCGCCACCTACTGTTAGATATTGTGCTCTAACAATTGGAGGCAAATTATCTGCAGGAAGTTTAAGCACCTCCTGGAGATATTTACGTACCATATCAATAGCAGACATAATTGGGGATTTAGGAAAATTTAACAATCGTAAATTATTCCTGCGAGTATAGTTCTCCAAATACTCAGTCTTTTTTGATAACACGATCTTATCCTTAGCTTGGGCAGCACATAACCCATGCAGAGGTTCCAAGTCCTTTTCAACTCCCTCCAAATGTCGAACTTGCTCTACCAAAGCATTTTCCACTTCAGAAATATCGTTATGGACCGATAGAGAATCCTTTTTTAATATGCCAACAACCGCCATAAGGGAAGTATTCACAGTAGCAACAGCGTCCCCCAGTGCTTCCATATCTACCTGAGATGGCTTAATCAACCCTCGCAAAACTGGAAGTGTGTCCAAACCTTCTGACGGCTCCAAAGATCTTCCATTCTGCAGACCCTTCTCTTCCACCTTTCTCCCATCCACAGCAGCCTGGACAGAGGGTACAGAAGCTGACAACTCTCCCACCGGTACAGAACCCTCTTCGCTCCCAACCGCCGACGAGCATCGAACAGCCCTGGCAGGAAGCACACTGGAAACCGGGTCACTGCTTCCAGGTCGAGGAGGGGGTGAAAGCAACTCCGGCGACAACCACACCCCCGATGCACTCAGAGCCGAGGACTCCAAAACCACTGGCTCAGCCGAAGACGCTGCTCCATTCCCCGGCAAGGTAAAGCCGCACGCCGCAAGCGTTTTCTGGCTCGTCGCTCCAGATACAGGCACCCCCGAGGGTAAGGAAGCCTGTTTTCTCTTTCGGCGTCCCATCTCAAAAACTCACGCTGAAACGGCAGACAGGTCTCAAACACCGTGGAGACGCTTACCACCGGAGACGCTCTGACGCCATCTTGCCTCCCCCAACTGGTTTATTATATTTTGATTTGATTTAAATTAAAGCTCTTTGCTGCTGCTAGGCTCTGACCTAGTATGAAATTTAAACTAGCAGCTCTCTGCTGTGTTCTAAATTTAACCAGAAAGCTCTCTTCTGTGTTTTAAATTTAAACTAAAAGAACTTTGCTGCTACTAGGCCCTGAATGAGTATTAAATTTAAACTTACAAGCTCTCTGCTGGGTTCTAAATTTAACCAGAAAGCTCTCTTCTGTGTTTTAAATTTAAACTTAAACTGCTGCTACTAGGCCCTGACTGATTTAACAAATACACTGGGTTCACAGATTGATCAGCTTTAATCCAAAGAATTCCCTTCAGAAAAATTCCCAGAAGTATATACTCACTTTTGCAGATCTCTCTCCAGAAGTAGCAGTCCCCTTTTGTAGTCCTTCAAGACTGAGGATCACAGAACTCTGGTTGAATTATTTATGCCTGTGCTTCTGAGGTAAGCTGTGACCAACTTCCTGGGTGATTAACAGTGCTTGCTTGGATAGAAGGAGTCTTTCAAAATGTCCTTTTGACCTGCCACCTGGCTTTAATACCTATTTAAAAAGTTTCACAGGTCTCTTGCCCCCTAGGTAGAAGGCCTCTTTGTAAAGGTCTCTAGAAGACTTTATTTCTTGCTCAAAGAATACTGACCGTTTTCCTTTGCCACTGAAAAGTGGTATATAAGCATAGCTAAATAAACATAAATAAATAAATCGTTACCTTCCAGAGTAAATTCCATTTACCAATATCCTTTTTCGCCTCCCACTCAACTAGTTTCTAACCGAGTTGTTTTTTTTAGGATCCATCCCTAAGCTGCTCAATTTATTTAAAAGTCATCTATGTGGAACCATGTCAAAGTTTTTACTGAAATCAAAGTATACCACATCTAATGCTCTCCGTCAATCCAATTCTCTGGTCACCAAGACAAAGAAATCCATCGTGTTTGTCTGACAAGAGCTGCCTCTAGTGCAGGGGTCCTCAATCCAGTCCTTGACACATACTTAGACAGTCAGGTTTTTAAGATAACACCAATGAATATGCATGAGATAGATTTGCATGCACTGTCTCCATTGTATGCAAATCTCTCTCATGTATATTCATGATGGTTATCCTGAAAACCTGACTGGTTATGTATGTCCCGAGGACTGGGTTGAGAACCTCTGCTCTAGTGAAACCATGCTGCCTCGGATCTTGCAATCCACTGGATTCCAGAAACTGCACTATCCTCGGTTTTACCAACATTTCTATTAATTTACTTACAACACAGGTCAGACTAACTGGCCTGTAGTTCCCAATCTCCTTATTTCCACTTTTGTGTAAATGGACCACATGCACCCTTCTCCAGTCTTTTGGGACCACTCCCAACTCTAATGAAGCATTGAAAAGGTCCAACAGTGCAGTCACCAGAACTTTCTATCATGCCCCATTGCTTTGTCTACTCTTATTTTAGCTAACTCCTCACAAGCACAGTCTTCTGAAGATCATTTGAGATCTGCCTTGCTTCCATTCCTATTAGCATGTTTCACGAGGTCCCACTTCTGGCCCTTTATCTGTGAACACAGAAGAGAAATATTTGTTAAGCAATTCTGCTTTTTTCTCCTCAGCTTCTACATATTCCTCTCCCTTTACCCTTGAGTCTGACAATACCACTTTTGCACTTCCTCCTTTCACTAATATATCAAAAATAGTCTTGTCCTCCCCATTTTACTACATTGGCTCTTTTTTCTTCCATTTGTATCTTTGCTTTCCTGACTACTTTCATCAACATTCTCTCAGTAGAATCCTTTATCACAACCCACAGCCACAACAGACATAGGAGGCAGAGCAACATAAATGCACTAGAAATTCCAATGGATAGAACAAGATTTATTTATTTAATTAGCTGTATTTATATCCTGCTTTTCACCGGGTCAAAGTGGTCAATTGGGGGATACATTTAACACGAGGGGATATGAGACACATACGCTAATACTTACAAGGAACATGGGCAATGGAGGGTTAAGTGGCTTGCCCAAGACCACAAAGAGTGCCTGTAGGACTAGAAATCCCAGTCCCTATGGTGTGAGATTGCTGTCCCCAGGTGGGACTTGAACCCCCAGCCCTCTGGCCTGAAGTACCTTGTCCTAAACACTAGACCACTCCTCCCTGCAGCCAAAGAACCAGCAGTGCCTTCTCATTATGTGCCCTATCACTGTGAAACTCACTCCCACCACCAATAAGAGCCATGCAAAACACGGAATATTTCCGCAAAAGTTTGAAGACATTTTTATTCATTGAACACTACGGACCAAGCTCAAATAATGAATAACATTTCCATCTCCACCTCACACATCAAACACACATCTATATCATAGCTCAACATAATTGTACATAGGGGTATGTTTACTAAACCCTCTTAACGTGTGTGCCGCGTTAGTCTGCAGGATGCCATATAAGGAGTGGGCGGTTCAGTTTAAAGTAACAAAACGGGATTAGCGCGCGCGCTCTTGTGCGCCACGCACATTAGCGCATGAGTAACGCGCGCGGAAAGCATAAGCAGGCACGCTGATGTGCAAACAGAAGGAAAGGGCTGCAGTACAATGGTGAAGACACTGACAGATGGTGCAGGGGTCATGGGTTCAATTCCCCACTGTGCCCAATGATTAAGGCTGGCTGAGGCACTACCATTTATGTGTAATATTGCATTATGAGGCATTTTAATTACTGCTGCTAGCAAATGCACTCTCAAAGCGCTGTAACATAAGGTGCTGCATAAGGTAACCCAGAGGGCACATTTTAAAGTGCACTGTCCGCCACGGCACCCTACAATGTTGCTTAAAGGATGGCCTATAGGGCGCCATATAGGGTGCCCTATGAGGCATGGCAAGGTCATAGCACTGTTTTTGATGGCAGCACTGTGCATTTAAACGCATGGAAATCCTAAGTAGGTGCGCTGACATTCAAAGAGGAACAGCACTGTAGCACAATGGTTAAGGCACTGACTGATGATACAGGGGACATGAGTTCAATCCCTAGTGTGCTTAATACTTAAGGCTGGCTGAAGCATCAGCTTTGACATGTAAGTATTGTTTTCTGTGGCACTTTATTTGTATTTTATTAATTGCTGCCAGCAAACACACCCTCACGTGCCGTAACCTAAGGTGCCGCATAAGGAACCCTATAAGGCACTCCATAGGGAACATTATAAAGTGCACTGTCCGCTACGGCACCCTATAATGTCCCCTATAGGGCACCCTATAAGTCACTCCATAGGATACCATATAGTACACCTTATATGGACGGTAACCATAAGGTGCCCCTATAGGGCGCCCTATAAAGCGCCCTCTGAGGCACCTTATCGGTACAGTACACTGAGGGTGTTTTTGCTGGCAGCACTAATGTACATTAAAAATAGATAATGCTTTGGACAGCCCTATCAAATAACCCCACTGTGGGTTTGAACCCATGACCTCCAGCTTCACAGGCAGTGAAGTAACCAATGGGCTATAGCTCTATAGCTGCTAGCAAACCCCTGGCTGGCTGCAGAAGGACTGCATGTCACCACACAAACAGTCTGCTGTGGTCACCAGGATAGGGTTAACCCACCCATACCCATGATGCACTGCACATTGAAATCAGCAGTCTACAGATGATCACAAGATGGGGTATGCACCCCCACAGCACTTCGGCCTGGTAGGGGGAACTGACTGTGTGTGGTACTGGCACCGAGTAGCTACACACCGTCACATTGTGCAGGTACTGCACTCACCCTGAGGGCGAGGTGGGGCGCCCAGCACCAGGTCCACAGCAGAGATAGGCCATGCTGCAGGTCCCCAGCAGTGCTAATGTGTGAGATAGGTAGTTTCTGCAGACACACCTTCGATATATCTGTATGTCTCAGTCAGGTGTAGCCCCTATGGACCCCTAGGAGGATTATGTACCACCACCACCCTCCTCCTCCAGGGCTGAGGGTGGTAAACAGGGTCTTCCACCAACCGATTCACATTCTACCTCCCTGCAATGGTGGCAGTAGAGAGGACCATCAACCACAGTCCTGCTGGGGAACAGCCACCCTACAGGGCAGTCAATGCAGCTCTATACACATCCATACCGCAATAGCAGACAGACATTAGGCCTGGATATGCTAAGCTGCACCCCACTACTATCTGATATTCTCCTGCAGGAAGTATTCAGCCACTGCACCCTGCAAGGCGCTCCATCAAGACATATACCAGCTGCAGACAGTCTGCTAGCTAGTCCATAGTGCATGTTCCTGCTGGAAATGCGTGCACCCAGACCTGGGATGTCAGCATATACAGCAAACAGATAAATCAGTGACTAGGCCCCAAAATGAAACCCAAAAATATCACATGAGAGAAATACTATATAGCACTATGGGGATGCCTAGCCATGCTGTGGTCACTGCACAGTCAGGGTGAGAGTGATCTCCCAGCAGGACATGCTGTGGCCACCCTGTCTGTGCAGGTGGTGGCCGGGCACTACAATGTCCCCGCCAGTGCCCTGTGCCCTGTGCAGATGCATCCTGGCCAGGCCACCCTGTCCCGGCTATACCCATGGTACCTTGCTCCTCATTATGCACATTGGCAGGCCAATACTGGCAACAGTGCCTGCAGTGTGGGCTGTGGAGGGTGTTTGCAGCCACCACACACTGAATAGACAGATACACACTCCCACACCTATGCCAGCATTGTGCTACTATAGAGGAGTTTAGCAGCCCTGGCCACCACACCAGTCCTGGGCACAGTGCAGGCATGTATACGGTACCCAATACTGTTGGGGGTCACACCCCTGGGTGGTAAACACTGTCAGAGACCAGACCTGAAGCACACTCCACAGACATCAGAAAGGTTGCTATGATGGAGCTCAGTCAGCAAACTGTGCTTAACGTAGGAATTGCTATCTGCCAGTAATCATAGCAAACATTTGATAGCTGTGTACTGTATTCCCAGGTGTAGGGTGGCATTGCTAAGGTATGCAAGTGCTAGTATTGGGAGATGCACGCAGGGCCCAATGTCCTGCCTCTCCAGGAGGCATTGGCTAATGGAGCCTGTGGGTGTGGGTGTGTCTGCCCCTGTTGGCTGCTGCTTTACGGCAGAGGTTCCCAACTCCAGTCCTGGTGTGCCAAACACTGTTCGGGTTTTCATGCTGTCCCTCATGAATATGCATGAGATACATCTGCATACCATCGGGGTGGTGCATAGATATGCAGCACGGACATCTTTATTAGAGGCAGCATGGAACCTCAATGGTGTTTGGCCCTCCAGGACTGCATTTGGGAGACTCTGCTCTAGGTAATATGCCTGTTTATGGTGTCTTTGCTCTGTAGGGTAAAATGTCGGTGTTTTGGGCATGTTTACGTCATCTGCAGTAAACCTTCTGTCTGTATTAGCACGTTGTAGTAGTGGGTAAAATATGGGGACTGGGCTGGCAGGCACCATAGCTGGGACTTGAACCTGTGACCTTCTGCCTCTAAACACACTGGTTGTGTGCACTGCACCACTGTGTTGCCACAGAGACAGTGCATTCCCTGGTGATACCATGACTGTTTGTCCAGCAGGGCCTGTCTGTTGCAGTGCATGGCACCCACCTACACAGGGCTAGGCCATGGTCTGCTCTGGGCAGCTGCCACTTCCCCCTCCACCACCAGTACCCCTCCGCCACCATGCTGACATGGCCTTATATTGGAGACAGCATAAAACCTGAATGATTTGTGGCCCTCCAGGACTGCATTTGGGGGACTCTGCTCTAGGTAATGCGCATGTTTCTGGTGTTTGTGCTCGGTGGGGTAAAATATAGGCATTTGAACCATGCGTATGTTCTCTGCAATAAGGTTTATCCTTACTATCACGGTTTAGTAGCGGGTAAAATAGGGGGACTGGATTGGCAGTAGCCCCAGCTGGGACTTGAACTTGTGACCTTCTGCTTCTGAACACACTGGCTGTGTTGACCGCACCACACTGTGCTCACAGGGACAGTGCAGTCCCTGGAGATACCATGGTTGTTTGTCAGACAGAGCCTGTCTGTTGCAGTGCGTGGCACCCACCTACACAGGGCTAGGCCATGGTCGGCTCTGGGCAGCTGCCACTGCCCCCCTCTACCTCCAGTACCCCTGTGCCACCATGCTGACATGCCCTATGCTGGTGGTGCTGGTGGTGTGCAGTCTCAAGCCATCCAGTGTGCAGGTAGGCTGCTGCCTATGGTGCGTGTTGTGGGGTAGGGGTACCTGCATAAGCGTCCATGCTTCCCCCCAACACCGCCTGCCAATGTTCTGTGCCCTTGGGGGTACCTGCTGGGTACTATCCCCTGTGACACTTTGATAAAGGCTCTCGTGCCCATGTTGGGCCCTCATCAGTTGCTGTCTGGCTGCTGTTCAGTTTCAGCATTCCTAAGTGCCACCTAGGCATCTGCCTAGTCCGCACTGTGCCCCAGCTGCACCACAGCATGTGCTGCCTGCAGCCCTCTGTATCCCCTTTCCCAGCATCTGTCCAGTTGCCCATTCCGACATGCCCGCCCTGCTGTTGTGGAACATGTGCATGCCATAGGTAACCTGTCCAATGGAGAGGGAAACCCTGATCAGTACTATTTCACTGTGGGATCATTCACCTTGTATGGGGACGGAGCGTAGACCCTTCCAAAATTCATATTTATTTTTTGGGGCTTTCTTGGGAGTGTTTTTTGATGTTTCCCATTATTATCACTATTGCCCAGCTTGATTATGTTTTTTTTTCATTTTGTTGGGGTCATTTTTAATGTTTATTTGCACTTTTGTTCCGTGCACATTTATCACACTTATCACTTTTTTGTAGGTTTCCCTGGTTTTGCTGTACATCGCTGACAGAAATGGTTTCTTTTCCCTTTAAATCAGCTCTAATGCGAGGTTTTCACTTGCGTTATTTAGGGCCTTGAATTTCACATCGTTAGTGTGCGGGGAGCCTCTCCCCTCCCACTCTACACCCATTGACCCCTTCTCTCCGCCCCTGGGGAGCCTTCCTCCGCCCTCCGGGAGCCTTTCCACGCCTTCAGCGCTCGTTTGCGCCGCTGCGCGCGTGAGCGCGCACTAAAGTGCATTTTTGCCCCATAAAGCATCATTAGCGCGTGCTAAGGTACCTTAGCATGCGCTAATTGCACAGCACGCACGTTGGGAAGGTTCAGTAAACATACCCCATAGTTAACCAAAACCATTAGCATCTGTTTTATGTTAGCAACTGTTATACGATGTTAATATGTGTTCAATGTAATGTGCACTGTTGTTTACTATAGACTTTCATGTAGACCGTCTTGAGTTTCATGTAGACCGTCTTGACTTATAGAAAGATGCTTTAGAAAAATTATTAAATAAAAAAACACTTTCCCAGCTTCTCTTAGGGGTATGTTTACTAAACCGCGCTACTGTGCGGGGCGCACTTGAGCGTGCGCTAAGGTACCTTAGCGCACGCTAATGATGCATTTTTGTGCCCTGCACACGTGCGCGCTGCACTAACGGGCCCGCTCAGGTGAATGATCCCACAGGTGAATGATCCCACAGTGAAATTGTGCAGAGCAGGGTTTATGACTCCTTTGGCCAGGTTTCCTATCTCCAGGGACTGCACTGTCTCTGTGGCCACAGTGTGGTGCAGTGAACACAGACAGTGTGTTCAGGGACCAAAGATCACCTGTTCAAGTCCCAGCTGGGGCTCCTGCAAACCCAATCCCCATATTTTACCCACCACTAAACCATGATAGTAAAGACCAACCTTTTTTACAGATAATATAAGCATGGTCCAAACACCTCTATTTTACCCTACAGAGCACAGACACCAGAAACATGCGCATTACCTAGACCACAGTCCCCTCAATGCAGTCCTGGAGGGCCGCATATCATTCAGCTGTGATGCTGTCACCAATATAAGGCCATGTCAGCATGGTGGCAGAGGGGTACCATTGGTGGAGGGGGCAGTGGCTGCTGCCCACAGCAGATGGTGGCCTAGCCCCCTTCACGTGGGTGCAGTGCACTCCAACAGACAGGCCCTGTCTGACAAACAGCCATGGACTCCCCATGGAATGCACTGTTTTTGTACTAAGACGGTGGTGCAGCAGACACAGCCAGTGCCTTTAGGACCAGAAGGTCACAGATTCAAATCCCAGCTGGGGCTCCTGCCAACCCAGTCCCCTTATTTTACCCATGAAGAAAACATGGTAGTAAAGACTAAACCATTATTGCTGAGAACATAAGCATGGGTCAAAAACCTCTATTTTATTCTACACAGCACAAACACCATAGAAATGTGCATTACCTACGGCAGAATCCCCCAAATGCAGTCCTGGCGGCCCACAAATCCATCAGGGTTTATGCTGTCTCCAATCTAAGGATGGAGCGGTACTGATGGTGGAGGTGGCAGCGGCTGGTGCCCACAGCAGACCATGGCCTAGCCCTGTCCAGATGGGTGCCGTGCACTGCAACAAACAGGCCCTGTCGGATGTACAGTCATGGACTCCCCAGGGAATGCAACACATCTGTGGCAACACATGGAAGTGGAAGTGGCAACACAGACAATGTGTGCACACAGACAATGTGTGCAAGAAGAAAAGGTCACAGGTTCAAAGCCCAGCTGGGGCTACTTCCAATCCAGTTCACATATTTTTCCCACAACTAAACCGTGATAGTAAGGACAAACCTTTATTGCAGAAAACATGCGCATGGTTAATACGCCTATATTTTACCCCACCGAGCACAGACACCATAAACAGGGGCATTACCTAGAGCAGAGTCTCCCAAATGCAGTCCTGGAGGGCCAAACACCATTCAAGTTCCATGCTGCCTCTAACAAAGATGCCTGTGCTGCATATCTATGCACCACCCCCATGGTATGCAGATGTATCTCATGCATATTCATGAGGGACAGCATGAAAACCCAAACAGTGTTTGGCACACTAGGACTGGAGTTGGGAACCTCTTCCGTAAAGCAGCAGCCAACAGGGGCAGACACACCCACACCCACAGGCCCCATTGGCTAATGCCTCCTGGAGAGGCAGGACATTGGGCCCTGCGTGCATCTCCCAATACTAGCACTTGCATACCTTAGCAATGCCACCCTACACCTGGGTATACGGTACACACCTATCAAACTAGTTTCTGCAGAAACTACCCATCTCACACATTAACACTGCTTTGGACCTCCAGCATGGCCTTTTTAAGCCATGGAAGGTGCTGTGGACCTGGTTGTGCACCTCACCGCACCCTCAGGGTGAGCACAGTACCCGCACAATGTGACGGTGTGTAGCTACTCTGTGCCAGTAAAACACACGGTCAGTACCCCCTACCAGGCCGAGGTGCTGTGGGGGTGCACATGGTCACCTCCCCCTACCAGGCCGAGGTGCTGTGAGGGTGCATACCCCATCTTGTGTTTATTTGTGGACAGCTGATTTGCATGTGCAGTGCATCATGGGTATGGGTGGGCTAACCCTATCCTGGTGACCACAGCAGACTGTCTGTGTGGTGACATGCACTCCCTCTGCAGCCAGCCAGGGGCTTGCTAATAACTATAGAGCTGTAGCACAATGGTTACTTCACTGTCTGTGGAGCCAGAGGTCTTGGGTTCAAACCCACGGTGGGGTTATTTGATGGGGCTGCTCAAAGTGTTATTGCTTTTTAATGTACATTATTGCTGCCAGCAAAAACACCCTCATTGTACTGTACCCATAAGGTGCCTCAGAGGGCGCTTTATAGGGCGCCCTATAGGTTACCTTATGGTTACCGTCCATATAAGGTGCACTATACATTATCCTGTGGAGCAACTTATAGGGTGCCCTATAGGGGACATTTTAGGGTGCCGTGGTGGACAGTGCACTTTATAATGTGCCCTATGGAGTACCTTATATGGTGCCTTATGCAGCACCTTCAATTACAGCACGTGCGGGCCTGTTTGCTGGCAGCAATTAATAAAATACAACTAAAGTGCTGCAGGAAAAAATATGTACATTGCAAAGCTGATGCCACAGCCAGCCTTACGTATTGGTCACACTGGGGAGCAAACTCATGACCTCTGTATCAGCAGTCAGTGCCTTACCCATTGTGCTCCACTGCTGCTCCTCCTTGCATGTCAGCGCACCTACTTATGCTTTTCATTCCTTAAACTGCACAGTGCTGCCATCAAAAACATTGCTGTGATCTTGCGGTAAATCATACGGCACCCTATAAAGCGCCCTATAAGCAACATTCTAGGGTGCCTTGGCGGACAGTGCACTTTAAAATGTGCCTTATGGGGCGCCTTATGTTAACACGCTTTGAGAGTGCGTTTGCTAGTAGTAGTAATTAAAATAAAAAATAAAATGCCACCTAAAGCAAACTTACCCATAATAGGTGATGCCTCAGCCAGCCTTCTTCATTGGGCACAGTGGGGGATTTAACCCATGATCTCTGCATCATTGGTCAGTGTCTTAACCATTGTACTGTGGCTCTGTTCTTGTGCTTGTGCATCAGTGCGCCGCCTTATGCCGCCCAATATTAAAATGCCTCCTAAAGCAATAGCATACTGCCTTATGCACATCAGCTCGCTGCCTTATGCTGCCCATTATTTACATGCCTCTTAAAGTAATGCCTTAGCCAGCTGTCTTCATTGGGCACTGTGGGGATTGAACACCTGATTCCTGCACCATTGGTCAGTATCTTAACCACTGTGCTGTGGCTCTGCTTCTCTGCTTGCACATCAGCGCGCCACTTATGCCTCCCGCGCAGCTTTCTCATGCGCTAATGTGCGGGGCGCACATGGGCGCCGCGCACATTAGCGCATGAATAATCCCGGTTTTGCTTTTTTCAGCCAGACACGCCCACTCCTTATATGGCACCCGCACACTAGCGCGGCCCGCACATTACCGGGGTTTTAGTAAACATACCCCTTAGCTTTTTGATATATTGTGGCCTGTTGTCCTCTTTCTACGACCCCTTGAATTTTATTAAGGATCCCCTCTTTTTCCTTACCTTTTCAGATACTTCTTTTGAGAACCATAGCAGCCTCCTTTTTTACTTTTATTTACTTTCCTAACAAAAAGGTTCATGGACTTAAACTACTCCCCTTCCATTTCACCTACTGCTTTCTACTGCCCCCAGCTGTTGTCATCCAGCTAATGAATGCTTGAGGTATTCCCCCATCTTGACAAACAGTTTTCCTAAAGCCTAGGCAGGGGTGACTCAAGGCAATCTTCTGCCTGAGGAGAAGGAGTTATTTATTTTTTTTATATATAGGGTTGCCAACTTTTTCACCGAGAAAAACCCGACACCTGTGGCTCGCCAAGCTCCACCCATTCTCCGCCCCTAGCCCCACCCCTGCCCCGCCCCGCCCCCAGCCCCACCCACAAAAATTACTTAGGATACGTGTAGGCTAACTTCCTTGGTCAGATAATAATTAAACTGGGAACCCCAAAAGCCAAACATGAAATGTACAACACTGGAGAAATAAAACTATAAAGTAATTTCCTCTTGCACTAAACAAAAACGCAAAGATGTTAGCAATACACACTTCCCAGACCAGACATATTCCAGTTAATAAATTCAAAATAAAAAGTATTTTTCTACCTTCTGTTTGGGCGTTTTATTTTTCAGTTGCAATTGCTCCAGTCACTTTCTTCTGGTTTCTTCGTGTCTTCTGCAAGCTATCCATTTGTCCTTTCTTCTCTTTTAGATGTTTTCCATTCTCTCTCTATTTCTGCTTTAACATACTGATTGTTTCCCTTTTGCTCTTTCCCCCAATTCTTTCCTTATTCCTTTATCATCCATTTAAATTTCACCCTTCCATTCTCAAGCCCCTCTTACTCTCCCAATACCCGGCCAACATCATAGACTTTTCTTCCACACAAAATATCTTTTCCCCTTCCATTTTCATTCCCCATCCATTCTAGTCCTCCCCCAAAATCAGTTCCCTTATAGTTCTAGACCCACCCAGCATCCACTCCCTTCTAGTCCCATTCTCCCATGCCTCACATCAGCCCATTTCCAGTCCTATTCCAGCTCTTCATCAGCCCATTTCCATTGCTAGCCCTCACATCACAGGCCATTTCCAGTCCTAGCCCCCCCCCCCAATCACAGCCCATTTCCAGTCCAAGTCCCCCATCACAGCCTCTTTCTAGCCCTAGCCCCCCCCCCATCACAGCCTATTTCCAGTCCTAGGCCCCCCCACCATCACAGCCCATTTGCAGTCCTAGTCCCCCCCGCACCATCACAGCCCATTTGCAGTCCTAGCCCCCTAATCACAGCCTATTTCCAGTCCAAGTTCCCCCTCCCTCCACCATAGCCCATTTCCAGTCCAGGTCCCCCCCCATCACAACAACATTTCCAGTCCAAGTCCCCCCCCATAGCCCTTTTCCAGTCCAAGTTCCCCTCCTCACAGCCCATTTCCAGTCCAGGTCTCCTACCCCCTTCACAGGATCTTTTCCAGTCCTAGTCCCCCCCATAGCCCTTTTCCAGTCCATGTTCCCCCCCTCATAGCCCATTTCCAGTCCAGGTCCCCCCCCCACCCATCACAGCAACATTTCCAGTCCAAGTCCCCCCCCCCACCATAGCCCTTTTCCAGTCCAAGTTACCCCCCATAGCCCTTTTCCAGTCCAGGTCTCCTCCCCCCCAGCCCATTTGTAGTCCTAGCCCCCCCCCCATCACAGCCCTTGCAGTCCTTGGCCTCTCCCCCCCCCCCCCCGACCAGCACCGCGGCTGTCTGAGGGGCTTCAGAGGGAGCCGGAGAAGCCCGCGCCTTTAACCTTTCCCAGCAATCGCAGCTTCACAGAAACAGCCGCCAGCGTGAAGGAAAAGGATCTTCACGCTGGCAGTTGTACAGAGGGAACCGGGGCCTCGCGCGGGCTTCCCCGGCTCCCTCTGAAGCCTTCCGGTGTGCGGGTGGATCGGAAGAAAAGCCGTTTTTTTGCTCTGGCTGCTTCCGATCTTGCGGCCAGAGCAAAAAAACGGCTTTTCAAGGGCCGGTTTTACCTCTGCGCCGGCAGCCGGCCTGGCCATGGAAAAACCGGCCAGGCCGGCTGAAAACCGGCCGGTTGGCAACCCTATTTATATACCATTTTATCTAGGTAATCAAGGCAGTTTACATGGAACAGATTTCAAATACTGCTCTGGGCAGTTTACAGAAACAGCTTACAAGTAACGAGAAGCAAAATTGTTGGAACTATGTACAAGAAACGTTTTTACTAGAATTATACATAGCATTGAGTAGTAATATGATAGTGTTAAATCATGAGCTGGCTGAGGTACAATTATGTATAGCAGTTATGAACATTGAGTTATATAAAAGGAAATGGTTCTTTTGTAAAGGATTTGTGGAGTTTTCTATCTGGAAAGGGCTGTAGTATGGTGGGCATGCATTCAGTGGGATGTTTGATCTTGTATGTTTATGTAGTCAATGATGGGTTGCTCGTGTTGGTAGAAGTCTGTAAATAGGAATGTCTTTTTTTTTTAAATTTAATATGTTTTTTATTTCCATTAACCAAAACCAACATTTTTCCATTGCACCATCCTACCTTCAACAGCCAGCCAGCTATACATAAATCATCTAATGGTAACACATCTCCCCCATGCCCCCCACCCCCCTTAACTCTCCCCCCCGTCCCCCCTGTCCCCCCTCCCTCCCCCCTCTCCAAAGACACGCCATAATTTTCCCCACACTCCCATAAACTTATCCCCTTTCTGCCTCCTTGCTGCAGTCAGTTTTTCCATAAGAACAATATACCTAATCTTCTCCTCCCACCCCCCCACCGAGGGCACCTCCTTCCACTTCCATGCCGCAGCCAATTCACATCTCGCCGCACTCAAACAGGCCCTCACCATTGGTCTCCCCCCTCCCTCTGCCCCTCTTTCCACCATGATAGCAGACATATTCCTGGGTCCAATGCCACCTCCACCCCCAATTTCCGCTGCACCCAGTTCAGGACCATCCTCCAATAAATTTGTACCTTTGCACGCCCCCACCAAATATGCCAGAAAGCTCCCTCTCCCCCACACTCCCTCCAACAGCTCCCTGAAACCCCCGGGTATATCTTATGCAATCTCTCCGGGGGTATAGTACCACCGAAATAAAATTTTGTACCAGTTTTCTCTAATACTGCTCGACCACGGCAGACCTGAGCCCAAATCTTTTTCCAATCCACCTGAGACAACTCAATCCCTAACTCCTTCTCCCACTCCCCCATATACCTAAACCTTACCCCCTCTGATTCCCTCACCCCCCTGTACAGACTTGAAATCATACCTTTGGACCCCATTTTCCCATACCAGAGAGCCTCCACCACCGTCACCTCCCTCCCCAACTGTCCCCTCCCCCACTTCCCATCAGAAAGTGCCTCACCTGTAAATATGGGAACTTATCCTCCGCCCCAACCCATACCCCTCCTTCACCTCCTCAAATGACATCACCTCCCCCTCCTCCACCAATTGATAAAAACACTCCAACCCTTTCGTAGTCCACCTATGAAACCTCCCCCCTCCCACCCTGGCGTGAAAGCCCTCCACCCCCTCCAAGGCATCATCAACGAAAATTGCACTCTCCTCTCTTTAATCCCCCTCGCTCTTACACCATCCCATATCCACGCCACATGCTGCATCGCTGGAGAACCCTCCCCCAGTACTCTACGGTCCTGCCGAGATGCCCAAAGCCAGGCCTCCAATCTACCCCCTTTCACTAATGTACGCTCCAGGGCAACCCCCGGTTTTACCCCCCCTGCCCCACCAATCCATAACATGTTGCAATTGTGCCGCCCTATAATAATCCTTGAGACACGGAACCCCCAACCCCCTTCTGCTTTAGGCGCATACAGGGCCGGCCTGTCCATTGAGCAAGAATGTTTTTTGCACAGGGCCCCGTGTTTCAGGGGACCCCGCGCAAAGAACATTCTGCTTTTTTTCAAAATTAAATTAAAAAAAAAAAGCTGGCTGCTACCACTGCCGCTGCGGCAGCGGCAGAATGGAGTGTCCCGCGGGGCCCCCTCTGCCCGGCTGAGTCCCTCCCTCCCTCCCTCCCTCTGCGACGGCTGAGCCCCTCTGTGCCGGCTTTCAGATTTGCAAAGGGAGAGTGTCTCCCTCGCGTCTCTGTTAAGCCTGCAGGGGCAGATGGGAAATTTCCCATCAGCCCCTGCGGGCTTAACAGAGACGCGAGAGAGACACTCTCCCTTCCCTCCAGTTAAGACTGGAGGTGGGCTGATGGGGTTAGGACTGGTAATGGGCTGTGGGCTGTTGGGGGGGGGGGGGTTAGGACTGGTAATGGGCTATGGGGTGGCTAGGACTGGAATTGGGCCGTTGGGGGGGGTTTAACACTGGAGGTGGGCTTATGGGGTTAGGACTGGTAATGGGCTGTGGGCTGATGGGGGGATTAGGACTGGTAATGGTCTATGGGGGGGTTAGGACTGATAATGGGCTATGGGGGGGCTAGGACAGGAAATGGGCTGATGGGGAAGGGTTAGGACATGAGGTGGGCTGATCGGGTTAGGACAGGTAAAGGGATGTGAGGGGGGGGGGTTAGGACTGATGGGCTATGGGGGGGATAGGACAGGAAATGGGCTGATGGGGTTAGGACTGGTAATTGGCTGTGGGCAGTTGGGGGGGGCTTTAGAACTGGTAAGGGGCTATGGGTGGATAAGACTGGTAATGGGCTGTGGGCTGATGGGGGCTGTCTGGTAATGGGCTATGTGGGGGTTAGGACTGATAATGGGCTATGAGGGGGGGGCTAGGACAGGAAATGGGCTGATGGGGAGGGGTTAGGACTTGAGGTGGGCTGATGGGGTTAGGACTGGTAATGGGCTGTGGGCTGATGGGGGGGTTAGGACTGGCAATGGGCTATGGGGGGCTGATTGGAAATGGGCTGATGGGGTTAGGACTAGAAGTAGGCTGATGGGGGGTTAGGACTGGTAATGGGTTATAGGGGGGCTTAAACTGAAAATGGGGTGATGGGGGGTTAGGACTGGAAGTGGGTTGATGGGGGGCTAGGACTGGTATTGGGTTGGGGGGTTGCTAGGACTGGAAATGGGCTGATGGGGGGCTAGGACTGGAAATGGGCTGATGCAGGGACTAGAAGGGAATGGATGCTGGGTGAGGCTGGAACTAGAAGGGAGCTGATGTTGGGGGAGGATTAGAATGGGATGGGGCTGGGAGAGTAAAATGGAGAGGGGAAAAATATTTTGTGTGGGAGGGATGAAAAATCTACAATTGGCCGGGTATTTGGAGAGTAAGTGGGGATTGAGGATGGAGGGGTAAAATTTGAGTGGATGAAATAGGAATGAGGAAAGAGCAAAAGGAGAAAGATTAGTATGTTAAAGCAGATGTAGAGAGAGAATGGAAAAAAACTAGGAGAGAAGAAAGGACAAATGGACAGCAAACAAAGGACAGTTAGCAGAAGACACGAAGAAACCAGAAGAAAGTGGCTGGAGCAATTGCAGCTGAAAAAAATGCACAAAAGGTAGAAAAATATCTCTTTATTTTGAATTTATTAATTGGAATATGTCAGCTCTGGGAAATGTGCATCATTAACGTCTGCGCTTTGTTTAGTAGAAGAGGAAATTAATTTATAGTTTTATTTCTACAGTGTTGTTGTACATTCCAAGTTTGGCTTTTGGGGTTCCCAGTTTAATTATTGTCTTCCTATTTGTAAATTATGATTCCTTGTTTGGTGATGGTCTATGTTCTGCATGTGTAATTGAGCTGAGGTATTCTGTTTATGTAATTCCTATTTGACATTGCCACTTGTTCTCTTTCCCCAGTAGGTCATGTATTCTTGTTCTCTGAAATGTATTGGTTTAATATTTGCAGTGTTGCCTTTTGATAGGTAGGGTATAGTGCTTTGTGAGTCCTGGTAGTGCTGTTAGGATACGGCGGGTTTGCTATGGGTTCTAAATGGGCAGTGTTTGTAGTAGTTCCTAATGTGTCTGGTGGTTGGCACTGGATTATAGTAATGTAGAAATCTTTTAGTCTTTCTTTATCCATACACTCATTAAGAGGCATGTTTACTAAAAGTTAGTATATGGTAACATTATGCAAATATTTATGCAAATGAGGCCTCTTATGCAAATGAGGCCCCGCATCGAGTCTCCGCACATGGCCCCGCACCCCCCCTTGGGCCACCCCTGGGCGCATACATAACCTTCCTAGATATCCGCGGTGGTTTCTTATTCCAAATATATTGAAACACTTTCCTCTGCAATTTCCTCAGCACTCCCTCCGGCACCCGCACTGGCAGGGCTTGAAATAGATACAACACCCTTGGTAAGAGATTCATCTTAACCGCTGCCACCCTTCCTAGCCACGACACCTACTGCCACATCCACCCTTCTAGATCTCGGTCCAATTCCCTCAACACTCTCGGGTAGTTCACCTTATACACATCTGTTTACTTCGCCGGTATTTGAACCCCCAGGTAACTCATAGAATGTTTAACCCACCGCAATGGGTATAGACCCTTCAGCTGTTCCACCACCCGCAGCAGCACCCTCACCCGTAACACCTCGGTTTTCTCCAGATTCATTTTAAAATCCAGACACCTCCCCATACCTTTCCACCTCCTTCAAAACTTCCAACAGAGAACTCTGGGGCTGACTGATATATAAAAGGATATCATCCGCATATAAAGAGATCTTATGACTGACTCCTCCTCTCTCCAACCCCTTAATCTTATTATTGGTCCTAATTTTCTGTTCTAGCGGTTCCACTACCATCACAAATAACAGGAGTGACAATGGACACCCCTGCCTCGTTCCCCTCCCTAAACTGAATTCCCTCGAATAGCTCCCATTAACTTTTACCCTAGCCCTGGGCCCCTCATATAACCCCTTTATCCATTTCCCTAATTTAACCCCCCACTCCCATTTTCCGCAAAACCCCCATTAAAAAATCCCAGTGCACCCTGTCGAAAGCCTTCTCAGCATCGATAGACATTAATATAAATTCCTCCTTCCCTCTACCCGCCTCCCACGTCACCCCCAAAGCCCGCTTAATATTATCTGAGGCCTGCCGCCCCAGGATAAACCCTGTCTGATCCTCTTGAATAACCCCCGGCAACCATGGCGCCAACCTACCCGCCAGCACCTTTGTCAATATCTTTACATCAACATTAAGAAGGGAAATGGTCCTATAAGAACTACATTCCTTCTGATCTTCCCCTCCCTTCGGGATGACCGTAATCCCCGCCGTCAACATCCCCGCCGATAATCCCCCCCTCCTCCAACATTCCATTATATACCCGCCCCATTATCTCTCCAAGCTCTTCATAAAATACCTTATTAAAAGCACCCGTCAGCCCGTCCAACCCTGACGCTTTTCCCCCCGTTAACCCCTTAATAGCTCTACCCACTTCCTCTCCCATGATTGGGGCCTCTAGTTCCTCCTGCACCTCCTCTGGAAACACTGGCCAATCTATCTCCTCCAGATACCTGCCAAGATGTTCCTCCTCCATCTCCTCTTCCCTCCCATACAATTCTTTATAAAATTGTCTAAACCTCTCTCTAATCTCCTCCTCTCCATGGTAAATTTCTCCTCCTCGCCCCTTTATCTGGTATATCCGTGAAGCCACTGCCTTCCTCCTCAACTTTTGCGCCAGCAGTCTACCTGCTTTATTTCCAAATTCATAGTATCTCTGCTTGACCAAAGACATTTCAAAAGCCACCTTATCCACCTGCAAACCATACAGTTCCCCCTCAACCTTTCCACTGTCTCCCTATCCTTTTTCTTCCCTGACGTCCGATACACCGCCTCCGCCTCTTTCAAGACCGTACCCATCTCCTCCTCCCTTGCATATCGCTCCTTCTTCTTTCTTGCCCCCCACATGATAAACTTCCCTCGAATAACAGCCTTTAGACCTTCCCAAACCATAACATCTCTTACTTCCCCATTATCATTGATCACCAAATAATCCTTAATTCCCCTCTTTATATCCTGAACCACCTCAGGGCATTTCAACAAACTCTCATTTAATCTCCAGAATTTCAGCCCCATCTGCCTGCGTCCCCTCAGCCCTACCTCCACTGCCCCATGATCCGAACAAGCAACTGACACTATCCCCCCTTCCCGCACTCCCAACATCCACTCCTGATCCACCAGGATCATATCGATTCTACTCCAGCTATTATGTGACACTGAATAATATGTAAATTCCTACTCTCGTGGGTGCAGCACTCTCCATGAATCAACCACATTGAATTGCCTCATCAGTTGCATCAACCCCCTCCTATTCCTCCCCCCTCCATTAGGCCCCCCCCCCGGCTCCCGGTCCATCCCGGGCTTCATCACCACATTAAAATCCCCCCCCACCACCTACTTCCCTACCCCCTGTCCCCCAAGGAGTTTTCGCATTCCCCTCCAAAAACAAACCTGATTCCCATTCGGACCATACACTGATACTATTATAATGGCCTCCCCCCCCATTGCCCCACTATTCCCACTATTCTCCCCTCCCCATCCTCAAAACCTCTCTCTACCTAAATCCCACTCCACCCCTTTATCAACACTGCCACTCCTCCTTTCTTTCCCCCCTCTCGACTGCAGGAATAAAATTGCTCTGGGTATCGCCCATTTTTCATCAACCCCACATCCTTCCGGCGCAAGTTGGTCTCCTGCACTAAAATCACTTCCCACTCATTCTTCAGAGCCTACCTATACAACAACCGCCTCTTTGTAGGTGAGTTTAATCCCTTCACATTAATAGTCCCGACACGCAGCATCCTATCCCCCTACTCCCTCCCCCTCTCCTCAGCCCCTTGCCCATGTCTCTTCCTCCCCATCCCCTACCCCTCTCCCCTGCCCCCTCCTAACCCTTCTCACCTCCCCCTCCCCCCTCCCACCCCCCCGCCTCTCCCCCTCTCCTCCTTCCCCCTCCCCCTCTCTTCCTCCCTTCCCCTCCCCTTCCATCCTCCCGTGTGTGTCTGTCCTGTCCCGCCCTCTGTCCCCCCCTCTCCAGCCTTTTCCTGCACCCTCCAGCTTTAAAACAACAACCTCTTATAACTCACTAACCCCAAGCATACCCTTTTTTTTTCCTCGTCATTAACCATACTCCCCTCTCCCCCTCCTGCATGCCCTAAAAATCCAGTGTCCAACAGGGCCTACCACCCTAGGTCCCCCGGTACCACACCAACGGGCCATCATCAGTGTCTTCACTCCTTGTCTGCTTCTCTCATCGTTGTCCCCCTCTCCTCCGACCTCCTCTGCAGACGTCTTCTTTTCGCTGCCACCCGCTGCCATCGCCATCCAGCCATCTCTCGAGCCTCCGCACCTCCGGGCTGCCCAGCCTTACTCCGCTCCGGCCCCTTTGGCAACTGTTCACAACCCAGCTCTTGCAACACTGACCAAGTTTCATCAGCTGTTTTCACTTTCCGTGAAACCCCATTTACTGTCAGAAGCAATCCGAAGGGAAACAGCCAGCGGTATCTCAAATTTTTCCCTCGGAGATAAGTAGCCACCTTCCGCAGATTTCGCCACCGCTCCAAAGTCCCCTTAGAAAGATCATTAAACACGTCCACTTCGCAGCCCTCCCAGGCTATCCGGCCAAACTTTCTTGCGATATACAAAATCTTCTCCTTGATGGGGAAACTGCTCATACAAACAATAATATCTCTGGGCTGCTTATCCCCCCGTGGTCCCAGGCTGCGATGCGCTCTCTCCACTCCAATCCCTCTCTCTTCCGCCTCCCCTCCACCATCCAAATTCAACATGTGCGTACATAGCTTTTGTACCACCTGCACACAGTCCTTATGGGCCTCCGTTTCCCCGATCTCCCGGACTCTCAAGTTGTTCCGCCTCACTCTGTCTTCAATCTCTTCCAGCTTCTCTTGTACCGCTTCCTATTGCTCTTGCATCTTGCCCTGAACCACCGCCATTTCTTGCAGCTCCCCCACGCACTCCTCCACGTGGTCCTCCAACTCTGCCACACGCTCCCCTAGACCATTTAGGTCCTGCTGTATACTCCGCAGCGAGTCCTTAATTTCTTTTCGCATCGCTGCCAGCTCCACATGCAGATCTTTTTTAAATGCCTTCAACCACAGGCGCATCGGCATTTATTCCTCCTGCTGCTCATCTCGCACCCTCTCCTCCTCCGAGCTCACCGCTTCATCAGGCTCCGGCAGGCCTTCCCCTGTCAACTCCTCTGCCACCTCTTTCTGCACATACGGAGATTTAAACCCCGCTAGTTTCTTGCTTACCGACAGGGCCATCTCTGCACCACTTTCTTTGTTCTTCCTCCGATGCCGGGATTAGCTATTCCGCGCAATTTCAATGGGACACGGACGGAGCTTGGCTATTCTGCGGCCATTCGCTCCGTGATGTCACCGGAAGATCCTCGTAAATAGGAATGTCTTGAGGTGCTTCCTGAACAGTGTTAAGTCTTTTATTTCCCTTAGATTGTTGGGCAGATTATTCCATAGGGCTGGGGTGAAGAATGAGAATGCCCTGTTGTTGTTTGGATTGCGTTTCTGAATCTCTTGCCTGATTAGTATGTTATTCATGTTATCTCTTCTTATTCTTGTGTCCTGTTGCATCTTTATAAGTGTGTTGAGGTATGTTGGTGCTATATTGTTTATTGTTTTGAAGGTGGTCATTAGTGCCTTGAATTTGATCCTTTGCATTACAGGGAGCCAATGGAGGCGGTACAGTATAGATGTTATGTGCTCAGATCTGGCAGCTTTCATTATCGTGTGTGCTACCATGTTCTGTGCTAGTTGTAGAGGTTTCATTGTTTATTTGGGCAGGCCTTGGAGGATGATGTTACTATAATCAAAGTGTGGGCATATTTGCAAGTCGTCTGGTGAGAGGAGGGGTCTTAAGTATTGTACTATTCTGGTTTTGTTGTATATTGTATGTGTTGTCATATTAATGTGTTTGATGATATTGAGGTTTGGGTCTAGGTAAATCCCTAGGTATTTTATATCCTTTTTTACTTCAAGTGAGGCATTGTTTACTCTTTAGTTTTTGAGGTGGGTCGAATGTTTTGTTCCTGCTGATGATTCAGTTTTTTTAGGTTGATTGAAAGGTTAACTGAGTTGAGCCAGAGTGAGACGTCATTAAAGCAATTGATGATTTTCTTGTAGTTGCAGTTTGTTGTTTCAAATATTATGAATAACATGATGTCATCCGCATATATTCTGTAATCCATGTTGTGTGATCTTATAATGTTGTAGATGGGCTGAAGGTAGATATTGAAATTAAGGCGGATAACGCTGATCCCTGTGGGACACCTTGAGTCTGGTTGAATTGGTTGGAGAGGATGTTGTTGAAGTTCACCTGTTGAGTGGGGTTGGAGAGCTAGTCCTCAAACCATCGTATTATGATGCCTTTTATTCTGAGGTGTTTTAGGTGGTCGATTAGGATTTACGATATCGAATGCTGAAGTTATGTCTCGAAATATGAGGATAAAGACCTGTTTCGTGTTTTCAATTCCTTGTATAATTGAATCGGGGAGGGAAGTTAGTAGAGTTTCAACTCCATGATATGCTCTGAATCCATATTGATGTGGGTCGAGTGGAGCATTTGAGTCAATGAAGTCTTGGAGTTTTGTCTGTACTGATTTTTTGATGACTTTGGATAGGAATGGAAGACTTGCTATTGGTCTGTAGGAGCTGGAGCAGAACATGTTTGGTGTGTTGTGTTTCAAGACTGGGTGGATGGAGGCTTTTTTAAGTCATTTGGTATTTGCCCTTGTGATAGCAAAAGGTTGACAATTTTTTGGATGTAGGGTGTAAACTCTGCTCTGGTTATTTTAATCCAGCTGACTGGACAAGTGTCGAGTAGTGAGGTGGTTGTATTTAGAGATTTGATGCATTGGTCTATCTGTTCTTTGCTTCTTGAGGAGAATGTGTTCCATATTGCATTGTTGATTGGTTCGTCATATGACGTTTCTGTTAGGTTGGTTGCCCTGAGTTTGGATTTTTCCATGTAGTGGTTGGCTAGTTGTTGATTTAGGAGTCATCGTGGATAACATGTTAAAACCCTCCGCCCAGTGTGCAGCGGCGGCCAAGAAAGCAAATAGAATGCTAGGTATCATAAGGAAAGGGATGGAGAATAAAACAAAGGATGTTATAATGCCTCTGTATCGCTCCATGGTACGACTGCACCTTGAATATTGTGTGCAATTCTGGTCACCGTATCTTAAAAAGGACATAGCGTTATTAGAAAAAGTACAGAGAAGAGCCACCAAATTGGTGAAGGGGATGGAAGGCTACTCCTATGAAGAGAGGCTAAGAAGGTTAGGGCTCTTTAGCCTGGAGAAGAGACGGCTGAGGGGAGATATGATAGAGATCTATAAATTAATGAATGGAGTGGAACGGATAAACGTGGATCAATTGTTTACGCTATCAGAGTATAGAAAGACTAGGGGACATGTAATGAAGCTACAGGGTAAACTATTTAAGACAAATAAGAGAAAATATTTTTTCACTCAACGTGTAATCAAACTCTGGAATCTGTTACCGGAGGATGTAGTAAAGGCTGTTAGTGGAGCTGGGTTTAAAAAAGGTTTGGACAAGTTCCTGGAGGAAAGGTCCATAAACCACTATTAAAAAGGGATCCAGGATATCAATGCTTGACCCAGTACAAGCATTGCGGAACCTGTGTCTTTTGGGGAAACTGCTGGGTACATATGACCTAGATTGGCCACTGTTGGAAACAGAATACTGGGCTTGATGGACCTCGGTCTGACCCAGTATGGCATATCTTATGTTCTTATGTTCACTGATGTCACTTGTTTGAGGGTTATTTGAATGTGTTTTTTGACTAGATTTTGGACACTGAAAAATAGTTCTTTTGGTCAATTTAGTGATTTTGTTAGTATTTTTGAGAATATTTTTTTGATTCTGTGATGCGGTATAGTTTTAGGGTGTCTGTCCATGTATTTCAGTTGGTCTGAGTCAGATTTTGTGGGTCTCCATTTTCTTTCATCCTTCCTTAGTGTTCTCTTCATTTCTCTCAGGATCTGGGAGTACCATGGTTGGGAGTTCCTGTATTTCTTTGAGTTCCTTTGGTGATTAGTTGATGCTGTGTTTAGAGTGTTGTTCCAGATTGTAAGGAGGGTGTTGAGGTTGTCACTGTTATCTGTCAGTGCTGGTGTGATGTTCTTCAGGAAGTCTTCTTTTTTGAATTTCTTGAATTGCCAATGTGTTTATTTATTTTTTTACTGCGCTCTTTAGAATCAGTGCAGTTTACATGTATACTAACAGGTACTTTTTATTCCCTCTTCCCTGAAGGGCTCACAATCTAAGTGTACCTGAGGCAATGGAGGGTTAAGTGGCTTGCCCAAGGCCACAGGGAGTGGCCATGGGACTAGAGACCCCAGTCCCTCTGGCCTGAAGTTGCTTGTCCCCATGTGGGAATTTAACCCCCAGTCTTCTGGCCTGAGGTAACCTGTCCCAACCACTCAGCCACTCCTCCCTCGGGTTTGTTGTCCCTGGTCTTTGTTAGTTGTGTAGGAGTCCAGTTCTGTACTGAATTATATAAGATAGTGATCTGACCATGGCACTGGTTGTGTTTGTATGGTGGAGGTCTTTCTATTATGTGTCCAATGTTTGGGTGAGAATATAAGATCTAGTGTATTCCCTCTTCAGTGTGTTGGGGTGTCAATGTTTTGTTGTAGCCAATGTCTTCCATTGCTTGAAGGAATGAAGTGCTTTGGGTATTTGGTATTGATGAGAGGTTGAAATCTCCTAGTATGATGTGTTCTTTGCCGGATGGGGTTTCAGAGCATGCAGTTTTGACTATATCGGCTAGCACATTGGTGTCAGAGGATAGAAATCTATATATTAGCATTATTGCAAGTCTTCTGGTTTGGATAGTTAATATATCTAATCTTTCAGCACTTATGAAGATGTTTGTTGAGCTCCTAGTTCGTCTTTGCATAGAATGATTAACCCTCCTCCCTTCTTGTTGTGTCTTGAGCAATAGTATATATTGTATTCTGGTGGCTTTAATTTGATTAAGGAGTACTATGTTTGTGTCATAGAGCCAGGTTTCAGTTGGGTTTAGAGTCGTTAATGAGGTCACATACAGTGGAGATTTTGTTCCTTAGCAATCTTGCATGTATTAGATACCATTTTAGAGGTTTTGCGTTTTCCTTTTCATGTTGTTTAGGAGTTACATAATGTGGTTGGGATTTTATGTAAATAAGCTGTAGTTGCCTGGTATGGTGGGAGGGGTGATAGAAGTTAAGTGTTACTGTCTTTCTGTGTTTAATTTGGTAAGAGATTATTGAGATGAAGTGTTGCTTTTGGTTGAGGAAGTGTGGTTGGTTAATGGTGATGGTGATAATTAGAATTGTTAAGATGATTACTGCTTTTATTCTTTGTTCCATGGTTGTTAAGAAATGCCAGAGGGTTACCTTGTATGCGATTTCAGGGGAGGCTCCTTGTTGATGTTGAATGAGGTCTTGCTGCAGAGGAAATCTTTCTGTACGGAGTTGTTTATAAGAGTCTTAGGGGTATGTTTACTAAACGGTGCAAACGTAGTAGCTGCGACGTTATCGCGTGATACGTGTTGTTATCGCACAATAATGGTGCATTACCATGTGAGAACATCCTTTTTCCTGCTAGCCATTCCTCTCCGTATGCACCCAAGCATCCTTTTAGCTTTTGCCGTCGCCTTTTCTACCTGTTTAGCTACTTTAAGATCATCAGACACAACCACGCCAGGTCCTGCTCTTCTTTAGTGGACAAAAGTACTTCACCCCCTATCTATATTGCTCCCTTGGGTTGCTGCAGCCCAAATGCATGACCTTACATTTTTTAACATTAAATCCCATCTGCCAAATTCTAGACCATTCTTCAAGCTTAGCTAAATCCCTCCTCATGTTATCTACACCTTCCTGGGTGTCTACTTTATTGCAGATTTTGGTATCATCCGCAAAGAGGCAAACCTTACCCAACAGCTCTTCCGCTATATCACTAACAAAGATGTTAAAAAGAATCGGACCAAGGACAGATCCCTGGGGCACACCACTGGTAACATCCTTCTCCTCAGAGTGAGCTCCATTTACTTGTACTCTTTGTCGCCTCCCACCCAACCAATAACCCAAGCAGTAACTTTAGGGTCCATCCCTAGGGTGCTCAGTTTGTTTATAAGTCGCTTGTGAGGAACAGTGTCAAAGGCTTTACTGAAATCTAAATACACCACATCTAGAGCTCTCCCTCGGTCCAACTCCCTGGTCACCCAGTCAAAGAAATCAATCAGATTTGTCTGACAAGACCTGCCTCTGGTGAACCCATGCTGCCTCGGATCCTGTAATCCGCTGGACTTCAGAAGCCTCTCTATTTTCTCTTTCAGCAGCGTTTCCAATAATTTACTCACCACCAAAGTTAAACTAACCGGCCTATAGTTTTCAACCACATCCTTACTTCCGCTTTTGTGTAAAGGCACCACATGAGCCTCTCTCCAGTCCATCGGCACCACTCCCGACTCCAATGAGGCATTGAAAATGTCAGTCAGTGGAGTTGCAACAACCAAACATTCCCCAGTACCAGGCATGCTGGGAACTAATGTAAAACCCTGTAGAAGTTACCTAAGATCTACAAGGCCAAATCTACCATCTCATACCAGCATACACTTCCAAAACTCATACAAGGGACCTATCCAGAAAAAAGCAGCATTATAAATACTGCAGCAGGCCCTAGAACATCCATACACCTATTTGAAAAGCTGGACAAGTCAAATTACTACAGTACAGTATAGATCCCTATGTACAAACTCCATGTTAACAGAACACCTGGCTTCAGTCATACACTCTAAACCCAGATCCTCACCAAGTACAGAATAAGTGACTACAACCTAAAGTAAAAATAAAAATATGAAGACAAAAATTAAACTAAAACCCCAAGAAGCCAGACTCTGCATGCAGTGCAACATCAGATAAATAACAGATGCAGTTCCTCATACTGTGTAAAATATAAAGATAGCACAAAGTCCATTTACTAAAATGAAAATAAATTTTTTTTTATACCTTTGTTGTTTGGCCATTTTATTCTCTGATCATGCTGGTCCTGATCTGAGGCTTCTGCTTTCCTGTCTTCTCTTAGCTCTCTCTCTATGGTCTATAGTCCATCTGCCATTTCTTATCTCTTCTTTTGTTTTCTTCACTTCCTTCCATCAGCCTATTTCCAGTCCCAGTAACTCTCCCAACTATCAGTCCCCTTTCCAGTCCTTCCCTCCAAGTACCTTCCAATGTCAACTGCCTTGCATTCCCAGGACTACCTCTGGTGTCCATTCCCTTCCATTCCCCCTCCTTCCTCACTGTCCAGCCCCTTCTAGTCCACATACCATCTCAGGTATCAATTCACTTCCACTCCAAATGCCACCCCCGTCAGCTCCCTTCCAGTCACCCTATCCTCTGTCCATCCCCCTTTCAGTGCCATGTCCACATGTCAGCTCCCTTCCAGCCCCAGTGCCCTCTCCTTTCCAGCCTCCTCCCCATTACCCAGCCACCTACCAGTTCCATCCCCAAGTGTCAGCTCCCTTCCAGTCCTCTCCTTCCCCCACCCATATCAGCTCCCTTACCGGCCTCTCCTTCCCCAGTGTCAGCCCCCTTCCTGCCCTCATCTCACTTGTGCTTGCTCCCTTCGTGCCCCTACCTCCCCCCATGTCAGCTCCTTTCCTGCCCCCTCCTTTCCCTGGCAGACCCTCTCTGCATCCACTCCCTTCCAGTCCCATTCTCCCATCCCCCCACATCAGCCCATTTGTAGCCCTAGCCCCTAGTTTTATGCCAGGGCCAGCAGCTCTCTCCTCCCCCCCCATCAGCCTATTTCCATTTCTAGCCCCCAGTCTTCTTCCACTGCCAGCAGCTCTCTCCTGCCCCTATCAGCCCATTTTCAGTCCCAGCCTATTTCCAATCCTATCTCCCTTATCAGTCCACTCCAGTCCTAGGCCCCCCCATCAGTCCATTTCCAGTCCTAGCCCGCCCCCCAATCAGCCCATTATTGGTCCTAGCTCATTTCCAGTGCTAGCCCGCCAATCAGCCCATTTCCAGTGCTAGCCCCCCCTAATCAGCCCATTTCCTGTCCTAACTCCCCCAATCAGCCTATTACCAGTCCCAGCGCCCCCTAATCAGCCTATTTTCAGTCATAGCCCATTTCCAGACCTAACCCCACCTGATCAGCCCATTTCCAGTTCTAGCCCCCCCATCAGCCCATTTCCAGTGCTAGTCCTTCCATCAGCCCACTACCAATCTTAACCCCCCGATCAGCCCATTACCAGTCCTAGCCCTCCCCGATCAGCCTATTTCCAGTCATAGCCCATTTTCAGTCTTAACCCCACCTGATCAACCTATTTTTCAGTCCTAACCCCCCCATCAGCCCATTTCCAGCTCTGTTAAAGTTGAGCCTGCAGGGGCTGAGAGTAAATGAGGCAATCACTCCCAAAACAGTGGCAGCCGCCTCACTTCAAATCTAGCCTTTGTCCCCACCATCGCCGACAATCAAAGAAAGCACAGGTGCAGGGCTTTTCGAATACACATGTGCACACGCCTCTAAGACTCTGCTGGCCATCCCTGTGCCGCCCCCTTTGATGCGACAAGTATGCATCAAAGGGAGCAAGACCGGGACGGCTGGCAGGGTCTTAGAGGTGCGTGTGTACCTGTATTGGAAAGGCCTCCCACCTTTGCTTTCTTTGCTGGCAGCAGCAGGGACGAAGGCCGGATTTGAAGTGACGCAGCTGCTGATGTTTTGGGAGTGATTGCCTTACTTTGTGTTGCCTTTGTTCTGCCTGAACGCCCCTCCCTGAGGCACATCATGAGAATACGACCCCAAAAGAAGATTCTGCCACCCCATTTGGGGATGCGACTCACAATTTAGGAAACACTGCTGTAAAGAATCCAGGATCTCGCTACTTTCTAGATGACAGCAAGAATGTCTCAATCAATACCAATATATGTTGGTCAGACAAAAAGATCATTCAAGACTCATTTAATGAGCATGTTTCTAGGTTGAAAGCTGAAACAGTGACAGCTCTAAGACAACAAATGATACAATGCATGCCATTGAGTTAATGATGACCCAGCAGCCCCTGGATTTTTTTAGCAAGGTATGACCAGAAGTAGATTGCCAGGCCTTTCTTCCAAGGGAATGGTGGGTAAAGTGACTTGCCTAAGGCCACAAGAAGTGCAATTGGGAATCAAACCCTGGCATCTTGGTCACAAGGCTACTGCTGTAATCACTAGGCTAGTCCTCTACTCTGACAGCTCTAATAGTGGAACATTGTTTAACCAAACAACATATATTCACTTAATTACCCTGCCATGTGCTAATGTTTTGTAGCGCTATACAAATGCTATGTCACAGTAGTAGTAGTAGAATGTTGGTGGGTAATTGAATAGGTCCCTCAGCATTGGTGTGGGGACAACTGAGAGGAGTGCTTAAATGTCTAGGAACAATAGTGGATCTTTTATTTAAACACCATAAAACCGATGGGTCTTAATGCTGAAGTTGAATGAGGGACGTTACTCTGATGTGACAATAGACAAATAGGTATGACGTGGCAATAGATAACTGGTGGTCTGTTGGTCAAAAAAGCATACATCGGCATCTTTTCAATGGAGTTACAAATATGGACTGGGGCATGAAAGCTAAGGACAGTGAATTGTTTTCAGCTAAGGTATCTATTTTCTAACAATTTCCCTGACAGAACTACAAAGCAATGATTTGTTCGAAACCTGCTGCTGTGTTGGATATGGGTTGGAATTGCTGTGCTTAAACATGGGATTATTGTTTAAAAAATTTTCAGTTTTGAATTTTGGAGAATTTTTAATATAAATTGAAGATCCAATAACAGGGACTAATTTGGCAGCTAAAATGCATAATAATGACTTTTGATGAGAATTGGTCCAACAAAAAACAGAAGAAAAGCAAATGAAGAAAATAAGTATTAAGTAGTCCTTAATGGTGATAGGGCTTGACTCTAATAGCTTTAGTGACAGGTCAACCCCTGGTTTGGAGTAATTTAAGCATTGTCAATCAATATCAGGCATACTGAAATCACCTATCAATAGCACTTCTCCTTGCATAGCAATATTGTCAATGTCTTCAGTTAAATCTCTGTCGACTTCTTCTGCCTGTGAAGGAAGTCTGTATGTCAGACCAATATAAATGGATGTTCTGTTCCAAATTAACCTACAGTGCTGCCTTCTTACGGTACATCATAAGCCCTACAATTCTGTTGCTTTAATATTTTGTACGTATTGTGCCACTCCTCCCTTTCTTCCTAGCCTGTCCTTCCTGAATAAATTATAGCCTGTTATAATTATATCCCAGTCATAGTTCTCCATGAATCGCATCTCTATGACCAACTGAATCCAAGTCAGCCTCTTCCATTATACGTCTTTAGATCCAGAATCTTATTTCCCATACTGCGGGTGTTAGTAAATACTGTTTTCGAGATGCTGCCCTTTTTTCTCATTTCTACAGAGGTTTTACTTATCTGAAGGCTTTTACTTCTCTATGGGCTTTGTTCACCCATCCTCGATGAATCGAGTTAAAGCCCATTAGGTTAGCCCAGTCTGCTGCTGTGTAAGATATCTTGTTCCTTCTTTGATAGGTGGACACCATCTCTGTTCGCAGCAATTGGAAAATCATTCCATGATCAAGGAAGCCTAGATGCTCTTGATGACAGCCTGCATTAATCTCCAAGATGCAAGCTTCTCAGCTTCAGCCTTTACCCTCAAAAGGGAGGATTGAGGAGAACACCACTTGCACACCTGTCTGTTTCATCTTTTCTCTCAGAGTCGTGAAGTCACTCTTAATACACTCAGAGGGATACCAAGCAGTATCATTTGTGTCAACATGGATGAGCAGCATTCGATAATAGTCAGTAGGCTTGATGAGTCTCAGCAAACGCTCTGTAGTGTCTTGGATTTTGGTACCTGGCAAACAGCAGACCTCCTGAGACATCCAGCTCTCCCAGGAGGGAGAGGAGCTGCCCAAGCCAATCAGCTGCACCGTCCCAGCATCGTGCTGCCCAATTGGGGAAGCCTTCTGCAGCTTGAAAAAGAAGCGCGACCCGGACTGAAGCCTCTCGTCGCCGTCCAGCTCTCCCAGGAGGGAGAGGAGCTGCCCAAGCCAATCAGCTGCACCGTCCCAGCATCGTGCTGCCCAATCGGGGCAGCCTTCTGCAGCTTGAAAAAGAGGCGCTGCAGGCGCACCCACGCCGTGCGGGCCCGCGCCTGAGGGTCTCGCCAGAGGGCCCTTTGGCGCGGCCCTTAGGCAGCGGCCCACAGCAAGATGCCCGAGAAACCTCCAAAGAATCCAATTTCATCAGTACAATCAAGCAGCAGCTTGAGCTCCCCAAGGTTTGAGCTCGCTCTCAACAACACAGACATCGTTACAACTACAGCAAGTAATTATAAATTATCTGCACGGAACTAAAGTACTTTTAAGTTAATGCTCCTATTACTAGTGCCAGTAACCTGTCATTATTAATATTATCAGTAGCTCGCCATATCTGTGTTACTCTGACCAAGTTTACTGTTGCCAGTAGCTTGTTATACCTGTACCACTCTGACGAAGTTTACTGTTGCCAGTAGCTTGCTATACATGTATCACTCTGACGAAGTTTACTGTTGCCAGTAGCTTACGCGATCTGTGTTACTCTGACTAATTATACTGTTGCCAGTAGCCTGCTATACCAATGATACTCTGACTAATTTCACTATTGTCAGTATCCTATCCTTCTATCTCTGCTACCAGAAACCTCCTATTATTGTGTCCACAATCTAATAATAGATCTGCATTCCATGACTAATCTATACCTTGAGCAATAGGATCTGCTTGTCCCCACTCTGAATAGATCTGCTTGTCTCTGAATAGATACTTTCACTTTGCACTCCTTCAGGTAGCCTTGTAAACCATCTGGGTCCCAAGACCAGTGAGAAACAGCCCTGACGGAATTCTCACAAATCTTCCCCACTCACTAGTAACATCTCACTATCTCTTTGATTACTTTCAGAGTGAGTAAAATGGGTTCCCCTATCACCTTAACTGGCTGCTACCTACTCCTCTCCTTCTGCCTCTCATTCTCCCGAGCTCTATCCTTTGAAATCAACCAGATACCTATTTTATACAGTCAAGGGAAAAGGTGGTCAGGTATACCCAAGTTCAGTTACAATTGGAACTCTCATCCACATCACAAGCATCTAATATACATTCCACTCCAACATTCGATGAGAGCCAAACATGATGAAAGCCTCTATTCACATAGTTTAAAATGTGCCCTCATCAACGCCCGCTCAATTCGTAAGAAATGGCCGGTGATTGCAGACGCAATTTCTCTCCATAACCTTGATATCCTCATGGTTACTGAAACAAGGCTGTCCACAGAAGACAATGTACTACTTAACCAGCTCCTTCCACCAAATTTCTCAGTGTTTACCAGTCACAGACATAACAAGCGAGGAGGGGGTGTGCTCATACTCTCCAGATCAGACCTTCAGTTCCAACTGATAGATGCCCCTAGCACCGACCACCTAGAGTTAGTCTCTATCTCCAACAAGTTATGCGCTATAAACCTCCTATACCGAGCACCTTCAGCCTCCCCAGATGTCCTTCCAGCCATTATAGATCTAGCATCCAACGTACAGAATCCTAATACTCCAAATTGGATTGTTGGTGATTTTAACCTGCCAGCTCTCCAAGATAGCCATTCAGCCGCTTTCCTCGAAGTGCTCGAATCTCTTGGATACCAACAATTAGTTCATGAACCTACCCATGTGAAGGGAAACACCCTTGACCTTATATTCGCCCCACAGTTCGTATATGACCAATCATACAATTCTGTGATATCTACATCTGATATACCGTGGTCAGATCATAAACTCATTACTTTCCAGATTCCTACTCATAACAGACATTCAAAGACCAACAATGCTCCAAATAACAGCTCTAAACCTCTGGCTAGGAGCTTTCTTCCATTCAACAGAGATCGCATACTTGCTGGAACATGCTCACTTCGTAACAAGACCTCCCTAGAAATAGAAGACCTAATCACCTGCTGGAACAGCAGTCTTAATACGATTGCACTACGACCACCACTCAACAGACCGCCTAGGAAAAGAGCTTCTGCACCATGGTACACAGATGAACTGAGACTATCACTATCCCAACTACGGAACCTCGAGAAGTGCTGGCGTCGGTCTCGCTCCACGGTAGACCAGGTAGCCTACCTCAATCAGCTATCCATCCACCGCAAGGCCATCTCAGATAAAATGAAGCAGTACCACACGGACACCTTGAAATGGGCCTTAAACAAACCTCATGATTTGTTTAACCTAGTCAAGACCTTATCGAAGGAATCAACCCCTGAAAAGCAATGTGAGATTCATCCCCAGGACTTTGCGGTCTACCTACAATCCAAGCTTACACAAACAAATAAACCTCCTTTAGAATTTGCCCCCATCGCCCAAGAGTGCCCTACAGCTCTAACCATTTTCTCTACGCCTGCCAAGAAGCGAATTGAAGATCTGATCATGTCTCTCAATTCCATCACTGCTCAGACTGACCCTTGCCCAGCTTTCTGGTTAAAGGAACTGCGTTGCGAATTCAGCCCAATAATAACTAAAATAATAAACCTGTCTTTCAATTCTGGTACGTTCCCCTCTGCCCTCAAACAAACGTCCATCAGACCATTTTTAAAAAATTGTAAGCTAGATCCTCTAAAGGTAGACTCCTACAGACCCATCTCAAGTATTCCTTTTCTCGCGAAGTTAATAGAAAAGGAGGTTCAATGCCAATTGCAAGACCATATCGATACCGCTGCCCCGCTGGATCCTTGCCAACATGGCTTCAGAGAGTCACACGGTGTAGAAACACTCCTTACATCTCTCCTCAATAACATAATTTCCGGTATCAACAACATCCAACAGGGTTTTACCCTTGTGTTCCTGGACATAGCCGCAGCCTTCGACTCGGTGAGCCATGACCTCCTCCTAATACGGCTAAAAGAGAAAGGAGTTGGCGGAACTGCCCTTGAATGGTGCAGATCGTACTTATCCGAAAGATGGCAACACGTTCGGGCTGGTGGAGCGATGTCTGATCCGTTTCACCAAGGGCAGGGGGTCCCACAAGGCTCCTCCCTCTCTGCTTTGTTGTTCAATATTTATATGCAACCCATTTGCAAGATCATCCGGTCTTTCAATGTGAGTTGCATGGTATATGCGGATGATGTCCTGCTTTATATGCCTTTCAACATAGACAAATTGGACCTATCCCCTCTGAGCAACTGCTTTGACGCCATATCGGAATGGCTCTTGTCACAAAACCTAAAGATTCAACATAAGAAGACTGAGGTGCTCTTCATGTCAAAGAACCCGAGCTTTAGCCCTCCACAATTCCTGAAGGTGAAAGATGCTGAGCTACAATCAAAACCCAAAATACGTTATCTGGGTGTTACACTCGACCAGAACCTGGACATGAAAGCACATATAGCCAACACTGTAAGAACCATATACTACAAAATCCAGTCACTAAGACATCTTCGCCCCCTGCTTGAACCTGAGGATTTTCGCACCACCTACCAGGCTCTGATCATGCCTCACTTTGACTATTGTGACGCTCGCACCCCTACCAGGCGGCCGCCTAGTAGGGACGGGTGATTACCTCTACTATTTCCTAGGGTTGTAGTTGTGTAAGGAATGATGAGACCGAGTGGTTTATAAAGCCCACAGGAATTTATTCAGCTTCCTTGCAGGTAAGTGGATACAATTTCTCCCAAACATATGTACTCTCCAGACAAAAGAAAATAGTGGATACTTCTCCAGTAACAAATGTCCACAAAACAAAACAACAGTGAATTCCAATATCAAGTGTTTCTGGCTCACACTAATTTACCTTAGTGCAGGCATCGCATTCCATCTCTGAGACATTTGAATTTACCTCAGCCTCCTTGACTTCAATGTCCATACTCTCTGCTGAGCTGTAGCAGGGTTCTGCTAGGTACCGCTCAGGAACTTTCTGCTTTAGACTTTTTAACAGGTTAAACAACCTCTCCCACTTTCTTGCCTTCCCTGCTCTAGGCAGGTCTCCTATCGGTTGCTCTTGCTTAACCTTCCTGGTACAACATTTCTTTTTGTGCTGTTTTATCTGAGGCATAACAGTTTCATCAGAGCCAGAAGAATAAACATACTTAGAAGGCCCTGCTGCCTCCCTTCTCCTACCTTGGGCTTCTTTTGCAGTATTCTCCTGGTTAGAGCTTTGGCCAGTCAGGACTCCCTCTGCCTTAACGTAGGGCAGGGACCTGTGGTAACACTTTCCCACTCTCTTGCTAGGGTAGGTGGTTCTCCCCTTGGAACCTTCCCTATATCCTCGGTGGCTACTGCGCTGAGTATGGTGGCTTCCTTTGTACCTTCTCTGGCTGTCTTTATAGCGGTTCCTTTTTCTGCTGCTCCTTTTGGCTACAGGGCTGTTCCCTCTGTACCTTCTGGAACCTGGACTGGAACCTGAGTTGCAACTCCCACTTAGGCCTGGACTGCAACTCCGATAGCAACTGCCACTGCAACTGCAACTGCGTCTCCAATCATGCTTCTCACCATGCTTCCGACCATGCTTCCAACCAGCACTCGAACAATGCTTCCAACCAGCTCTCCAACCATGCTTCCCACCAGCTCTCCAACCAACTCTCCAACCGACCCTATCTCCAGTGTTTGTTTGCTCCCTTTCAAACACTGAGCAGGGCAACTTCCTTCCTGGCTCCGCCCTTCTGTACCTCCCACTCCTGTCTGTGGCTGACCTGGAGTGTGGGCGTGACTTCCAGCTAGGTCTGCCCTCTAGGTTTCTCTCCAGGTTCCTGCTGTGGACTATGTGATCCTGTGTGCCCATCCCCCGCAAAGAGGAAAAATTCTTCTTCTCTTCACTTTTTCCTGGCTGGGCTGCACTCTCCTTACCACATATTCCCCCCCTTAGACTATTACGGGCTGGCGCCAAAACCCGCGAACAGCACGTAATACAAGATAAGGCCTGAGAATTATCACCTGCTTTTTGGGCTAGCTGGCCATCCCCTACATGCTCATGCCACTGCCTCAATAGATTAACGTGGTATACTTGCTGTTTTCCTCGTCCTGTATCCACAGCATAAGATACCAGTCCGAGCTGCTTTGCTACTCTGTAGGGACCTTTCCATGAATTCTCAAACTTGGAATTCGCTGCGGCTATCCGCACCATGACCTTATCTCCGATCTTTAAAAACCGAGGCCTTGCCCTCCGGTCGTGATAGGTTTTCTGTTTAGGTTGACTCCAAGAGAGTCTTTCCTCAATCCTATAAGCAGGATCTGCTCTGCCTTTTCCAGGTTGGGGTCCTAATTCATCCGCTTCCTCTTTGACACCACAGGCCGTTAACCCCTCTATTTCGGCTATAACTGTGGACCCAAATTCCTTGGAATCCCTGGTGGTGGCGGAGAGCTCATCCACCTCCCCTACGGGTGGAAAGCCTACCCTTTCACAAATTAATTGTGCCACCCTGTCTCCAATATTCACCTTGAAGTTCTCTTGAGAGAAGTTAAACAAGAGGACTTTCAATTCCCCCCTGTAATCCGGATCTACGACCCCTGCGCCTACATCTATAAAATGTTTGAGGGCGAGGCCAGATCTGGGCGTGATCCTTCCATAACACCCCGGTGGTATTCCCACCCTTAGTCCGGTGTTGACTATGGCCTTCCCTTGCTTAGGTATAACTACCTCCACAGCACTATGTAGATCGAGACCAGCAGCCTGTTCAGTGGCCCACTTGGGAATCCTAGCTTCAGGATTCCCAAGCTACAGAACTTGATAACAAACTTCTGTTTAGGTGTCTGTATTTCCCTCTGGGTGACTGCTGACCTTCCCGCATCTACTCTTTTCCCAAATAGGGGAGCAGGCACTATTCCTCCTGTACCCATTCTGGGAGGGACAACATTCCTGCCCTTACTCTCCTTTGAAGGATTTGTGGGGGTGCGTGTGGTTACCAGGCTTGTTCTCGCTTTCAACTCTGCCTCCACCCCTTTCCTAAACTGGGACCAATCCCGGCCCAGTATTATATCATGAGGGAGTCTAGGTATTACTGCTACGGCTACCGCCCCTCCACTACCTAAACCCTTTATCTTAATCTTTTGAAGCGGGTATGTGGAGGTAGCCCCATGAACACACCTAATTTTAACGTGCCCCTTTGAGGACTCTTGGGAGTGCTGCCTCTGGGCTTCTATCTCTCTCCATAATTTGTTGGAAATCATGGACTGACTAGCCCCTGAGTCTAGAAGTGCCTCTGCAGGTATCCCTTCCACCTCTACTGATAGGAGGAATCCCTCACCTATCTCTTTGGGATTTGCTGCTATAAAAGCCTTCTTTATTCTGCAGTTTTTCTTGAGGTGACCTGGCTCACCACAGGAAAAACATTTTCTCTGGAGGTTAAATCTTTCCTCCATGGGCCTATTTTTCTTATCTGTCTGATGTCTGATAAAGGCTGAATTCTCTGCCTGTAATCCTGTCCTCCTAAAAACGCCCTCTTTCTTTAGGCTCAACTTCTGGGCCTCCAGAAAGCACTCTGCCAACGCAATGGCTTCTTGGGTGTTTTTACAGTTTTGCATCACTAGGAAACTTTGCATTTCTGTAGGGACAGCTTCAGTAAACTGTTCCAGAATGATCAAATCAATAATGGAATCTACCTTATTCTTTTCAGGTACCAGCCACTTATAGACTAAGCTCCTTATCCTATGATATCAAGCTTGGGATGTTTCACCCTCTTTCAGTGTACACGCCCTTAGAGACCTTCTATAGACCGAGGGACTTAACCCTACTCGATCCTTTATGGCCTTCTTCACCTGCTCATAATCCTCAATCAATGTTACAGGCATTTTCCTATAGGCTGCTAATGCCTCACCGCTAAGGGTAGTAGCAAACCTTATAGCTAGTTGCTCTTTTGGCCACTGAGCCAACACAGCTATCCTTTCAAATGCCTCTATGTGGTCATCAAGGTTATCCTCCTTAGTTAAACGTCCACACGAAAAAGGTGCAAAACCCAGTCCTTCCCAATCTGTACCAACAGGCTGTGTCCTTGGAACAGTCTGTGCTGCCTTGGTTGCCTCCTCCTGGGTCCGGATCCACCTTGCCATCATCTCCAGCAGGGGTTGCTGCTGAGCCCGAAGCATGGCAGCTGCTTGTTCCTGGCTCACCGCTGCCATCTCCCTCTGCTTGGCGAACTGGTCGGCCACCCACGACAACACATCCGCAGTCTCCATCCTGGACTGCAGTCTCTGCAACACAAACAAAAAAAAAAACACACACAAAGTGCAGCACTTTTTTTTTTTTCCTCCTTCCCACTTCTAGTGGGTACCTGGTTGATCCTGCCAACTACGCCACCTGTGATGCTCACGCCCCTACCAGGCGGCCGCCTAGTAGGGACGGGTGATCACCTCTTCTATTTCCTAGGGTTGTAGTTGTGTAAGGAATGATGAGACCGAGTGGTTTATAAAGCGCACAGGAATTTATTCAGCTTCCTTGCAGGTAAGTGGATACAATTTCTCCCAAACACATGTACTCTCCAGACAAAAGAAAATAGTGGATACTTCTCCAGTAACAAATGTCCACAAAACAAAACAACAGTGAATTCCAATATCAAGTGTTTCTGGCTCACACTAATTTACCTTAGTGCAGGCATCGCATTCCATCTCTGAGACATTTGAATTTACCTCAGCCTCCTTGACTTCAATGTCCATACTCTCTGCTGAGCTGTAGCAGGGTTCTGCTAGGTACCGCTCAGGAACTTTCTGCTTTAGACTTTTTAACAGATTAAACAACCTCTCCCACTTTCTTGCCTTCCCTGCTCTAGGCAGGTCTCCTAGGGGTTGCTCTTGCTTAACCTTCCTGGTACAACATTTCTTTTTGTGCTGTTTTATCTGAGGCATAACAGTTTCATCAGAGCCAGAAGAATAAACATACTTAGAAGGCCCTGCTGCCTCCCTTCTCCTACCTTGGGCTTCTTTTGCAGTATTCTCCTGGTTAGAGCTTTGGCCAGTCAGGACTCCCTCTGCCTCAACATAGGGCAGGGACCTGTGGTAAAACTTTCCCACTCTCTTGCTAGGGTAGGTGGTTCTCCCCCTGGAACCTTCCCTATATCCTCGGTGGCTACTGCACTGAGTATGGTGGCTTCCTTTGTACCTTCTCTGGCTGTCTTTATAGCGGTTCCTTTTTCTGCTGCTCCTTTTGGCTACAGGGCTGTTCCCTCTGTACCTTCTGGAACCTGGACTGGAACCTGAGCTGCAACTCCCACTTAGGCCTGGACTGCAACTCCGACAGCAACTGCCACTGCAACTGCAACTGCGTCTCCAATCATGCTTCTCACCATGCTTCCGACCATGCTTCCAACCAGCACTCGAACAATGCTTCCAACCAGCTCTCCAACCATGCTTCCCACCAGCTCTCCAACCAACTCTCCAACCGACCCTATCTCCAGTGTTTGTTTGCTCCCTTTCAAACACTGAGCAGGGCAACTCCCTTCCTGGCTCCGCCCTTCTGTACCTCCCACTCCTGTCTGTGGCTGACCTGGAGTGTGGGCGTGACTTCCAGCTAGGTCTGCCCTCTAGGTTTCTCTCCAGGTTCCTGCTGTGGACTATGTGATCCTGTGTGCCCATCCCCCGCAAAGAGGAAAAATTCTTCTTCACTTTTTCCTGGCTGGGCTGCACTCTCCTTACCACACTATGCTAATGTCATTTTGCTAGGCCTCCCTCAATCCACCTTGAACCCCTTACAGCTTGCAATGAATAGCGCTGCGAGGGTTCTCTATGGGGCATCTAGGTGGGAGCATGTTTCACCCCTTCTGAAGCAGTTACACTGGCTTCCTATACATGCCAGGATCATCTTCAAGACATTACTACTTACCTTCAAAGCGGTAAATAGTCTCTCCTCCACATCATTAACCGAACTCATCAAACCCATAACCCCGAATAGATCAAGAAGATCAATTGCTTTAAATATGCTAATGGTTCCCCGTGAACTTACTAGAAGCACCTCATCAACAGCAAACAGGGCTTTCAGTCTCCGTGCCCCTAAACTCTGGAATGCACTGCCACCAGATATTAGAGCAATCACCAACCTACTTCAATTTAGAAAGGCCCTCAAGCATTACTTATTCCTTAAATACTTCCCGGTGAGTGCAGAAGCACATCCCCTCTCCGTGAGTTATAGGCACTCCGAATCACCTAGTGAAGCAGAATTCCCCACTTAGTAAGGTTCCACTGATCTTTAAGTATAAGGTTCCACTGGCCTTTAATTACATCTCATCTGTGCTATAATTTAAGATGTCAATAGTTTTACCTTACCATCCTGTCATTCGTAATTACATTGTTATCCAAGTTTTATGATCCTCATTACTGAAATTACCTTGTTATCCAAGTTTTATGACCCTGTTTACTGTAACTCAGACGCTTGTTTTGGTGCTGAATTTTATGTTCTATGTAAACCGCGCTGATGTCAAATAGTGCAGTATATAAGAAATGTAAATAAAATAAATAAAATATAAATAAATAAAATAATGTCTGATCAGCAGACGGATGCCTCTGTACCCCTCAGAAGAGTCACCAACCACCTTTACCCTTTGCTTTTTAGTGGCCACTGATTCAGCAGTTTTGAGGTTTTTGAGCTCTAGTACCTCTTGTTTTTGTGATGTTCTCTCTTCCTCCATTTCCAGGACTATATTCTGGTTCTTCAGTTTGAGGGCAAGAGGAGTAGGAGTGTTGATTCTGCAGGATCTGGTGAACAATGACCAGCTCTTATTTCTGTACCATACAGTCATTACCTCTGTTGGAGATCTTTGATGCCTTAAGAAGTATTTCATCAATGACGTTATTACTGTCACAGATGCTTCTCAGTCTCACCACCTCCTCTCTTACATGCTTATGCAGAAAGCCGGCGCTGAAGTCGTGCACTATCAGCTCTGTACGTCTCTTTGCAGTGCACCGATAGTGTGCAAAATACTTCAGCACCAGCATGCAGAAAGGGGCACATATGCAAATTAGCCATGCATTAAACTGGTGCAAATGGCAGCGTTAAACTGGGAGAGCAAGCCAAACAAATGTGTAGAGAGATCGGCATAAGTTTGTCATGCTCTCCCAGAGAAACAGGGGCACCCCGGGGTTAATTTGCATATGCACCCCAACAGGATTTTGATAGCATCAGCCTTAGTTTAACCTCGGTGGTGAGTAAATTATTAGAAGCGCTGCTGAAAGAGAAAATAGTGAGGTTTCTGGAGTCCAGCGGATTACAGGATCCGAGGCAGCATGGATTCACCAGGGGCAGGTCTTGTCAGACAAATCTGATTGATTTCTTTGACTGGGTGACCAGGGAGTTGGACCGAGGGAGAGCCCTAGATGTGGTGTATTTAGATTAAAATAAAGCCTTTGACACCGTTCTGCACAGGCAGCTTATAAACAAACTGAGCACCTTAGGGATGGACTCTAAAGTTACTGCTTGGGTTAGAAATTGGTTGAGTGGAAGGCAACAAAGGGTACAGGTAAATGGAGCTCTCTGAGGAGAGGGAGGTTATCAGTGGTGTGCCCCAGGGATCTGTCCTTGGTCTGATTCTTTTTAACATCTCTGTTAGTGATATTGTGTTAGCCCTACTGCCTGCTTTCTATCTTTTAATCATTTCCTGATCCACTATAGTACACTGCCTCCTATCCCATGACTTTTTAATTTCGCCAAGAGTCTCTCATGAGGGACCTTGTCAAAGGCTTTCTAAAAATCCAGATACACTATGAGCCCAATTCTTGTAGGGGCATGTCTGGGACATTTGAACCCGATTCTGGACGCAGGAACAAAATGATCCTGTGATATCCAGAATCAGGCCTGAGGTCCACCTGGTGTGCCTCTGCCTGCCTATGTGGACATCTTTCCTGCAGGCTCACTTGGCCACCGTGGCTCAGCCCCCCCACTTCCCCGCTGCTCGACCCATGACTTGCCCCGATCATCCCAAAAGTGCTGCTTATACTACCTTTGCGGTGGTATAAGCAGCATGTCCCCACGGGCCCGGCAGCATGTACTGGACCGTGACATGAATTGGCCTTGTACATGCTGCTGATCTGGCCCTCCCCCTCCCACCCCCTTCACTGGCTTTCCCCGTCTTAAAGCACAGGATGTGAGGGGAGGGCAGGAGGGGGAATAGGGTCCAGGCAGCTTGCAGCTCCGTAACCCACATTTCAGAATGACCTCCTATATCAACTGGCTCACCATGGTCTACCTGTTTATTCACACTTTCAAAAAAATATAACAGATTAATAAGACAAGACTTTCCTTAGTTAAATCCATGTTGGCTTTCTCCCATTAAACATTGACTATCTACATGTTCCATAATTTTGTTCTTTATAATGGTTTCTACCATTTTGTCTGGTACTGACATTAGGCTCGGTGATCTATAGTTTCCTGGATCACCCCTGGAGCCCTTTTTAAAAATTGGCGAACTTTTGCCATCCTCCAAACTTCAAATATTACAAATGATTTTAATGATAGTTCACAGATTACTAATAGCAGGTCTGCAATCTCATATTTCAGTTCTTTCAACACCCTTGGATGTATACCATCTGGTCCAGGTGATTTGCTACTCTTCAGTTTATCAAATAGTTGTAACGCATCTTCCCGGTGTATCGAAATTTCTTTCAATTGCCAGCAGCCTGGTTCTCCCCCAGTTAAGGTGGAGGCCATCCTTTTGGAAAAGCCCCTCCCTTCCCCAGAATGTTGCACAGTTCCTAATGAATCCAAAACTCTCTTCTTTGCATCATTGTCTCATCCATGCATTGAGACTCCAGAGCTCTGCCTGCCTTTTGGGTCCTGTGAGTGGAACGGGAAGAATTTCAGATTATGCCACCATGGAAGTTCTGGATTTCAGCTTCCTACCTAAAAGCCTAAATTTGGCCTCCAGAGGTTCCCTCCCACACTTTCCTATGTTATTGGTACCAACATGTACCAAGACAGCAGACTCTTCCCCAGCACTATTTAAAACCTTGTCTAGGTGGTGCGTGAGGTCCACTACCTTCGCACCAGACAGGCATTTTACCAGATGATCCTCACATTTACCAGCCACCCAGTTACTTACATGCTTAATGATTGAATTGCCAACTATAACATCTGTCCTAACCCTTCCCTCATGGGCACATGGCCCTGGAGAAACCTCCTCGGTGCGAGAGAGTTTTACATTACCTGGAGGACAGGTCCCAGCTACAGGATTACTTCCTGACACACCAAGGTTACACTGTCCTTTCACGTGAGCTCTCTTCTCTGTGGCAACTGAAATTCTGACAGACTGGAGGTGGGACTTCAGAACTATGTCCCTGTAGGTCTTCGTTATGTCCTCCAAATCTGCCACTCTAGCCTCCAGAGATTGAACTCATTCCCTGATTGAAAGAGCTCCTTGCACCTAGTGTACATGTAAGACCCCTCACCAACTGTTATGGAAGCTAAATCCTAACTGAAGTAAACTGAGCATACCTGTTGTTCAGCTGACTTTGTGTAAACAGAACACCCGGGCACAAATCACAGTGTTAACCTTGTTATTCAGCTGAACGCGAGGGAAAAAGAGCCACTGAGCATAGGCACAGTGTAAAACCTATAAATAAACATTTGATGAAACGGTGCAGTGATATAGTTAATATACAGTCCTGTATTTCTGCATATGTTAAATAAATGTGCTAAGTAAAAACAAATACCAGAATGTATATCTAAAATGACACGTAGCTATAGTGGACTAAAACATTCATGGTAAAGCTGAAAACCTCACAATGTCAAAATGAACTGCTTGTGTTGTCTGCATTACCAAACCGATCATCCGTGAATGTAATAAAGTATAACAAAAGGGCTGTAGGGATTGTTCAGGAAACGTAAATACTCAGTTCAAATGCAAGGCAATCATCAAGTCAAAAACCGAACAGACATACTACTGTAAGTCGGCTTTAAATGGAGGATTCCCGCTAAAGGGGGAGGTCATAGGTCATGTAATGTAATGTGTGATCGCCAATATAAAAACAAAGAAATCAAATTAAATTAACACATAGTATTGATAAATAGAGATCCTTTTGAATTAAAAACTAAAATGAAGACGTAAAGCAGTCATGCATAATAATACTTACAGTTATCAAATTTAGTACATGAATGAGAGTGATCAGAATGTGATAAACAAGGACTTGAATACCAACACTGTAAGATCCTGATATGAAAATACCCAAAGAAAGCAATGATCAAAATCAATGAAAAAATATATAGACGAAGGAGAGATGACAGTGCGGCTTTCACAGAAACTGAGTCGAGAGGACATGCATGCCTCGTCACTTTTAGAGTACTGTCAACACAAGGTTATTCCCAGGGGTCTCAGAATTCAAAAAGCTTCTGGGATATATATATATATATATAGATGATGAGGATTGTATGGCTGACTAGATCAAAATTTTAAAAAAGTGTTCTCGGGACTTGATGATTTTATTAATTAATACACCCTGATGTAAGGCTGACTCTTTGAGAACTGATATTGATTCCAAATTAGATACTTTGAAAGAATGTGACATAAGATTTGAAACTCTGAAGAATAATTATGATAAAAACGATAATGATTACAAATCTACTGTAAAGGATAGAAAACTTATAAAGTTTAAAAGGGATGAGGAGGACGACAAGAATGGAACTGCTTATTTTTGGACCAATAAAGAGGTTCCTTATAGAAGCAAATCTAGAAAACGCAAGACAGAATATTCCGACATAGAACGTAAATATAAAACAAAAAGCAGCCACATTTCAGGTGGCACCCAGGAACCTATTAGGAAGAAGAGTCGCAGTGATAGAGAGGATCAGTTTAATCACACATGATACAATTGTTGGATGATTTTCAAGAATACAATTGGAATATTATTTAATATATACAGGACTGTATATTAACTATATCCCTGCACCGTTTCATCGAATGTTTATTTATAGTTTTACACTGTGCCTGTGCTCAGTGGCTCTTTTTCCCTCGCGTTCAGCTGAATAACAAGGTTAACACTGTGATTTGTGCCCAGGTGTTCTGTTTACACAAAGTTAACTGAACAACAGGTATGCTCAGTTTACTTCAGTTAGGATTTAGCTTCCATAACAGTTTAACATTTTGGTCCTACAATATGGTTCTTGGTTCTCTTCTCCCTTACCATTTAATTTTAGAATGTCCATTTTCTATGAATTGTTATTTTTCACCTTTCATTTGCACTTCTTCTGAAGATGGATATTTGGTTTAAAAAATGTTCAGTATTGTTTGTTAGCCTTTTAACTTATTTATTTATTTATTCATTCATTTATTTGATTTTGACTTATTTATTTAATTACAAGTTTAACATGTGTTAGTTGGTTTTAACTTATGATTTAGTGGGGTTCGTACCCTTTATTTTTTATTTTTTATTGATGTTTATGCCTTTATGTTTTTGGTTGTCTTCGAGGTTTTGCATCCCCTAAAGAAGTCCTTTGGGCCGAAATGCATCAGGGATTTTTCAAAATAAAAGATCTTTACCACTTGTCCTACAGACCTGCTTTTTGTGTTTACTATCAACCGTCTGGCCAGAATGAACAAATGGATGAGGAAATGCTCAAAGAAATCAGGGAAGCTAACAAAAGTTACAGCATAGTAATAATAATGGGTGATCTCAATTACCCCGGTATCGACTGGGTCAGTGTCCGGCAGGACAGTCTAGGGAGATAAAGTTTCTTGATGAAATAAATACCTGCTTCTTGGAGCAGCTGATTCATGAACCAACAAGAGGGGAAGCCATTTTGGACCTAGTTCTTAGTGAACCACAAGATCTGGTGCAAGAGATAAGGGTGTTGGGGCCACTTGGTAATAGTGATCATAACATGATCATATTTGACTTTATAAATGGAGGAAAGATTGCAAGGAAATCCACAGTACTACCTTTTAATTTTCAAAAGAGAGACTATGATAAAATGAGGAAAATAGTTCAGAAAAAACTAAAAGGAGCATTTGCAAAGGTTAAAAATTTACATCAAGCATGGGTGTTATTTTAAAATACTATCTTGGAAGCCCAGACTAGCTGCATTCCATGCTTTAAGAAAAGTGGAAGGAAGTCTGAAAAACTGCCAGCATGGTTTAAAGGTGAGATCAGAGAGGCTGTTGTTGCCAAAAATACATCTTTCAGGAAATGGAAAAAGGAAACAAATGATGAAAACTGGAAACAACATACACACTGGCAAGTTAGATGCAAGGTATTGATAAGACAGGCAAAGGAAGAATTTGAGAAGAAGCTTGCTGTGGAAGCAAAAACATATAATAAAGTCTTTTTCAAGTACATTTGTAGCAAAAAACCTGTGAGAGAATCATTTGGGCCATTAGATGATAGATGGTTAAAAGGGGCACTAAGAGGGGACAAGGCCATAGTGGAAAGACTGAATGTATTCTTTGCTTCAGTCTTTACTGAGGAAGATGGTGATGTTACCCATGACTGAAATGGTCTTTAAAGGTGATGCTGTAGAAGAATTGAAAGAAATATATATAGTACACTTGGAAGATATATTACAACTATTTGATTAACTGAAGAGTAGCAAATAGAAATATGATGACAGAAAAAGACCACATGGCCTATCTAGTCTGTCCTTCCATAACAACTACAACAGTCCCCTTTTTACCTTTAGAGATCCTCTGTGTTTGTCCCATGCTTTTTTGAATTCAGTTACTGTCCTCATCTCTACCACCTCCACTGGGAGACTATTCCACGGATCCACTACTCTTTCCGTAAAGAAATATTTCCGCATATCACTCCTGAATCTATCTCCCTTCACCCTCATCCCATGTCCCCTCGTAGCAGAACTTGCTTTCAATTGAAAGAGGCTCTCTCCCTGAACATTTATGCCACGGAGGTATTTAAACATCTCAATTATATCACCTCTATCCCGCCTTTCCTCTAAGGTGTACATATTAAGATCCTTCAGTCTGTCCTCATATGCTTTATAATGAAGACCACTAATCATTTTAGTAGCCACCCTCTGCACCGACTCCATCCTGTTCACATCCTTTTGAAGGTGCGGTCTCCAGAATTGCACACTATACTCCAAATGAGGTCGCACCAAAGACTTATACAGAGGCATTATCACCTCCTTTTTTCTGCTAGCCATTCCTCTCTGTATTTATTTATTTATTTATTTATTTAGACAGTTTTTGTATACCGCCTTATCCTTCAATCAAAGCGGTCACAACACAATTGGGGGATACATTTAACACACGGGGATATGAGACACATACACTAATACTTACAGGGAACATGGGCAATGGAGGGTTAAGTGGCTTGCCCAAGACCACAAGGAGCATCTGTGGGACTAGAAACCCCAGTCCTTCCGGCCCAAGGTTGCTGTCCTCTAGTGGGATTTGAACCCCCGACCTTCCGGCCTGAAGTACCTTGCCCCAACCACTAGGCTACTCCTCCTCCTCCACCCAAGCATCCTTCTAGCTTTTGCCATCGCCTTTTCTACCTGTTTAGCTACTTTAAGATCATCAGACACAACCACGCCTAGGTCCCGCTCTTCTTTAGTGGACAAAAGTACTTCACCCCCTATACTATATTGCTCCCTTGGATTGCTGCAGCCCAAATGCATGACCTTACATTTTTTAACATTAAATCCCAGCTGCCAAATTCTAGCCCATTCTTCAAGCTTAGCTAGATCCCTCCTCATATTATCTACCCCTTCCTGGGTGTCTATTCTATTGCAGAGTTTGGTATCATCCGCAAAGAGGCAAACCTTACCTGAAAGCCCTTCCGCTATATCACTAACAAAGATGTTAAAAAGAATCGGACCAAGGACAGATCCCTGGGGCACCCCACTGATAACATCCTTCTCCTCAGAGTGAGCTCCATTTACTTGTACTCTTTGTCGCCTCCCACCCAACCAATTTCTAACCCAAGCAGTAACTTTAGGGTCCATCCCTAGGATGCTCAGTTTGTTTATAAGTCGCCTGTGAGGAACAGTGTCAAAGGCTTTACTGAAATCTAAATACACCAGATCTAGAGCTCTCCCTCTGTCCAACTCCCTGGTCACCCATTCAAAGAAATCAATCAGATTTGTCTGACAAGACCTGCCTCTGGTGAATCCATGCTGCCTCGGATCCTGTAATCAGCTGGACTCCAGAAACTTCACTATTTTCTCTTTCAGCAGCGTTTCCAATAATTTACTCACCACCAAAGTTAAACTAACTGGCCTGTAGTTTTCAACCACATCCTTACTTCCGCTTTTGTGTAAAGGCACCACATGAGCCTCTCTCCAGTCCTTTGGCACCACTCCCGACTCCAACGAGGCATTGAAAAGGTCAGTCAGTGGAGTTGCTAGAACGTCCCCAAGTTCCCTCAGTATTCTAGGGTGTATCCCATCCGGTCCCATCGCTTTGTCTACTTTAAGTTGAGCTAGTTTCTCACAAACACAGTCTTCTGAAAATTGTTCAATATGTCCTTTACTTCTGTTCCTATTTGTGGGTGTTTTCTGAGGTCCTGCTCCTGGTTCTTCATCTGTGAACACAGAACAAAAATATTTGTTAAGCAATTCCGCTTTATCCTTATCAGCTTCTACATATTCCCCCCCTGCACCCTTGAGCCTGACAATACCACTTTTGCCCTTCCTCTTCTCACTAATATATCTGAAAAATGTCTTATCCCCCCATTTTATTGCATTGGCTATTTCCTCCTCCTTTTGAATCTTTGCCTTCTTGACTACTTTGCTAGCTTCTCTGAGTTTTTCCAAATACAGATGCCTGTCTTCCTCTCTCTGTGTTCTCTTGTATTTCATGAAGGCCTCCCTCTTTTTCTTCACTTTTTCAGCTACTTCCTTAGAAAACCATAGCGGTCTCCTTTTCCTTTTGCCTTTATTTACCATTTTAACAAAAAGGTTGGTTGCCCTTAAAATATCCCCTTTCAGTTTTGCACACTGTTTTTCTATATCCCCCAGCTGTTCCCATCCCACTAATGACTCCCTGAGGTAATGGCCCATCTTCGCAAAGTTAGTCTTCCTAAAGTCTAAGATCCTCACCTTGGAATGGATTCTAACAGCCCTAGTCCTAATACTGAACCATACCATCTGGTGATCACTGGATGCAAAATTATCTCCCACTACAACATCAGAAACACTTTCACCATTGGTAAGCACCAAGTCCAGTATGGCCCCTTCACGTGTGGGGTCTGTTACCAATTGCCTGAATAGTTCTCCCTGTAGAGAATCCAGGATCTCCTTACTTCTAGATGATACTGCAGCAGGAATGTGCCTAGACTGGATGGAATACAGCCAAGGGTGTTGAAAGAACTGAAATATGAGATTGTAGACCTAGTATTTGTAATCTGTGAGCTATCATTAAAATCATCTGTAACACCTAAAGATTGGTGGATGGCCAATGTAACGTGTGGCGCCCCCACTTGTCTAGGCGGTTGCCTATAGGCAGGGGCGTACCTCCTAATGTCCCTTTTTAGTATGGGTTCCCAGAGCCGAGGCTTCTGGGCTTTGTAGTTGTGTGAAATTATGAATAGGCCGAGGGTTTGAAGGCAAAAACACAGGAAAATTTATTTTTCTCTTCCTTTGCACCAAAAACACACATTAACAAAATTAGGATACTTCTCCCACAAAAGAAAAAGAATTTTCAGATCAAGAACTTCACAGTGACAAAAGTTGCAATTGCTTCTTCAGCTGTTACATAATGCAGCTTGATAGTTCCTTTACGTCTGGCTTAAACAACTGCTTTTCCAAGCTGCGCAATATTCAAATTAAAGCTTCTCTTACTTCTGGCTGCTGCCCACTCGGATAGTTCTTTCTTAAACATTCAAATCAAGCCTTTGAATATTTTCTAGCTGTTTTAAAACACCAGCAACTTCATTTCAAACATTATCAGCACTCTAGGCACAAGACATACTGGTATAATAGCTTCTGGGTCTTTCCACATTTAAACCCTATAGCTTCTTCATTTTGTCTTTATACAAAAAGAGCAATCCATTTGAGATTCTGTAGAGGCATTATCAGAATCATAATTATCTATCCGCATGCCCTCATAATCAGGACCTGTTGTCTCCTGACTGGAATCAGCTTGTGGGAACGTAGGCTTAAAACCTTTTCCCAGCGAGACCTCTCTCTAGGTTCAAGGGGTTTTTGATGGGCTATGGAGATCCTTATCTTTCAATAAACTGTTCAAGGCTTCTAATGGGTTCACCTTCTTTCTAGCAACAGTCCTTTTCACAGGCCTTTCCAGAAGTGAAACTCTCCCCACAGGCTCCTGCTGGGCTGTTCCCGTACCTTGCTTATAGTCTGCAGCTTCCTCAGGCCAAATGCTCCTGTATCCAGGGCCAGCTGTAATTCCTCTACAACACGGGCTTCCTTCAGGGCTGTAGTTTCCTGTGTTTTGGCTGCAATGGGAATCCCTTCTGAGGCTGTCTTTGGAGCACCTCTCTCTCTCAGCTTCCCTGAAAGATTCCTTTCCTTTTGGTTCCCTCGTGATCTCCTCGTCCTCTGTTTCCCTGGTGGTCTCCCTTCTTCCTGTTCCCTGAGGCTTAAATGAGTGGGGCTGCCCTACAGCCTCGAACTCCTCCCCCAGGTGCTTCTCATTACCTCTCTTGGTTGCCTTGGAGCTTGGGCATGGTCTGAGCTCAGCAGCCCCTTGTGTGTTTTTTCACTTTGGCTGTACTTTGAAAGTCAGTGCTCTCTGGGCTATCCCTTTGCTTGAAGGTAAATGCTTGTCTTTTATCTATTTTCATGGTCTCTAATACAGTTTCGTCACCACACATCCCCCCCCTTAAGATATTATGGGCTGGCGTATTAACCCCAGCACAGCCCGTAATTCTTGAAAGGGCGTCTGCATTGGTATGTAGCTTCCCTGCCCGGTGTTCTATGTGGAAGTCAAAAGCCTGTAAGGCCATATACCAGCGTGTAAGGCGTGAGTTGTGGTCCTTCATCTGATTCAACCACTTTAATGGCGCGTGATCAGTGACCAATAAGGACCTACGACCCATCAAGTAGAATCTTAGTGCTTCCACCGCCCACTTTATGGCCAGACATTCTCTCTCTACCGTGGAATATTTCTGCTCAGGTGGCGATAATTTCTGGCTCAAAAACATGATGGGATGTTCCACACCCTCATGCTTCTGAGACAACACAGCTCCTAAACCGGTTTCCGATGCATCTGTCTGTACAGTAAATGGCCGGTCAAAATCCACGCTACGCAATACCGGCGCACAGAAGAGTTTATCCTTTAATAACATAAAGGCTTGCTCTGCTACCTCCGACCACTTCAGCTGGTTTGGCGCATTCTTTTTCAGCATTTCTGTTAGCGGGGTACTTTCCGTCGTGAAACGTGGGATAAAGCGTCGGTAGTAACCTATTAACCCCAGAAAGCTGCGGAGCTGTTTCTTAGTTGCAGGTTTTGGGAATGTTTTTACACTCTCTACCTTGTGTAACAATGGCTTAACTGTGCCGTGCCCCACCAAATGCCCCAGATACTTTACTTCCTTCCCCCCAAACATACATTTGGCAGGGTTCAATGTGAGGCCTGCGCGTCGCATCGCCTTCAAAACTGCTTCAATGTGGACCAAATGCTGGTCCCAGCGAGAGCTGTGGATTACGACATCATCCATGTATGCGGTTGCGTATTGTTGGTGCAGGCGTAGGACCAGGTCAACCAACCTTTGGCATGTTGCGGCTGCGCCATGCAAACTGAAGGGCATTTGGCGAAACTGAAATAGACCTATAGGGGTGCTAAACGCGGTCTTTGGGCGATATTCCCGGGTGAGCGGAATCTGCCAATACCCTTTGGTCATATCAAGGGTGGTAAGGTATGTTGCCTGGCCTAACCGATCCAAAAGTTCTTCTATTATGGGCATCGGGTAGGTGTCAAACCGGGAGATGGCATTGACCTTCCAAAAATCGATGCAGAACCGCATTGTTCCGTCCGATTTCGGAACAAGCACTATGGGGCTATTCCAGGGACTTCTAGACTCCTCTATTACTCCCATCTTATACATTTCCTGCACCTGGCTCACCACTTCCCGCTGTTTTGCCTCAGGTAACCTGTAAGGTCTCTGCCGTACTATCTCTCCTGGAGGGGTTACCACTTCATGGGCAACTGTTCTAGTTTCGCCTGGCACGGGTGTTAGGACATCTGGAAAAGTCCGTAACAGCTTCAACAATTCCTGCTGTTGCGTCCATGAAAGCTCCTCCCCCATCCGGGGTACTGGGTCAGCCTTACAATCTGCCAACTGTGGGCCTAGATCCTCATCCTCTTTTACCTCAGAGCTTGCGGTTAAACCCTCCATCTCGGATCTTCCAGTAGAACCAAAACCCCCAGACCCTCGTATGGTAGTGGTTAATTCAGATACTTCTTCCAGGGGCGGAAAGCCTACCCTTTCACATATCAGTTGGGCTATTCGGTCCCCTATATTTACCTTGAAGTCCTCCTGTGCGAAATTAAATAATAGCACCTTAACCGCCCCCCGATAATCAGGATCTATAACTCCTGCACCCACGTCTATAAAATTCTTCCATGCTAGGCCTGAGCGTGGAGCAATACGGCCGTAACAGCCCGGCGGTATCTGCAACTGGAGACCAGTCTCCACTAAGGCTCTTCCCTGTCGGGGAACAATCATTTCTACCGCACTGCACAAATCAAAGCCAGCGGCCTGTTCTGAAGCGCGCTTAGGGACCTTTGCATTAGGAGTGGTGCGGCAAAATCTGAGGACAAATTTTGGCTTCGTATCTGTTTCCTCCTTACTGGGTAGTTTCTTGCATCATTGTTTCTGCATAGTCCCGAACAAGGGATTTGGCACTGGCTTCGCCCTAGCTTCAGCTTTTTGTGAGGATGCTACCCGCCTCTCATTACCCCTATCCCTAAAGGAGACAATTCCATATCTTTCGGGAGGGGTAAACCTCCTACCAGCTCAGGTGAAGACTCTTTCCCTGTCTCTAAGGCTTTTGGTGGTGCTAGGGTAGATGTCATGCCTACCTTGTGTTGTAAACCCTCAGCTAACCCTCGCCTGAATTGGGGCCAATCCCTCCCCAGGACTAAGGCGTGTGGGAGCCTAGGTACCACAGCTACCGATATTCTCCTCTTCACTCCCAAACCTTTTACCCTTACAGTGTGTACTGGGTATGATGACGCTGTGCCATGGACACACCTTATTTTTATGCTACCTTCAGGTGGCTCTGGGACCTGACTATCCTGAGATTTTATCTCTCTCCAGAGCTTCTGCGAGATCATCGACTGATCCACTCCGGAGTCCAGCAAGGCTTCTACAGGGATACCCTCTACTTCTACAGCCAACAAAAATCCCTCCCCACTCTCCTTAGGGTGGGCGGTCATTAGGGCTGTCCTTGCTTTGCAATCTCTTTTTAGGTGTCCTTCTTCCCCACATGAAAAGCATTTTCTTTGTGTGTGACAAGTTTTATCCATATGCATAACCTTTGTCATTTCCCCCAACATTGGCCTCCCTCTCCTTTCTGAAGCTACTGCGTCTGCCCGATTTGAAACACCAACCTTCACTTGACTTACCAATCCGGCTTCTAAAAAGCACTCTGCCAGTGAGGTGGCCTCATTGGTGTTACGGCAGTCCTGTAGGATCAGAAAGGACTGTAGATCTTTTGGAACTGCCTCCATAAACTGTTCCAACACAATACAGTCTAACAGGGATTCTATTGTCCTAGCCTCAGGTGTCAGCCACTTCAATGCCAATCCTTTAATCCGCTGGCACAGAGCTCGCGGCTTTTCACCTTGTTTTAATTTACAGCTCCTCAAGAGGCGGCGATAGACCATAGGTGTTAGGCCCAGGTGGTCTCTTATTGCCTTCTTGAGCTCCTCGTAATTGGAGGCTAAGGCAGCAGGCATGGCCCTATAAGCCGCTAGTGCTTCCCCCGTAAGAGAGGCGGCTACACAAACTGCCCACTGGTCTTTTGGCCAGCCAGTTAGGAGAGCTACCCTTTCAAATGCTTCCAGAAAATCATCTATATCATCTTCCTTGGTCAACTGTCCAAATGAAAATGTCCCATTACCAGGTAACCCGAGCCCTTGTACAGCTCCCAGAGAACCTGTTACTGTCCGTATGGATTCTGTTGCTTGTTTCTGCGCTCCTAACCATGCGCCCATCATTTCCAGGAGCGGCTTCTGCTGAGCTTGCATCATGGCTGCCATGTGTTCCTGGGTCCTCACAGACATCTCTTGCTGCTTCTGGAACTGCTCGGCCATCCAGCTAAGAAGCTCGCCACGCTCCATCTTGGTTGATGCTGTAATGACAAGAAAAAGAGAAAGAAACCACCAAGTGCGGCACGAAATATAAGCGCTCTTTCTCTTGAGCTCCTATTGAGCACTGCTGTATCCCCCTGCACCGGTATCCGTTTATGATCCCCCTTATACACGGATTACCTGATGCAGGTGTAGACTCGAGTTTATCAGCCAGCAGATCACGGCTCGGTAATCAGCTCCAGTTCTGTCTTTCTGCTGCCACTCCGGTCTTTGTTCCTCAGCAGGCTTCTATATCATCACTGGAATCTTATAGAAGTTTTCTTCCGACTTTGTAGTTGCCAAAATCTTGTTTATGCATGGGGCAAAGGAAAAATCCTGCCAACTACAAAGTCCTGTGGCGCCCCCACTTGTCTAGGCGGTTGCCTATAGGCAGGGGCGTACCTCCTAATGTCCCTTTTTAGTATGGGTTCCCAGAGCCGAGGCTTCTGGGCTTTGTAGTTGTGTGAAATTATGAATAGGCCGAGGGTTTGAAGGCAAAAACACAGGAAAATTTATTTTTCTCTTCCTTTGCACCAAAAACACATATTAACAAAATTAGGATACTTCTCCCACAAAAGAAAAAGAATTTTCAGATCAAGAACTTCACAGTGACAAAAGTTGCAATTGCTTCTTCAGCTGTTACATAATGCAGCTTGATAGTTCCTTTACTTCTGACTTAAACAACTGCTTTTCCAAACTGTGCAATATTCAAATTAAAGCTTCTCTTACTTCTGGCTGCTGCCCACTCGGATAGTTCTTTCTTAAACATTCAAATCAAGCCTTTGAATATTTTCTAGCTGTTTTAAAACACCAGCAACTTCATTTCAAACATTATCAGCACTCTAGGCACAAGACATACTGGTATAATAGCTTCTGGGTCTTTCCACATTTAAACCCTATAGCTTCTTCATTTTGTCTTTATACAAAAAGAGCAATCCATTTGAGATTCTGTAGAGGCATTATCAGAATCATAATTATCTATCTGCATGGCCTCATAATCAGGATCTGTTGTCTCCTGACTGGAATCAGCTTGTGGGAACGTAGGCTTAATTTCTTCTAACAATTTTAAAACCTTTTCCCTGCGAGACCTCTCTCTAGGTTCAAGGGGTTTTTGATGGGCTATGGAGATCCTTATCTTTCAATAAACTGTTCAAGGCTTCTAATGGGCTCACCTTCTTTCTAGCAACAGTTCTTTTCACAAGCCTTTCCAGAAGTGAAACTCTCCCCACAGGCTCCTGCTGGGCTGTTCCCGTATCTTGCTTATAGTCTGCAACTTCCTCAGGCCAAACGCTCCTGTATCCAGGGCCAGCTGTAATTCCTCTACAACACGGGCTTCCTTCAGGGCTGTAGTTTCCTGTGTTTTGGCTGCAATGGGAATCCCTTCTGAGGCTGTCTTTGGAGCACCTCTCTCTCTCAGCTTCCCTGAAAGATTCCTTTCCTTTTGGTTCCCTCGTGATCTCCTCGCCCTCTGTTTCCCTGGTGGTCTCCCTTCTTCCTGTTCCCTGAGGCTTAAATGAGTGGGGCTGTCCTACAGCCTCGAACTCCTCCCCCAGGTGCTTCTCATTACCTCTCTTGGTTGCCTTGGAGCTTGGGCATGGTCTGAGCTCAGCAGCCCCGTGTGTGTTTTTTTCACTTTGGCTGTACTTTGAAAGCCAGTGCTTTCTGGGCTATCGCTTTGCTTGAAGGTAAATGCTTGTCTTTTATCTATTTCCATGGGCTCTAATACAGTTTTGCCACCACAAACGCCAATTTTTAAAAAGGGTTCCAGAAGTGATCTGGGAAACTATAGACCGGTGAGGCTGACATCAGTACCGGGAAAAATGGTAGAAACCATTATAAAGAACAAAATTACTAAACATGCAGTTAGTCATGGTTTAATGGGAGCCAACATGGCTTTAGCGAAGGAAGGTCTTGTCTTACTAATCTGTTATGTTTTCTTGAAAGTATGGATAAACAGGTAGACAAAGGTGAGTTGGTTGATATAGTGTATCTAGATTTTCAGAAAGTATTTGACAAGGTTCCTCATGAGAGACTCTTGGCAAAATTAAAAAGTCATGGGATAGGAGGCAGTGTACTATTGTGGATTAGGAACTGGTTAAAAGATAGAAAGCAGAGGGAAGGGCTAAATGGCCAATTTTTCCAATGGAGAAGGGTGAATAGTGGAGTACCCCAGGGATCTGTGCTGAGTCTGCTGCTTTTTAACATATTCATAAATGACCTGGAAATGGGAATGAGTGATTTAATCAAATCTGCAAATGACACAAAATTATTCAGAGTTGTTAAAACCCAAGAGAATTGTGAAAAATTGCAAGAGGACCTTGATAAATTGGAAGATTGGACATTCAAATGGCAGATGAAATTTAATATGGACAAGTGCAAAGTTATGCATCTAGGAAAGAACAACCCAAACTATGGTTACACGATGAAAAGTTCCACATTAGGAACCACCACCCAGGAAAAAGATTTAGGCATCATCATGGATAGCATGTTGAAACCCTCTGCTCAGTGTGTATGGTGGCCAATAAAGCAAATAAAATGCTAGGAATTATAAGGAAAGGAATGGAGAATAAAACGAAGGATATTATAATGCCTCTGTATTGTTCCATAGTGCCACCGCACCTTGAATATTGTGTGCAGTTCTGGCTGCCGTATCTTAAAAAGGATATAGTGTTATTAGTCGATAAGAATGGAGGAGAGGTAGTGATGGATCCTCATTGGCTTTCTTAATCACTAGGTGACAGACCATCTTCAGCTCAACTAGAGCCTCAACTGTTGTGTCCTAGTCAGATGTTGCTTTGTCCTACTGATGTTGTGTTTTTCCATCAGCTCAACTTGTCATAACACTGCCTTTTTAAAAGTCTGAACCTCCGGATGCACAGGATCAGGAGGCATCCAAGTAGATCTAATATTGATGGGAATCCTCTTATCACAATCACAATCGTCTTCTTCCATGTTGCTATCACTCGATTTACCATTGAAATACACTTGTAAGTTAATCATCCTCACAAATCATTCCAAAGCTAGATAGAAATCAAAAGGATCATAAAATAATTTAAGCACAAAAGAAAGACCCTTGCCTAATACTTCCAACTGTGTTGTGGACAAGGTCTTACCTGATACATTGATCACTGGAAATCCAAAAATGTCTGTGATCTGGTCCATGGTCTTGGCGTTTACAACTGAGATTTGTACAGCTGGGGTTGCTTCCACCTTCCCTTTTTCTTGGACACCCCTTGGCTCTTCCTAAAAAACAATCTTTGCCTATGGCATCATCAGAGGCAGAGGTTCCCTTGGAGGATAGCTCAAACACACCCTTCTTCGATACTTTGCGGTTCGGATTTATCCAAGTGTACACGAGCCCTTTCTTATAATATCATCATGTGTTAATTTAACCAACTTCTGTTTCTTCAACTCAGCCCTCGTTGAATCCAGTTGTTTCTTCATATTCTCATAATGGTCATTATAAAGTTCCACAATTTCTTCCGCCTTCAACACCACTAGATCCTTATCGACCGTATCCTTCAATGATTTCATTACTTCTTTAGTGGTATCTATGATCAGGATCATTGGATCTAGAGAGCAGTTATTTAGGATTTTGTTCCATTTCTGGATAAACTCCTTGTCCTCCACATATAGCTTGGGTTCTTTCATAATCCAAAGTTCCCTTGAAATCTGTTGTCTACAGACATATTCAATTAGAGTGAAACAGTGTAAATCAGATCTTAACATTTTCTTCTGTGTGATCGTCACATGAGACCAGTAGACACTCTGATCAGAGGATGTCGTATCATCAAAAATACTGGGTTCTTTCAATAAGTTCTTCACATATCCCTCGGTGAAGCTCAATGTATCCTGCTACATAGACTGTGTGGTGGTTTCAACAGAGGACATATACAAATAGATGCCAAAAACAGGAAATACTGTATCTTCCAAAAACTATTTCAGCAAACTAACTTCCACTAATCTTCAAAATGGGCCTGATTCTGTGCCTTCCCCCACTGGCATCTAATCTCACCGCTGGTTGTGCGGGGGGAAGTTAGACGAGGGAGGTGAAGGGGCAGCTCAGGGGTGGAGTTTGGGCTGTCGACTTGTGCGGGGAAGTTATTCCACCTTCAAGGTGGAATAACTTCCCTGGATGTGTTTTTTTTTACAGCCTGGGGTGCGGATGGGGCAGGGGGAGCCAGGGGACATTGCCCACAGCCCAATCCTAGCCTTAGGAGTCCAGATCGGAGGTTGGGCTGCGGGGAATAAGCTTTTGCTACTGGTGGCTGTCATTGTGGCTTTTAAATGGAGCCACGGTGCCATGGCAATCGGACACCATGGAGCCACAGCTCCATTTAAAAGCCCTGACTGAGTTAGTCAGGCTTGTTATGTACATGCAGGCTGGACTAAATCGCAGTCCCGGCCTGCACGTACATGACTGATCACGATTCTGATCCTGTGGGGCTAGATGTGCCCGGCGGTATCAGAATCGCAAGCCCCTCTGTATGTCTGGCTCATACCAGATGTACAGAGGGGCTGGACATCTGGGATGGAATGAACCCTAATTTTTATTTATTTTTTTATTTATTTAACATTTCTTTTATACCGCCTTTCATGATATCAAGGCGGTTTACATTGAAGAAACTGAAATTACATTGAACAGGGCATTATAACTTGGAGATAATTATTTTACAGGGAACATGGGCTATGGAGGGTTAAGTGGCTTGCCCAAGACCACAAGGAGCACCTGTGGGACTAGAAACCTCAGTCCTTCCGGCCCAAGGTTGCTGTCCTCTAGTGGGCTTTGAACCCTTTCAAAGGTCTTACATCACTGGTCATAAAAACCTCCATTTGAAAAAACTTAACATCTAACACATTTCCTCAGCATGCTAAACATATGAAACTTTCTTTTAAATACTACTTAAATATGTGCAATTTTTCATATCACTGGAACTTTCTTTTAAATACTGCTTAAATATGTGCAATTTTTTATATCACTGGCAAACAATATATATATTTTTAATACCCTCAAAGAGAATTCTTCCTCTCTTAAAAAAGATGCCAACTCAGATGTCACCAACTCTGACGTAGCTCCGATGCCGCCTGCATTTTGCACACAACAGTATCCACTTTGGGGGTATTAAAAAAAATATTGTTTGCTTTTGATATGAAAAATTGCACATATTTAAGTATGGTCCGATTTTCAGTTGGGCAGGCTATGCGCCGCATTGGCGCATAGCCTGCCCGCCTACCCCCCTTAACCCGGATTTTCACTTCTGTGGTCACAGACGTGAAAATCCTGGTTTTCTTGGACACGCCGACAGCCGCCACAGCAGAAGAAAGGGCTAAGTGGGTAGCAGCGATTTTTGATGCTACCCGCTTAGCCCTTAAGACTTAGGGCGCAGAGGGCTAAGCGGGTAGCATCGAAAATCGCTGCTATCCACTTAGCCCTTTCCTCTGCCCCTGCTCTACCCTGGAACGCCCCCAACATGCCCCGACGCTAACCGCATAGCATCTGGTCACGTTAGGGACTTAGCCGGGATTTTCGAAAGGCACTACCCATGTAGGTGTCTTTGGAAAATCCCGGTTAAGGCATTTATACACGGGTAACTAGGGCAGTTACCAGTGTAAATGCCTTTGAAAACGCTGCCCATAGTGTTTAAAAGAAAGTTTCATGTGTTTAGCATGCTGAGGAGATGTGTTAGATGTTCAGTATTTTCACCTGGAGGTCTTAATGACCAGTGATGGGAGATCTGTGAAAGGTTTTCAACCTGAGTGACAGTCTCTGAGATCTTTTTCCTCCCCTTAATCACATTGTGAAGACCGGTGGAAGTTAGTTTGCTGAAATCGTTTTTGTGGGATACAGGGTTTCCTGTTTTGGGATCTACGTACCAAATAATAGCCATGCCAGCCTCCATGGCTCTCTTGAAATCTACTTCTCTGGACAGCGCATGCAAAGCAGCGTCTTGCTTCTTCGCATCATACCGTCACTTCACACTACTGCTTGGACCAGTTCACAATCAGTGGCGGTGCCTCCAGTTGAGCTGTGCTGGTCAGCTGTCATTATGATATCACAACTCTCACATTGATCTTTGTGACCAGACTGCTCTTGAACAATAGACAAGCTAAGATGATCCAATTCTGGTTGTTGGCAGAAAAAGCATTGTTTCTCATCTGTTGCAGGTATTTTCTATAGACAGTAGGATTGATAAATCCCTTCCACTTTCCCAAGAGTTGCATTCCTTGTTGAGCTATGGAAACAACTGAGGGGACTGAGGAGACCACAGCATGTGGGAAGGGTTGAGTATGCTTAGAACTTTACATTAGAGCTAAGCTCTGTGAGAGCTGTAACATCCTGGTGCTGACTTTACCCACTTGGGAGCTTGATCAGTCTTATTCTCCATGGAAAACACCTGTTACAGGTGAGAAACTGTTATTTTTCTACTTATAATCCCTGTTAACTCTTTCAGAGCCCCAAGGATCTGTACCTGAGACCTATTCTTTCTAACATATTTATAAATGATTTGGAAAAAGGAGCAGATGAGGTGATCAAATTTGCAGATAGCACAAAAATTATCTAAAGTTGCTCTCTACTCAATCCCCCACAACAACTATAACCTCCCTAGTGCTCCCCCAGCAGACTGCCTGCTCCACATCCCCATTCCTAAGCTTATTGGAGGTCACTGGTGGTCAGTAGGAGCAGGAAGGATGCCCGCTCACTCCTGCTCAGCATGCAGCCTAATCCAAAATGGCGCTGGGGGGGGGGGGGGCAGAAATTTACCTTTTCAACAAAACTAAAGCAAGAGGACACTTCATGAAACTAACAACCAGCAGATTGAAAACTGATTGTGGAAGTGATTTTTTTCAAGCACAGTTAAAGTATGGAACCTGTTTCCGGAAAGACTTCATTAAGTTGACCGACAGCATGGTTCAAAAGAGGATTGGACAAGTTCCTGGAGGAAATCTCCATAAAAGAAGTTATTAGCCAAGTAGACCTGGTAAAGCCATCACCTATCCATGGAAGTGAGCTATAAGAAATTGAACTGCTTTTGGTGTTTGTGGGCAATATTCCCACTAAGAGGGTTGGAAGTGCTTGGGTGTTCTCCACTGGTGTTCCTACCAGTAGTGAGTGGTACAAAGTGACTGAGCTCAGAACTGCAAAGCACAGACAGGTCCTGAGGCATAGGCAGGTCTGGTTTGGTGCCACAGGTTGAGCTCCCCCTCCCCGATCACTGCCCTGACCTCGAGAAACCCCCCTATGCTGATCCCAGACCTTTATCTCCTCCTCTACTCATCTAAACACAAGCCCCTTCCCCTTCTGAAGCAGCTCCAATCCCCACTCCAACCATCTTTGATGCCCCAAACTACCCAAGGCCTACCTATCCCTCGGGACCTGTCTATGTCTCATGATTCTAAACATGATCGCATTGTACCACCCCTCACTGATAGGCTCCATCCATCTCAAGCTACTTAGCAGTAGGTTGCTCTTGGCTCATTATGCCACTACTAACCTTCAGTATGGAAGCACAGCTGTGGTAGTAGGAGGGGGGGGGGGGATGAATGTAGTGGCAGTAGGAGGAAGGGAGAAAGTATGGTGGTTGCCATTGTGAATGCAGCGGTGGCAGGAGGAGGAGAGTGAGTGCAGCAGCAGGAAAAACCAGACATTTTGTTATGATAAGTTATTTGCAGGTGGGAAGAGAGGAGTGAGTATTGCAACAGCAGCAGGTCTTCCTGCAAGCTGCATGGAGCAGTCCCGCGGGTGTATCAGATTCTGCACCCTGCTTTAAAGTAGCATTGCACAGGGGTGACTGTGAAGCTGAACTATTGAGGGGAATTTTAGAAGATCCGTCCAAGTGCAGTCTGGGATGTCTAAGCCAGAATGTCTGAAAGACATGCAGGCACGCTTCCCAAACCTGAACATGCCCGATAGGGACACCTGCAGGGGTGTCTACTTAGACATCTCCAGAACCATATTTCAGAACCCCAATGTCTAGGACAGCATAATGGTTAGAGTAGCGGGTTAGGAACAGGGCAGCCAGGGTTCAACTGCTGCTGTAGTTGAAATTGTACTGGGGATGGTAGCATGCTTCCTTCTTCACCCTCTCTGGAGGGTTTTCTGCTACAACGAGCTCTTTTTGTTGCTGTTGCTATGAGTGTCTTGGAGCAGGTCTAATGATGGATGTGACGCTGGAAGTCCATGATCTTTCTGTGATCAGGCTGGGACATCCTGGTCCCTGAGAACCCTCTAACCATGCTTCCAGGTTCCTGGGGATATGCTGGCCACTCCTTCTCCGCACTACTGTCCAGATTTGGACGTCCCCACAGCTGGCTTCTAGAACAGCTCTGGAGACAGGCTCTGTGCTTTGGACATCTCTGTGCCTGTTTTCGGTTGTCTAAAGCACAAATAGGCTTGTAAAATGACTCCCATTGTCTACCGGCGCTGAAATTTCAGCCACATTTCCACTTGTATAAACATGATAAATCTGAGAGACTTGCAGTATTTCTTCCTCTTTCCCACCACACCCAAGTAAATTTAGCTGCAGAGGGAGACGACGTTACAGAACCACTAAAGAAACAAGGTTTGACATAGCACTGAATATTTTCTTAATTAGATTCATTTTATCCCTCCATTTTTAAAAATCTTCTTATACACCAACTTTCAACTTACAAGCACATTGTCTGATGTGCGTTGGTTCTGCTACTCATCAGCTTGACAATAAGAGGAATACAATAGGCAACAAAAATACAGTTAGTGGAAAATAACCTTTTATATTATTATTATAGCCCTTGACTCTCCAACCCCTTCCCTCCCTCTGTGTCTACCCTCCCCAGTTTCTACTCCATCCCAATTACCTACTTAGGTACTGTATGTATAAAAAGAAAGCTCCTAACTTTATGGGGGGGGGGGGGGTAATACTCCAAAAAAGTTCCCATCTATCCTGAAACCTTCTCCCGTTTCACGGTTTCTTCTGCTTTGCCACCATCTTTTGAAGCATCCTCATTTGAAACAGATGGTGATGCCACTGTGCCAGTCTAGGGAGATCAGATGTCCTCCAACGAAGAAGAATGTGCTTGCGTCCTAGGAGAAAGGCATTCCTAAGAGAAAGCTTCTCTCCATTCTGTAAAGACGCATATTTCAGCCAAGTCATCAAAGAAAACTTTTCACTGTTGAATATTGTCTGGCAGCAAGTTATTAAGGAATTTCAACAGTGCAGTCCAAAAATGTTGAATAGCTGAGCAAGCCCAGAAAAGATGGCCTAAAGTGGCCTCATCTGCTCCATATTTGACACAATGAGCGTTTTCTGTTAAAGCAGTACACCTCGCACGATGTGGAGAGTCTGTATCAAGAATTTATAATAGAGTGGAGGAGCAGCCTAGTGTTTAGAGCAGTGAACCAGCACCAGAAAAACCAGGTTTCAGATCCCACTAATACTCTTTGTGGCCTTGAGCAAGTCACTTAACCCTCCGTTGCCTCAGGTGCAAAATTAGATTGTGAGCCCTCTGGGGACAGGAAAAAATACCCACTGCACCTGAATGTAACTTGCCATGCACCACTAATGAAAAGGCCCAAGCTAAGTACTACTATTACTAACGAATTTCCTGGAGTTGCATTGGCCCCAACCAACTAACTGGTCTGCTAACTGGTTGAACTGTCCCCGAACTGTTCGGTTTCATCTTCTGCCAAATCTGCGGAAGAAAGTCCTTGCCTATGATGATGCAACTGCAAAGAAGCATAAAAAGACTCCTGAGGCAGCGGATATTCCTCAACTGATTCTCGAGCTCTTACCATATCTGCCAAATTTCTGACACCCTTTGAGTTCGAAATCCAAAAATAGCCCCTTGCATAACAGGGGGAATTCTTTATTTCCTATTATTGGAAATCATAATGAGGTAGCAGAAGAAAGACCAAGACATTTACAAACTCCCCGGCCATATAACATGAAGATTCTTAATTATGAAGCGACTCCTCAGATCTAAAAGCAATTTATGTCCTAAGGCTAGTAACACAAAGCTAGTTGAAGCGAGCTACAAAAGCTTTGCTCTAGATCAAAATGCAAATAATGATTAGATCCACATAGCCAATCATGTGCAAGGCGCATCCCACAGGCTACTCTACATTCCTCAAAACTGGAAGATCTAGTCCTCCATTATTAAAAGGTAACAATAACACCTTTAAAGGAATATGAGCCTTATATCCTTGCCACAAAACCTCTGTAGTAAGCAATGCGGCCTTTTCCTTCACATAAAAAACAACAACGATGCTATTGACTTCAAAGGCATATTTCATGTAACAAACATTATCAATGCCTGTTGACACCAAAAACACCTTAAACAAGTTGTAAATTATCCAGAACCATTTATTTATACGAAATTAATTTATACCAAATACATTTTATCCTAGCACATTTGTACATTTATCTTAACACATTATACATGTGCAATACCAAATTAAATATAATTTAATATCGTAACATCACACCCCAAAATACAAATATAATAATGCACTCTTACCTTTCAACCATACCCTCTAATCATCCACACATGTCCTTTATCAAAACTCATCAAAACTACATTGGAACACTTAACTCCCCTAGTCTGGAGTTTACATTTCACCTCCGACATCAAACAACTTGCATTTCTTGGGGAGTAGTTTATGTGATTATTTGCCCATACCAGAAGATATGGAGAAGTAGCCTAATGGCCAGAGCGACTGCCTTAGTAACCACAAGGTGAGGTTTTGATTCCCACTAGCATTCTTTGTGGCCTTGGGCAAGTCACTTAACCCTTTATTTTCTCAGAAGAAAGGCCTGGCAATCTACTTCTGTTGACACCGTCAAGAAACCTCAGGAGCTGCTGGGTCACTAGGAGTCAGCCTTGACTTAAAAGCACACATTGCATCTGCAGATTTACCTTGGTCAGAAATCCTGTTTTTTGAAAATACGGATTATTGAGCACCTGTCTGCAATTTGCATGGGGGGGGGGGGGGTTTGAAACTGCTTCCCTTGTGCTATACTAGTATCAGATGGCTCATAACTTAGAGGATCTCAAATACTTTGTGCTCATGCAGGTTAGCGAGGTGGGAGGTAGAGGTTTTGTGAAGTGGCGTTGCTGCCAGGATTAGGCATTTATTTTCAGAAGGAATACGTTGAGCCCTTTTGGGCTTATTAGCCAAATTGATTGGCACTAGTTTTACTAGGCTGGCAGTGCCACCTAGTGATGGACTCTATGCATGAGCTGGTGTGATCAATGCTGATTGGTCAGTGTCCTAGTAAGTGAAGTATTCGAGTGGTTTGAGGCTTGTGATTTGTCTGGTTATTGTAGCCCTCTTCTTCTTATTTTTGTATTTGTTGCTTTCCTGAAGAAGCCTGTTTGCAGAAGCTATAGGTCATAGCTGGAATCTTGAGGTTATGGGAGTTTGATGACCATATGGTCTATGGGATCCTGAGTTTGGTGTTTCCTTGCAAGACACCTGTTTTTTATGATTGTGTTTACATATGTGGAAGAGCAACGTGCAGAGTGATATTGGAGCATTGATGGGGATTGCTGCTACGTTACGAGCCATCTGACGCCACTGTAGAACAAAGGGAGCTGTTTCAACCTCCCACCCCTACCGAAGTAGACAGGCACTTAATAATCCACATTTTAAAAAAACACAATGTCTGACCAATGTAAATTTCCTGTAAATGCAATGTTTACCTTCAAGTCAAGGCTGACTTCTAGCAACCCAGCAGCTCCTGAGTTTTCTTGGCAGTATGACCAGAAGCAGATTGCCAGGCCTTTCTTCTGAAGCAATGGAGGGTTAAGTAATTTGCCCAAGGCCCCAAAGAGTGCTAGTGGGAACCAAACCCACACCTTGTGATTAGTAAGCCAGTACTCTAACCACTAGGCTACTTCTTCACTCCATGTCTTCTGGCATGGGCAAATAGTCACATAAACTACTCCCCAGGAAATGCAAGTTGTTTGATGTCGGAGGTGAAATGTAAACTCCAGACTAGGGGAGTTGTGTTCTAATGGAGTTTTGATGGAGGAAATGTGCGGATGATTGGAGGGTATGGTTGAAAGGTGAGAGTGTGTTATTAAATTTGTATTTTGGGGTGTGATTTAACAATATTAAATTATATTTAATTTGGTATTGCACATGTATAATGTGTTAAGATAAATGTACAAATGTGCTAGGATAAAATGTATTTGGTATAAAGTAATTTAATATAAATAAATGGTTCTGTATAATTTATAGCTTGTTTAAGGTGTTTTTGATGTTTTTGTTACATGAAATGTGCTTTTGAAGGCACTAGCTGCATTGTTGCTTTTTATGTTTATTAGGATTTGTAGCTCTAGTGGTTATTGTGATATATAGTCGCCTTTACCTCCACATTCATTATATGCAATGGCTACATTTGGAGTATATAAAGCCATTGTGGAACCAGGATCATACGATAAACTCAATTGTCGTGTGACATTGCAGTATGTTTTTTGTTCAATTGTAAACCGCACTGATTTTAATAGCGCGGTATATAAGAGAAGTAAATAAACAAATAAATAAATAAATAAAGAACCATACATCCACACAATGAAAGTGGAAGCATTTGCCAGTTCTCCAGCATTTCTTTGGGTATGGTCTAAAAGAGATTAAAAATTAATCATATATTAATTCTTCAAATTATGCAGAATACCAAGTCATTTTATTGAGCCTCTTGCTCAAGCTAGTAGAGTCCCGCCTCCACCCATCATAAAGGTCACTTGGAATAGGCAACACCTCGGTCTTGGCTTTATTAAGTCTAAATTTCGAAACTTGCAAACAGCACACATTAGCTTTATGCCTCCTCTATGCTTGGAGAATTTTATATCATTTTACCAGGGAGGTTATCCCCACTACATTCCAGGAGACAAAGCATAATAATGGCTTATCACTCTTTACATATATATAAAAGCATGACCTGTTATGGCTTCACCATCCTGAATGAGCCTAAACTTGACTGATCTCAGAAGCTAAGCAGGGTCAGATCTGATTAGCACTTAGATAGGAGACCACTTTGGAATTTCAGGTACTGTAGACTTACTACATAGAAGAAAGGTCTGGCAGTCTACTTCCAGTAGCACCTTGTCAAGAAAATCCAGGAGCTGAGTTACTAGGAGTCAGAATTGACTCAATGGCACACAAATAGATCCATGACCTAGAGCTTACCACAAACAAAAGCAAGAGTGCCTTGCCCCACCCCAGCTCAGAATCTGCATCTCTTTTGTCAGTAGTAAGTGCAACACCCTATAACTCTGAACACATGAGAGGCTTCTCTCTAGGGCCAGTTCACGGATATGAGATGTCCTAGATGAACTCTCATTCCTGCTGACCCCGCCTTCAGCCCTCTCCAGGATCTGCAGCAGCAGCGTTGACATTGAAATGGCAATGCAACGCTTGCCCAAAGCCTCCAACATTGTGTTGCTGTTGTTGCTCACTTTGACCAGCTGCTCCTGGCCCCTCCAACACAGACTTCCTATTTGCATGGGGACACTTCTGCTTTGAACATTCCACATTCACAATACTAATGATGTGGAAATCTGCAGTATTCTTAGCAAGTCCAACATTGTTGTTGTTAAGTGCCATCAAGTCGGAGTCGACTCATGGCGACCCTCTGGATAGTTATCCTAAATTGTGTTCGGTCTTCAGTCAGGCGGCTCATTGTTGACAGACTGGTACCCGTAGCTGCTGTTATTGTATCGATCCATCTCATTGCTGGCCTTCCTCTTTTGCGTTGACCTTCTATCTTGCCAAGCATGATGTCTTTCTCTAATGATCTCTCTCTTCGCATGATGTGTCCAAAGTATGAAAGTCAAAGTCTTGTCATCTGAGCTTCTAAAGAAAGCTTAGATTTGATCTCCTCTAGTACCGACTGGTTTGTTCTTCGGGCAGTCCATGGTATATACAGTATTCGCCACCAGCACCATAATTCAAAGGCATCAATTTTCTTCCTGTCTTTTTCACTGTCCAGCTTTCACATCCATATGATGTTATTGAAAATACAATGGCTTGAACAAGTCAAATCTTTGTATGGAGAGAGACATCTCTGCTCTTGAGAATCTTATCTAGTCTCTTTCATAGCCATTCTGCCAAGAGCAATGCGTCGTCTGATTTCTTGACTGCTTGTTGCTTCTTTATTGATAGTTGATCCAAGTAGGTTAAAGTTGTTCACAATTTCAATTTCTTCTCCTTCAATGATGAACCTGTTGATTATGCCAGTTGTCATAATCTTTGTCTTCTTTACATTAAGGTGCAGGCCCATTTTGAGACTATGGGGCATGTTTACTAAAAACCGCTAATTAGCGCGCCGCAAAATAGCGCACTAAAAGCGGTACTTAAGAGCGCTTAAACGCCCCGCAAACGTGCGATGAAGCCCCGCACACTTGCGCGTCACAGTAACGGGTGCCGCACAAATACGTGCCCGCAAATGTCTGATAGAGGCGTGGAAAGGCTAACGGAGGGCGGAGGAAGGCCCCGGAGGGGCGGAGAGAAGGGGTTTATGGGCGGGGAAGGGGAGGGGAGAGGCGCCCCGCACATTATCGGGGCTGAATTTCCAAAAAAAATAGCGCGAGTGAATCACTCGCGTTAGAATGCATTTAAAGGGAAGAGAAACCATTTCCGTCAGCAATGTACAGCAAAACCGGGGAAACCTGCAAAACGTGAGCAGTGTGATACATGTGCACAGCACAAAAGTGCAATTATAAATAGAAAATGACCACCACAAAAATATGAAAAATAGTAATTCAGTTGGGGAACAGTTATAGTGATGGGCAAAACTAGATAACACACCCAGGAAAACTCCAAAAAAAAGGAAATGGTTTATGGAAAGGTGTACGGAGCGGAGACTCGTCCAAAAAACATTTCCCTTTTTCTGGAGCTGTCCTGGGAGTGTTATCTAGGGTTGCCCATTAATATCACTGTTGCCCAGCTTGGGTATATGTTTTCCCCCTTTGTTCCGTGGTCATTCCCGGGTTTTATTTGCACGTTTGTCACCACACAGGGTGAAGGAGCCCACAGTAAAAATGCATACAGCAGGGTTTGTGACTCCATCCTGCCAGGTTTACTACCTCCAGGGGCTGCACTGTCTCTGTGGCCATAGGGTGGTGCACAGGACATAGCCATGACCTCTAGAACTAGAAGACCAGAGGTTCAAATCCCAGCTGGGGCACTTGCCAGCCCCATCAATATATTTTACCCACCACTAAACAAAGATAGAGCAGACACCCCTGTATTGCAGGGAACATAAGCATGGGGGAAACACCCATATGTTACCCAACACCGCACACACACCACAACAATGGGCATACCTACAGCCAAGTCCCCCAAATGCAGTCCCGTACTGCCACATTGCAATCAGGTCATCTGCTTTTTCTGAGAGAAGCTCATGCCAGCATGTTGGCGCACGAGTACATGTGGTGCAGGGGGCAGTGGCAGCTAGCCACAGAGGACAGAGACCAAGCCATGTGCAGGCTGGCACAGTCCACTGCAACACACAGGCCCTGCCGGATCCACAGGCATGGACGTTCCAGGGAATCCAGCCAATCTGTGGCTACAAGGTGGTGCAGTGCACACAGACAGTGCATACAAAAACAGAAGGTCACAGGTTCAAAGCCCAGCTGGGGCTACCACCAATCCTTCCCACATATTTTTCCCACAGCTACACAGTGATAGTAAGGACAAACCTTTCGTGGCGAGGACATATGCAATGGTACTACGTCTATCTTTTACCCCACTGAGCACAGACACCATGTACAGGGGCAGTACCTAGAGCAGAATCTCCCAAATGCAGTCCTGGTGGGCCACACACCAGTCAGGGTCCATGCTGCCACTCATACAAATGCCTGTGCTGTATATCTATGCACCACCCCCATGGCATGTAGATGTAGCTCATGCATATTCATGAGGAACAGCAGGTAAACCCGATCAGTGTGATGCACACCTGGACTGGAGTTGGGAATCTCTGCTGTAAAGCAGCAGCCAACAGGGGCAGACACACCCACACCCACACCCACAGGCCCCATTGGCCAATGTCTCCTGGAGAGGCAGAACATTGGACCCTGCGTGCATCTCCCAATACTAGCACCTGCATACCCTAGCAATGGAACCCTACACCTGAGGTATATGGTACACAGCTCTGAGACGCTTGCTAGGAGTACTGGCAGATAGATATCCATACGTTACGCACATACTGCTAGTTGACCCCATCCGAACAATCTGTTTGGTGTTTGCGGTGCGTGCTCCAGCCCTTGCCTCTGATGGTGTTTACCACCCTGGGGAGTGACCCCCAGCAGTACTGCGTAGCATATCCATGCCTTGCCGTGCCCAGCACCGGTTTGGTGGGCAAGGCTAATTACCTCCTCAATAGTAGCACCATGATGGCATAGGTGTGGAATTGTGTGTCTGTCTATACAGTGGGTGTTGGCTGCATGCCCCTTCCACAGCCCACACTGCCAACACTGTTGCCAGTATTGGCCTGCCAATGTGCATAATGAGTAGCAAGGGACCATGGGTATATCTCAGACAGAGTGGACTGACCAGGATGCAGCTGCACAGGGCATAGGGCACTGGCAGGGGCATGGTAGTGCCCGGCCACCACCTACACAGACAGGGTGACCTCTGTATGTGCTGCTGGGGGATCACTCTCACCCTGAGTGTGCAGTGACGGCAGCATGGCTAGGCACCCCCATAGTGCTATATTGTGATTTTCCCATGTGATATGTATGGGTGTCCTGTGGGGGCCTCTTCATGGACTTATCTGTCTGTGTGTGCTGCCACCCCAGTTGTGGGTGCATGCATGTCCATCAGGACCAGCCAGCAGACTGTTCACAGCTGATATGTGTTGTGATGGAGTGCCTTGCAGGGTGCAGTGGCTGATGGCTTGCTGCAGGTGAATATCAGATAGTGGTGGGGTGCATCTTTGAATATCCAGGCCTAATGTCTGTCTGATATTGTGTTATGGATGTGTGTGGAGCTGCTTGGACTGCCCTGTAGGGGGTCTGTTCCCTAGCTGGACTGGGGTTGATGGTCCACTCTACTGCCGGTGGGTCCTCCTCCTCCCCACTAACTGAGCCAGACAGAAATCTCCAAAATGTTTATGCAGCACCTGCCTATTCCACAGGTTATTGCTGCTTTGGAGCTCTGACATGGCTGCATTTGGCCATGCCTGGTGTTGTGGACCTGGTCCTGGGCGCAACATCTCACACTCAGGGTGAGCACAGTAACCGCACAATGTGATGGTGTTTAGCTACTCTTTGCCGTTTGTCCACCCACTCAGGACACCCTACCAGGCCGAGGTGCTGTGTGGGTGCACACGGACACTTCCCCCTACCAGGCCGGGGAGCTTTAGGGGTGTATTTCCCATCCTGTGTTCAATCGTGGACAGCTGATTTGCATGTGCAGTGCATCATGGGTACGGGTGGTTCACAACAGCAGACTGTCAGTGAGGTGACGTACAGGCTATCTACAGCCAGCCAGGGGCTGCTTACAGCTATAGAGCTGTAGCCCAATGGTTACGTCACTGCCTGTGCAGCCAGATGTCATGGGTTCAAACCCACAGTGGGGTTATGTGATAGGGGTGTCCACAGATTTATTTTAATTTACTGTACATATGTTGCTGCCAGCAATACCACCCTCAGCGTACTGTACCCATAAGGTGCCTCTGAGGGTGCTTTATGGGGCGCCCTATAGGGCACGTTACAGTTGCCAGCCATATAGGGTGCACTATACATTATCCTGTGTCGCAACATACATGCTGCCCTATAGCAGACATTCTAGGGTGCCTTGGCGGACGGTGCACTGTAACATGTGCCTTATGGGCCGCCTTATATTAATATGCTGTGAGAGTGCGTTTGCTAGTAGTTATCACAAAATAAAATTAGAAAGCCTCCTACAGCACTCCACAACATATAACATACTGCTTCAGCTAGCCTTTTTCACTGGGCATTGTGAGGGATCGAACCCCTGGTCCCTGCACCATTGGTCAGTCTCTTAACCATTGTGCTGTGGCTGTGTTCCTTTGCTTTGGCATCAGCGCACCGCCTTATGCCCATCAGCGCGCCACCTCCTGCTGCCCACAATTAGTGCGCCGCCTTGTGCCGCCCAAAATGAACAGTGCGCCGCCTTGTGCCTCCCAAAAAGAACAGTGCGCCGCCTTGTGCCGCCCAGATAGTACAGTGCACCGCCTTATGCCGTACAAAACGAACAGTGTGCCGCCTTATGCCGTCCAAAAGTACTTTGCCTCCTGAACCACTTTTACACATTCAAGGTGTTGCCTCAGCTGGCCTTTTTGTTGCGCACAATGGGGGATTGAACCTGTGGCCCCTGCACCATTGGTTAGTGTGTTCACTGTTGTGCTACAGCTCTGTTCTGATATGTGCTCAGCAGCGCCCCACTTAGCCTTCCCACGCGCTAATGTGGGCCCCGCAAATTAGCGCGACGCGCACACGTACGGTAGGGGGTTTTTCTTCTTTCTGCCTGAACCGCCCACTCCTTATATGGCACACGCACACTACCGCGGCCCCGCACGTTAGGAATGTTTAGTAAACATGCCCCTATGTTCTTTGATTATGAGAAGCAAATGTTTCAGATCATCTTCACTTTCAGCCAGTAATGTGGTATCATCAGCATAGCAAAGGTTGTTGATGAGTCTTCCACCAATCTTCACACCTCTGTTGTCTTCATACAATCTTGCTTCTCTGATGATTTGTTCTGCATATAAATTAAACAGGTAGGGGGAAAGTATGCAGCCTTGTCTTACACCTTTGCTTATTTATACCATTCTGTTTCTCCTTGTTCTGTTCAAACTGTTGCTTCTTGATCAATGTACAGATTGTGCAAGAGTACGATCAGGTGTTCTGGTATACCCATGTTTCTTAATGTGGCCCAGAGTTTCTCATGGTTTACACAGTCAAAAGCTTTGCTATAGTCGATAAAGCACAAATAGATATCCTTTTGGTATTCTTTAGTCTTTTCAAGGATCCATCTCACATCCGCAGTGATGTCTCTCGTTCCTCGCCCTTTCCTGAACCCTGCTTGCACTTCAGGTAGTTCTTGTTCCAGGTATGGTTGTAGTCTCTTTTGAATAATCTTTAGTAGAATCTTGCTGGCATGTGGGATCAGAGCAATTGTGCGATAATTTCCACAGTCAGTTGGATCACCTTTCTTTAGTATTGGTATAAACACAGATCTTTTCCAGTCAGTTGGCCATGATGTTGTCTTCCATATTTCTTGGCAGTGCCTTGTAAGTACAGTAACAGCTGCATCAGATTGCTGTAATACTTCTGTGGGAATGCTATCAATGCCTGGTGCTTTGTTCTTTGATAAGGCTTTCAATGCTGCTTCAACTTCTTCTTTCATCACCAATGGTTCCCGATCATAAGGTACAGGATGAAAGGGCTGTTGGTCCACTTGATCTTTATCATATAAAAACTCTGTATATTCCTTCCATCTTTTCTTGATCTTCTCAGCATCATTCAGCATAGAACCTTGAGCATCTTGTAACATTCCAATTCAAGGCTGGAACTTTTTCTTTAACTCTCGTAGCTTTAGGAAAGCCGATCTTGTTCTTCCTCTAATAGTTTCTGCTTCTATTTCCTTGCATGCGTCATTGTAGTACTTTTCCTTGTCCTGTCTTGCTGCACGTTGGAAATCTCTGTTGAGTTCTGCGATTGTCTTTCTTTCTCTTCTGGCTTTAGCTTCTCTGTGTTTCTGGGCAATTTTCAGAGTTTCTTCCGTCATCCATTTTGGCCGTTTTTTCTTTTTTACCTTTTGTAGAGACTTCTCACTTTCTTCCAACACAACCTTCTTGATGTCATTCCATAACTCTTCTGGAGCTCTGTCATTTGTATCTAAAGCAGCAAATCGATTTTGCAGGCAGTCTTTAAATTCCAGTGGTATATTCTCAAGGTCATATTTTGCTGCATTCATGAGTGGTTTGCTCTTTTTCAACTTTAGCTTGAGTTTGCATACTAGTAGTTGATGATCTGTACCACAGTCAGCTCCAGGTTTTGTCTTTGTTGATGTTATAGAGCTTTTCCATCGTTGACTTCCACAGATGTAGTCAATTTGATTTTTATATAATCCATTGGGTGAAGTCCATGTGTACAGTCGCCGCTTGGGTTGCTGGAAGAAGGTGTTCGAGATGAATAGATCGTTGGTCTTGCAGAATTCTATCAGTCTTTCTCCAGCTTCATTTCTGTTGCCAAGTCCATATTTTCCAACTACTTTGTCTTCTTCTTTGTTGCCAACTTTTGTGTTCCAGTCACCCATGACTATCAGGATATCCTGTTTGCATGTTCTGTCAATTTCAACTTGTACTTGTTCATAGAACTCTTCAATTTTATTCTCTTCTGCAGCTGTTGTTGGGGCATATACTTGAATTATAGTTGTGTTGATAGGCATTCCTCGTAGACGAATAGAGATTAAGCGTTCTCTGACTGCATTGTATTTCATTACAGTTCTTGCAAGTTTCTTCTTTATTATAAATGCAACACCATTTCTTCTTTGTCTTTCATTTCCAGCATAGTAGACCATGTGATCATCTGATGCAAAGTGCCCGATGCCAGTCCATTTCAGTTCGCTGACACCCAACAGATCAAGTTGTACACGTTCCATTTCATTCTTGACCACCTCCAACTTCCCTTGGTTCATGCTTTGTACGTTCCATGTTCCAATGTGTAAGACATTTTTACAGCTTCTGACTCTCATTTCATGTGCAGCTACATCAGCAGTCAGACGTCCCGAGGGCTTTGATCCAACCACATCATAAATGCTGGCTTTACTCTGAAAAGTCTTCAGCTCTTTCCCAGTAGCTAGTTGAGTGCCTTCCGACCTGGGGGTCTCATCTTCCAGCACTACCTTAGATGAATCAAAAGCCACATTAGATCTCCTAATTTCTGAGATGAGGCTGCAATGCATCGAAACAAAGACAGGAACAACTTCTTCCAGGCTAAAGTATTAGAGACAGAACACTAAAGAATGAGAAAAGCACACATGCTGTCTCTTTACTGTTACGCTGATTTTTCAATCCACTGTCACGCGAGTCTCTCCTATTGACTGATGCCAAGTCACTGCCTTGGTTGGGGAGTTTAAAGTTTTTATGGCTTGTGACAATGCAGAGGCTCAGAAAGAGAAGAAAAAGGGTTTAAAACACCTTCTGTCACCTCATATGTTTACGGATACAGGACAGGAAGGGGTTAAGATTTCAGCACATGAACCTTCTCTGCAAAGAAGAGCAGGGAAAGAACCACACCCTAGCTCTAGGCTAACCCAGAGACCTAGCCAATCAGGGAGGTGGGCGGAGTCAGACCGGATTGGGCCCCCCTGCACTCATAACCAGGAAGCAGCAGTTAGTAGAGGAAGCGAAAGGGGAACCAAGGACAGAACCGGAGAAAGGAGGAGGAAAGGAGTTACAAGGACCGGAGGTGGAGTTGAAAGGAGAGTTCCTGTGGGTGGTCCAGGAAGAGACCCAGGCAGAGCTCAGCTCCAAGAGAGAGACTTGGCTGATCCAGATCCAGGGGGAGATCAGGAGGGGAGAGTGGACCCTGGAAGAGACCCCGAGCCAGACTCAGGATCCTTGGACATAGACTTGGAGTCAGTGGAGTTCCCCAGAGTTAAAAGCTGCCAGAACCAGGTCAGAGCAAAACCTTTTGAACCTTGTAAAGTAGATAGCTCTGAAGTAAGCCAGTCTCGAGAGAGTGGTAATAGCGTGCTTTCTAGGATGAACAGGCCTGAACCAAGTTTTGAAAGGAAACCTGGAATTACCAGAGATAAGTTGGGCTGTAGGAAAGTCCCTATTGAGAAACTGCAAGCATTTCCCTTATACAGACAGCGTGACCAGAGCACTAGCTCAGAAGGTAGCACACCTGCCTATCAGCAAAAGACTAATTGGCAGTTACCTGGCAGAGAACTAGGAACAGACTCTGAGGACCGGGCTGTGCTGAGGGATCTTATAAGGCAGTACCAGAAGAGACATATCCCTCCCAACCAGAGGCAACTACCTAGGCAAGGCAAGGAGGAAATAAAACCCTTTTATGAGGTGTTAAGAGGTGCTGATAAACCCAAAGCCTTGCAAGTGCCCAGAAGACAGAGAGAGAGTAAATGGAAACAGCTTCAGACTATAATTAAGGAATTAAAGTCTGAAGGCTTATATGTTCCCCAGGATAAAGGGATTTCAGAGAGGCTGGAAGAACCAATGGAGTTAGGGGCTCCCTTATCCAGTAACAGTGATTCTGAGATGGAATGTGGAATGTGTATGAAAGAGTGAGGATCTATAATTTATCCAGGTTCTATGACTGAGTGCTGTGAAGCCCAAATCGAGATTCTTAGAGTTTGCACAAGAAACAGCAGCGTTCTGCTGGGTGCAATGACTCAAAGCTTCATACCTTGCAGCTGTGTATGAAAGGCAACGTAAGGAAGTGTTCCTGCACAAGAAGCCTGTTATCAAGAGGCCAAGAGAGTGTGGAGATTGCCATTTTATTTAAAGCTGTTAAAGCAAGATATGAATATTAGAAAGAAAATACAACAGCTAGAAGTTTCCTTTATTGAGAGCTGATACTTGGAAAGCTTTGCTAGCGTTCTGGAAATGTTGTATTGATGAAGCTGGAAGAAGCCTAAAAGCATTTAAGTTTGTTACCTGTCCCTGAGAAGAATCAGGAGAACTGACTTTATACTTGGACTTTCATTTGGTACAAAAAGTTACCACTTTACTTTCTGTGTTGGGGGAGTAAATCCTGTGCGGTCCTTTATGCAATACTTTGTGCTATACTTTGTGCAACAATAAAAGTATTCTTTAACTTGAAACCCAACCTTGGCTGTCGTCACTTCGGTCCACAACTACACTAGGACACAGGGCTACAGCACTACCAAGGACTTTAAAAACCCGTGTCTCACTTACCCACTACCTAATATGCCCAGGGCTAGGCGGTGAGGTGTCACATGGCTCCATCGAAATTCACTTTCAAGACTGCTGTATATTGGCAGGTAAATCTTATCTTTTTAGTGGTGAGCTGTGTATAACCCCTACTGAATTCTTGCCTCTTTGCTGTAATCTTAGCAGAATAACCCCGGTAAATATAAATTTGATGATGATGATTATTTTTTTTTAATTAATATTTTTATTGATTATATCATAACACACCACACAAAAAAGAAAAAAATACAATATTATAAAAAACAAAAGCTAACAGATAACACAGTACAACTAATAATAAAAATAAACATTACAACGAGCCTTCAAGTAGGAACTGCCAGAGTCCGAAGGACTCGCAAATCTCAATCCTATCCTTCTAAACTTCCCACCCAATAGGTAACATCAAGCTTCCAATACAAAAGAAAACTCACAACAGTTCCCACCCCCCTCCCCCCCTAGACACTGCAGGCAACAGGGGTCCGAAACAGATACACCTAATGCACCCGATGCTACTTGCACCGCTGTATATGCAGGATTTAACATGTTGCATTGACAAAATTATCTAGTGCAGACCACTTGGAGAGTTTTGGCATAACACCCCTCATGCGTGAAACTCTGTCCGAGGCTTTCTCATATTTGGCGAACAAGCATAATTGATTCCACCATTCCCCATAAGTAGGCTTGCAGGTGTTCTTCCAATGCGTAAGGAGAAGCTTTATAGCTACCATTATCATAAAATTAAGAAGGAAGCGGTTGTTCTTATCAAGGTCTGGTAATGATCCCACATTCCTGAATGCAAGTATTCGCCAGGTTAAGTCAGCCGTGAAGTTTAAAATTAGTTGAATCTTGTCCCAGACTTTTATCAAAAACTGCTGAATGTGAGGGCACTCCAGTATCATTTTTTTTATTTATTTAATGGTATTTATATACCGCCTTATCCTTCAATCAAAGCGGTCACAACACAAGTGGGGGATACATTTAACACGTGGGGATTTGAGACACATATACTAATACTTACAGGGAACATGGGCAATGGAGGGTTAAGTGGCTTGCCCAAGACCACAAGGAGCATCTGCGGGACTAGAAACCCCAGTCCTTCCGGCCCAAGGTTGCTGTCCTCTAGTGGGATTTGAACCCCTGACCTTCTGGCCTGAAGTACCTTGTCCCAACCACTAGGCTACTCCTCCCTCGATAATCATGTGTCTGAGCGTGCCAACTTCTCCATGGCAAGTCCAACATGCATTGCCCTCTGTTGTATTCCATTTACTCAGGACAACGGGAGTAATATAAGCCCTATGCTCAAGGAAGAAAAGAGATTGCGTAAGGGCCGCTGACTTAGATGGTCGAATCGAAGAGCCCCAGAATTCTTTCCATTCCAGCGGTGACAGATTGAATTGCGTCTCTGCTTCCCAGATGCGGCGCAGCCCTAAATTTGCTGGAGCAAAATGATCCACAAACATAGCATAGAAACGCGAGGCTGCTCCTCCCCGAGCATTTATTTCTTCAACAATCTTCAGCAACCCCCAGGAGCTAGCTATCCCCTCCGGGGACGGAAACACACTTCTGATACAGTGTCTCAACTGTAGCCACTGGTAATGCCAAGAGGGCGGTAGGTCAAACTCCCGTTGAAGGGTGCTAAAGGATTTCCAAGAGGAACGCTCCAGCAGCTGCCCAACGGTCCATATTCCTCTTCGTTGCCACTGCACCCAGGCACAGATCCCTTTATGGATTATAAAAGCAGGGTTGAACCAGATCGGTACTAACCGTGAAGGGGGGTTTCTCTGCGCAATGACGGGGAGGAAAGACTGGAACGCTGATTGAGTCGAAGCTATCACTCTCCCCATATTAAATGTCTTTGGGTACATCATTCCAATAAGCAGTTTAATAGGACAAGGCGCTACCAGCCGCTTTTCCATCTTGAGCCATGTGGGTGTATCTTCCATAGTGTTACCCAAGGCCCAAAGCGAACCCTGCTTCAAAAGAAAGGATTTATGATACCAAGAGAAATCAGGGAAGTATATTCCAGCATTTGCTTTGTTAGCTTTTAGCTTCTTTAATGCAATTCTAGGGACTTTCCCAGCCCAAAGGAAGACACTTATAATCCGTTCAAGGCTTTTGTAGATTGTAGGAGGGAAGAAAAAGGGGAGCATACTTAAGGTGTAGTTTATCTTAGGCACCAGCGTCATTTTAATAGCTTCTACATGGCCCCACCATGTCAGATGAAGTGGAGACCACGTCAGGGTATAGGACCGTGCCATTTCCAACAATTTCGCAGCATTCAGTTGTGCAGTTTCTTCTAAGGAAATAGAGTACCGCACCCCTAGGTATTTTATCGCTGTGGATTCCCATTGGAAGGGGAAGTTATCTACCAAGGACGAATTCGCCTTATTGTTCAGAGGGAAGGCTACTGATTTAGTCCAGTTCACTCTATATCCGGAAAACAGCGAATACTGAGATATTAGATGTAGAAGTGGCGATATGGAGTCAGGCCTGAGAAATACCAACAGGTCATCAGCGTAAGCTGACAATTTAACATGAAGGTCTTCAACCTGGATACTTTGAATCTCTTCAGACTGACGGATTAACAAAGCCAGCGGCTCCAATGCTAAGTTAAATAGGAGCGGGGAGAGAGCACACCCCTGCCTGGTGCCACGACGCAGAGGAAAGGGTTTTGAGAGGGTGCCATTAACCAAGATTCGGGCAGTGGGGCAATTATATAGAACCCGAACCTTATCAACAAAATCTTTGGGCAGGCCAAACCAAACTAGCACACGATATAAGAAGGGCCACTCAAGCCTATCAAAGGCCTTTTCAGCATCTATTGAGAGGCCCACAACAGGGGTATCCATAGTAGAAGCTCGCTACAGCACGTCACACAGCAGACGACCATTATCAGCTGTAGATCTTCCTGACACGAACCCGCATTGGTCGGGGTGAATCAACAGATGTAACACATTATTCAATCGCCTGGCCAGCACACTGGAGAACAACTTGTAATCGGCATTTAAGAGTGAGATAGGCCTGTAATTGCCAACCTCAGTTGGGTCCCTCCCCGGTTTTTCTAGCACCACAATAGTTGCCTTAGCAAATGCTCCCTTCTTCTGATCCTGCGCAAGTAGTCCTTGGAAATATTTCAGGAGCTGTGGAAGCAGCTCATCCGCAAAGGTCCTGTAGAATTCTACCGGGATCCCATCTGGTCCTGCCACCTTGCCAAGCTTCATAGCAGCTAAGGTCTCTCTTAGTTCATTAGCTGAGAAGGGCTTCCCCAATCCGGCCACATGAGGCTCCCGCAGGATAGGTCTTTCGACCCTGGCAAGAAGATTCTCACAGGCCTTTTCATCAAAGGTTATTTCTGAGGTATACAATTGCTCATAATACTTCCGAAATGCCGCCGCGATATCGCCGCTGTTGGTTAGACGGTTCTGCTGTGCATCCAGCACATGAGTTACATGTGTCTTGTTGCGACGTGCCTTTAAGCTGGTAGCCAGCAGCTTACCAGCCTTATTTTTTTCCAGGTAATAGCGAGCTTGACCTTCAAACATGCTCTGTTCCACTTCAGTGCTTAATATCGTATTATACTGATATCTCAGCTTGTGAATGCGGTTCAGCACTGTTGCATTAAAATCTCTTTGCAGAATTCTTTCTCCTGCTCTGATCTGTTGGTCAAGCTCTTGTAGCTTCGCCCGCGCCTTCTTGGCCTTAGCTATTGCGAAGCTGGTTACGTGCGCTCTCATGGAAGCTTTAAAGGCCTCCCACCAGGCCCAGATTGGCGAATCCTCCTGGCTGTTGAAGGCAAAATAATCCTTTATAGCTCGTTTTATTACCACTTTAAAATCTGTATCTACTAGGAGCGCTCTATTAAAAGACCAGAACTGTTGTCCGGTCAGGTCACCATCAAGGTTTAGTTCTAAAGCAATTGCCGCATGGTCGGATATATGTGTACTCAGGATACTGGCTCCACAGGCTTCTTGTACCAGCGGCCTGGAGATTAAGAAGAAATCTATCCTGGAAAACGAGCCATGGGGACAGGAGAAAAACGTATAGTCTCTCTCCCTCGGAAAAAGGATTCTCCAGACATCCACAAGACCAATTTCTTGCATAAGCGAGTTTAACATCGTTAGGGCTCTGCCACTCCTTGGCCTGCTGGGACTGCAATCTAACAAGGGGTCTTGAACCAAGTTGAAGTCTCCCCCGAGCATTACCGGGAGCGAAGCATTATCCTGTACCTCTTTTGCGAGGGCACAAAAAAAGTTAGGCTGGTCGGTATTTGGAGCATAAATGCACATAACAACTAGGTGCCTAGAACCAATGACTACATGAGCCTTAGCCCAGCGCCCCTCCTTATCTGCTCTTGTAGATAGGACCTGGATCTGTGACCTGCCCTTGCCTAAAATTGCAACCCCGTTCTTCTTCCCCAGGGCTGGTGAGTGTGCAATCAGCTTATAATGTGTGGAATTCAACTTCATAGTTTCCTTAGATGACAAATGAGTCTCTTGGAGAAAAACTAGATCCGCTCCTTGCTTTTGGGCATAGACCATTATCTTCTTTCGTTTTATAGGGTGCATTATACCCTTCACATTCAGAGACAAAAGCTTAAGGGGGTGCATTATTACAAAAATACATAATATGATCTGCCAAGCTCTCCGTGGACGTAAGCAACACGTTACCTTGCAAGTTAGACCATGGTGCATAAGGAAACCCTAATTGCCTGCAGCGTGCAAACCTATCCCTTCCCAAAAGGAGCAACAACCAAGAGAGAGACAGCGTGAAGACCAGAACTGGAACATAGCAGCATCTGCAAGACCCAATTCAGTTAGTCCCTACATCAGGAAATTGCCTATACATAAATCTGTCATAGTAATTGATATACACTTTTCTGAGACAGTATAAAACAATAACTTCTTATACATCCCTAGCATCACACCCTCACGTTATTACCACAATATGATTATGGCAAAACAGAAAGTCCCTCTGCTATTTTAGGAGGAGACAGAGCCAAGAGCGCAAAGCGTGCTTGCACTGATTCATGTCCAGCCAGAAAGCGTGCTGATGCGAGACGGCAGCCTTTAATATCAGCAGATTATGGTCCACTTTCCGTGTGCATTTTCAAGCCTTCCTGCTCTTCCAGGAAATGTACTAGTCCTTCAGGCTCCTCAAAAGTTCTCGTACGGTTATCCAGAGTCACTTTGAAACGCGCTGGGTAGAATAAGCCATATTTCGCCTGTAGTTGCTGGAGGCGAGGCCGCAGCTCTAAGAATTTTTTCCTTCTGTCCATTGTTGCCTTACAGAGATCAGGGAAGAACGAAACTCTGTGGCCTTCATATGATACTGAAGACAAGGCCTTCGCTGCAGCCATGATTTGCATGGCCTGCTGGTGATGCAATAAGCAAAATATTAGGGGCCTCGGCCGCGGACTGCGCCCTCCCGTATGTGCAGGTATCCTGTGCGCCCGTTCAACTTCCAGTGGCTTGCTAAAATTTATTTTAAGCATTTGAGGCAGTGCTCTTCCCAGGAAGCCTATTGTGTCCGTGCCCTCCGCTCCTTCAGGGACTCCTACGAGCCTGATGTTATTTCTGCGGGTTCTATTTGAAAGGTCCTCCACGCTCACCTCGAGGAGATTTACCTTTTTCATGGCCTTAGTCAGCTTTTGCAAGTGCTCCTTGTGCGCTGCCACTGCGCCATCCATCTTTTCCACGCGGGCTGCCAACCCCTGCGCTCTCTCCTTAATCTCCAGCATATCCGCCTGCATCTGTAGCAATGTTTCCCCGTTCGCCGAGATTAACTCCCGCACAGCCCGGATCTCAGCCAGTATTTCCCTCTTCCCTTCGTCGGCCTCACGTCCAGACGCCATCTTGATAGGAGAGGGGGGATCTTGTTTGGCACGCTTAGAGCCCGCACTTCCACTCGAAGCAAACTCCAATTTGGTTTGTTTCCCGGCCGCCATCTCTCTTATATAGTGCACTATGGCAGAAAGATTTGTCCACAATAATCACCCAATAGGCAATATTTCAGGAAATTCTCTTCGGGTCTACAGGAGCAGAGCTCCTATGCGTCCATCTTGCTTCACCACTAGGCTCCGCCCCCCGATGATTATTATTTTTATTTATTTATTTATTTATTTAGTAGACATTTGTATACCGCCGCTTCCTACGATCAGCCGCGGTTTACTGTATAGAATCATCGTGTAACGTACAATACAATGAATTTCTAGGAATACAATTTTGATTTGGGCAATGATTTACATAACACACGAAATAGAGATTATATGCTTTTATAAATCTAAATAAACATTCGATTAAAGGGTGCGAGGGAGGGGGGTAAAATATACATATATACATGGTTACCTAACGGTCATCGAATGCTGCGTGTGTTCTGAGTGACATTAGAAGAGAGGTTATTGTGGTAAGGTGCTGCAATTAGGTCGGGTTGTAGTATGTCTGAAATAAATGAGTTTTGAGGTTCTTTCTGAATTCATTAAGGCTATTCGACATTCGGAGCTCAGAAGGGAGCTGGTTCCAGAGGATTGGCGCTGTGTGCTTCCTATCGGCTTGCAAAATTGCTGCTCTGTCTGCAAAGTTCAGTATCTTGGCTATTATTAGTCATGGTTTCTGCTGCACCGCTGCCTTGCAGCCTAGCTGATGTGCTCACTCTACCCCTACTAGGCCCACAGCAGTCTTTCAGTAGTTCAGCTGCTAAGCAGTTTCCAGAAAAATTTCCAAAGTCCCAGATATTGCGTCTTCTGAAAAGCCTACAGAGTGCAGGTTATTATGATACAATCAATTGTCCAAATCATCTATCTTCTCTTCCATTTTCTCCACGACAGCTTTAAGATCCTGGAGCTAATCACACATGCCGCGGGCACTGTCTTCAAGGTCCACTCTTTGTTGTTCCATCTCTCTCATTTGTGTGGCATAATCAGACATAGATTGTGTTATCTGCTCGATTTGTTCTGATATTTTCTACAGAGTCTCATTAAGGGTGCTCATTACTGCAGTTGTTATCTGCATCACCAAAGTTTCACTTCTTCAGCTAGGCCTTCTGCCATCTTTGAATCACTAGACTGAACCATGTCTTTGGGTTTTTTCTTTACTTTCATGGATATGTCTCCTGCTAAGTTTATCAAGTATCCGTCCCATGCACTCTTCACATCTTTAATAATGAAAGCAGGGTCGGCCGATGGCACTAGATGTGGCCAGGGGGGCCCTGGAGCAAAGCACTCCTGCTACTTCCTCCAATCAGCACATTGTTGTTGTTAAGTGCTGTCGAGTCGGAGTCGACTCATGGCGACCCTCTGGATAGCTATCCTAAATTGTGTTCGGTCTTCAGTCAGGCGGCTCATTGTTGACAGACTGGTACCCGTAGCTGCTGTTGTTGTATCGATCCATCTCATTGCTGGCCTTCCTCTTTTGCGTTGACCTTCTATCTTGCCAAGCATGATGTCTTTCTCTAATGATCTCTCTCTCCGCATGATGTGTCCAATGTATGAAAGTCGAAGTCTTGTCATCTGAGCTTCTAAAGAAAGCTTAGATTTGATCTCCTCTAGTACAGACTGGTTTGTTCTTCGGGCAGTCCATGGTATACACAGTATTCGCCGCCAGCACCATAATTCAAAGGCATCAATTTTCTTCCTGCCTGTCTTTTTCACTGTCCAGCTTTCACATCCATATGTTATTGAAAATACCATGGCTTGAACAGGTCGAATCTTTGTATGGAGAGAGACATCTCTGCTCTTGAGAATGTTATCTAGGTCTTTCATAGCCATTCTGCCAAGAGCAATGCGTCGTCTGATTTCTTGACTGCTTGTTGCTTCTTTATTGATAGTTGATCCAAGTAGGTTAAAGTTGTTCACAATTTCAATTTCTTCTCCTTCAACGATGAACCTGTTGATTATGCCAGTTGTCATGATCTTTGTCTTCTTTACATTAAGGTGCAGGCCCATTTTGAGACTATGTTCTTTGATTGTGAGAAGCAACTGTTTCAGATCATCTTCACTTTCCGCCAGTAATGTGGTATCATCAGCATAGCGAAAGTTGTTGATCAGCACATTGTGTGATCCTTTTTTTAATTGAGAGACCTTCCAGGGGCCATAGCATTTGCAACAAGAATGTATGCATGCAACGTGCATTAATGCTGTTGTTTCAACTAGTGGGCTTACATCTTGTGCTATAGCTCTGTGGTTCTGATGTAGATGGGGGGGGGGGGGGGGGGGAAGGTATGGGGAGACCTCTAAGTAGTGCCTTGGTTCCAAAAGAGGCTGGTTTCTATGAGCTGAAAGCCCAGAGGAACAGGACAGAACTGCTGGTCAAACACCCCCCCAACCCCAAGAAAAATGTGCAGTTGTTATTTTCCTGCAGCACAGATATTCATCATAGCCCAGAACTAGTATGAAGCAGAATTAGACAGAAATATGACCAACCAGACCCAGCAGTGTTTAGCTAAAGCGGCAAACTCAATGAACATAAGAACCAGACTGGGAGATGATTCAGTTCAGAGTTCTGTCCTGCAGTGACTTTTGGGTTTGCATTCTGGATGTGACATTTCTACTGCTGGTATGGAGGTTTAATGCCCCCTAGTGTAACCTGTATGTTATTGCACTGCATATTAATAAAGCGTAGCTTGGAGCCTGTGTAGACGTTTTAAGTCGACTGTCTGCATTATCAAATCAGTGAGCTGTTTATGGTTACATTGCCCTGTACTTGCCTGAGCAAAGGATTTTACAGGTCTCTTTTATAGTCAAACATTAGATTGCATTTTGGGGGTAATTTTTAAGCTGCCTGGCTAAGTGCAACGTTTATGGGTACTTTCTATCTGTGAACCTTCTACCATGTTTTTCAAAGAAGAGGAACTGCACACATCCCTCTTTGAAAACTGCCATGGAGTTTGCACTTACCTTTTTGGGGATAAAATTTCAATAAGAAATAACACACATAGAGAGGACTGGTCCCACCAATAGGCAAACTAGGGAGTTGCTTAGAGGAACAGCTTCGGGGGAGGGGGAGGGGGAGGGGGAGGGGGGGGGGGAGGCAGCAAAGATCAGCTACAATCAAAGCAAAGCAATGGGTCCTGAGTGTGTATTTTTACCTGCAAGAAGATTGGTAATAGTCCATTTATCCTTGTAAGTGGCTTTTTGAAATCTTCCTTATTCAGTATGTATTTCCAAAATAAAGTTTAATATTGAAAAGTATGATATCCAAATATGCAAAGTTATAGGATTGTTCTGGGAGGGATGGTGTTGAGATGATTGCAATTGAGTTTGATAATCAAAATCTTGGGGGGGGGGGGGGCCAGGGCTGACATTTCACTAAGGAAGCCTAATACTCTTGCACCAGTGCTACACATAGATTTGAAAATACAATCTATGCCTAATATTTTCCAGTCTTGCCCAAAATATGCCCCTGATCAGAGGGTACAGGATTTTCAGCTAATTCAGCTTGGTAAATAGCTTTGAAAACGGCCTATAATAAGCTTCGGGAACCTCAATTTCTGTTCGCTTGGAGGAGGAGGAAATGTGGACTATAGGAGTTTATATAACGGTCTAGCACTCATGGGCTCTTTCGCTAGTGATTGCAGTTGCTTTCCACCTTGCTACATCATGCTCTGGAAACAGATTTCCTAAATCGCTATGTCATGTTCCTTCTCTAAGCTTATATTTGCCTCGATTAGAGTGCAAACTCTATTTAGCAGGGACCATCTCTTGTGTGTAACCTTAAAGTGCAGCATTACTGAAGTGATATGTTATAGCAATGCCTCCATCACAATTTTCCATAGCATAGGGCATTCTGTCCCCACACCACAGCAGCGGGGGACGCTTCACATGCAAAGTATGACGGCTGGAGAACCCCCTGGGTTTAAAACATGTTTCTGCAGGCCCTATCCCCTGGCTGTATAAGCCATTGTGTTGTTCCCATGATATTTGTTCTTTAAATAAGTGGCTATTTATGTCTTCTCAATCCTGCAAGAAAATGTATCTAGTTCTGTGCATTTCTGAAAGGTTTTAGAATGTGTCTCTTTGAAATAACATCATCATTGCCATTCAAGTAAAAAAGGAAAAATGTGACCCTAGTTTTTGGAGGGGCAGAAGGATGTAGGAAGGGAAAAATTGGGATAGGTATGTGAAGAAGAAACAGACAGAGTGCCTTCCTCTAAATTATGCCAGGCACATGCGCTTGCTACTCGTAAACAACCATAACCTGGAATCCCTGACCCTCTCCAGCAGACAAAGGCATTCTCTGTGACCCATACAGAGCGCAGTGTAAACACTATAACACTGCTGTGGGGGATCAGATCACCCAGGACTTTCCTATCCCGAGAGATACAAAGCTTGATGCAAGAAAACTGGGTATTGGTAAAGGAAAAAAAGCATAAGAATGGTATTATGAATAGAAGTGTCAGTGTTAACAGGTGGAATAAAAAAAAGCCCCTCAAGTACTATATAGAGTTTCTCGTTCAGTGTAAACATGATTGGATCTGTTCAAAGTTCCATGTAAATAGCTTTGACCTTTGTGGAAAGCGGTATATAAGTCCTGTCTAATAAATAAAGGCAAAACATGTGGCAGAAAGATACAGAAATGATCCCTGTTGTATTGTGAACCACTGACAAGCTCATCATGATGCAATATGGGACCTGCAGCACTGATTCCAATGGTTAAAATCAAGGACTACAAATACCAAACTGCATTGCAATGCAAATTTAAAACAACAGGCTGAAAATCTCACCCCTGGAACTAGTAACTTGGCAACTCTGTGTCTGTACATATTACATCTTATGAACTCCAGATGGAGGCTGTCTTTGGAACCAGGCAAGAGCAGAGATAAGCATTTGCAGTGAATTTGAGAAACTGCGATAATCCCCAGTAAACTGTGGCATAGGAGTGAGGTTCATTCTTGTCATGATATGTGTAAAATTAACTCATGCGGAGACATTACCCTGAGTAAACATAATACTCTTAAAGGTAATTTTTGCACTGCACCTACCTCTAATCAAGGGGTTCTCAACCCCTCGGAACACACCTAGTCAGTGAGGATAGCTATAGGCAGGAGAGAGATTTGCATACCCCGCCTCCATTGTATGCAGATCTCTCTCATGCATATTCATTGTGATTATCTTGAAAACCTGACTCGCTAGGTATGTTCAAGGACTGGACTGAGAACCCCTGCTCTAATCATGTAAGGTTCTTGCAGTAGTAGTAGTGTGCACTCCTTAAGGCATTTCCGAAAAAAATACCTTAAACACTATCATTTATTTAGTATAAGATTCCCTGCTCGCCATATCTTGCTTTTTAAATGCCCCCCGGTAATGATGTCAGCACAGTCTATTTTCTTCTATAAATCCCAATATGATGCCATGGAGGAATTTATCTTTGTGGCCACTGGGTGTCTCTGTTGCAACACGGAAGTAGCACAAGGCTGCACCGTACCTTTCATATAAACAGTTACATCCTCATATCAATTTAAGGCATGACATGATTGCTAAAGCAAATGATTTTTGATGCTGCATAACGTCTGATGAACTGAAGAGGACTGAAAGTGAAGGGGAGGAATATGTAGAAGGTAATAAGGATAAAGCAGAATTGCTTAACAAAATATTTATTTTCTGTGTTCACAGATGAAGGGCCGGGAGCAGGACCTCAGACAACAACCATAAAAAGGAACAAAAGGGAGGGGCATCTCAAACAATTTTCAGAGGACTGTGTTCCTGAGGAACTAGCTAAACTAAAAGTGGACAAAGCGATGGGACCGGATGGGATACACCCTTGAATACTGAGGGAACTTGGGGACGTTCTAGAAGCTCCACTGACTGACCTTTTCAATGCCTTGTTGGAGTCAGGGGTGGTGCCAGAGGACTGGAGAGAGGCTCATGTTGTCCCTTTATACAAAAGCAGAAGTAAGGATGTGGTTCAAAACTACAGGCCGGTTAGTTTAACCTCAGTGGTGAGTAAATTATTGGAAATGCTGCTGAAAGAGAAAACAGTGAGGTTTCTGGAGTTCAATGGATTGCAGGATCCAAGGCAGCATGGATTCACCAGAGGCAGGTCTTCTTAGACAAATCTGATTGATTTCTTTGACTGAGTGACCAGGGAGTTGGATTTAGATTTCAGTAAAGCATTTGACACTATTCTGCACAATAAACAAACTGAGCACCCTAGGTATGGACCCTAAAGTTACTGCTTGGGTTAGAAATTGGTTGAGTGGAAGGTGACAAAAGGTACAGGTAAATGGAGTTCACTCTGAGAAAAAGGAGGTTACCAGCAAAGTACTGCAGGGTTTTGTTCTTGGTACGATTCTTTTTAATATCTTTGTTAGTGATATTGCGGAAGGGCTGACAGGTAAGGTTTGCCTTTTCGCAGATGATTCCAAAATCTGCAACAGAGTAGACACCCAGGAAGGAGTAGATAACAACATGAGGAGGGATCTAGCTAAGCTTGAAGAATGGTCTAGAATTTGGCAGCTGGGATTTAATGCTAAAAAATGTAGAGTCATGCATTTGGGCTGCAACAATCCAAGGGAGCAGAACAGTATAGGGGGTGATGTACTTCTGTCCGCAAAAGAAGAACGTGACCTTGGTGTGATTGTATCTGATGATCTCAAAGTAGCTAAACAGGTAGAAAAGGCGATGGCGAAAGCTAGAAAGATGCTTGGGTGCATAGTGAGAGGAATGGCCAGCAGGAGGTGATAGTGCCTCTGTATAAGTCTTTGGTGCGACCTCATTTGGAGTTTTGTGTGCAGTTCTGGAGACCGCACCTTCAAAAGGATACAAACAGGTTGGAGTCGATGCAGAGGGTGGCTACTAAAAAGGTTAATGGTCTTCGTTATAAAGCATATGAGGACAGACTAAAGACCTTAATATGTATACTTTAGAGGAAAGGCGGGACAGAGGTGATATGATTGAGACATTTAAATATCTCTGTGGTATAAATGCACAGGAGAGCCTCTTTCAGTTGAAAGCAAGCTCTACTACGAGGGGGTATAGGTTGAGGGTGAAAGGGGATATACTCAGGAGTAATATGCGATATATTTCTTTATGGAAAGAATGGTAGATGTGTGGAATAGTCTCCCAGTGGAGGTGGTAGAGATGAGGACAGTATCTAAATTCAAAAAAGCATGGGACAAACACGGAGGCTCTCTAAAAGAAAAAGAGGACTCTTGTAGTGGGTGATATGGAAGGGCAGACTAGATAGGCCATGTGGTCTTTTTCTGCCATCATGTTTCTATGTTTCTAAGGGCAGGCACTGGGCATTTCTGCAGGCCAGATGTCTTACTTTACAGCAGTAAAATGGAATATTCCGAAACGCTGGTTGGGACACACCATATTAGCTTTAGGAATGCGGCAAAATGCAAAGCTAGTGGCTTTTTAAATAAGGTCAGTGAGGGGCCATATTGCAAAATTAGTAGAAGCATTATAAGAATAATAACAATAAATAATTGATTTCACGCAGAAGTGCAGAAAACCCACTTGTGCATATCTTATCTGACATGGCCTGTAAGGCTTGGGGGAAAGAAGGAGGGGCGCCCTCTGTTGACTCAAGAGCGGAGCTGAAGGACTCAGTCTCTAGATTTCCCTTCCAGTCTTCAGAAGACCAAAGAAAGCAACCAATGTATCTGTAAGATGCAATAGGACAAAAAAAAACAGATACCCAGACTGGCAGAGTTTTCAGGTTTGAAAAAAACCCTTCTTTATTACCCCTACGCGTTTCGGCCAGACAGCCTTCTTCAGGGGGATATTATAGGGTGCAAACCTCAAAGAAACAAACAATAATAATTAAAACACATTAAATAAATAATTAATAAACAATATAAACATTAATTAAAATCATTAGAGCAGATTGTTCATTATGGATCATATTGTTCATCAATTTTAATTATTTTATCTGTGTATTATTTATTATTTACTGGTTTTTTATTCCTTTTTTTAGTGATATATGTTCTCTGTTTAACAGAAGCTCTATACATACACAAAAAAGGTATCAGTAGACATATTTATGTTTTCAGTTATGTCTTCCTCATCTCATCTACTGTCTCTTTTTGATAAAAATTCTTTTGATTGTTTATTTGCTTTTTACTTTTTTACTGTAGATATCATTATAGCACATTATATATGTCTGTATTTTTACTTTTATGATCATTATTTGGTGATTACAGATGTTAGCGGTCTGACTTTCCAGTTATTATGTCATTTATTTTGTTTTTATACTTTTTAATGATTTTAATTAATGTTTATATTTATTAATTATTTATTTGATGTGTTTTAATTATTATTGTTTGTTTCTTTGAGGTTTGCACCCTATAATATCCCCCTGAAGAAGGCCGTCTGGCCGAAACGCATAGGGGTAATAAAGAAGGGTTTTTTTCAAACCTGAAAACTCTGCCGGTCTGGGTATCTGTTCTTTTTGCCCTTCCAGTCTTCAGCCAGCAGCAGGGCCGGCTCCAGAGTTGGTTCAAGGCGTTGGCATCCTAGGCAAACCTTAAGCCTTACGCCCCCTGGCTGTCAGAATCTATTGTTTAGCTTTAAATACTCTGCTATTTGTTGTCCCCAGGAGCTGCCACCTTAGAGAACTGCCTAGTTTGCATGGTGGTTGGGCTGGTCCTGGACAGCGCTTTGATGAATATGCATGAGAGACATTTGCATAGAATGGGTCTCCTATATATGCACATTGATTGTAGCAATGTGAGAACCTAGTTGACCAAGGGGCATATTTACTAAAGTGCACTAAGCAGCTAGCACAGGATTCAGCGAGAGCTAACCATTAACCTAGGTCCACGGTAACAGTGGCTGCATCCAGTATGGTATGGTATGGGGTGGGAGCGGGAGTGGGGCAGTTTATGGGAAGAGATAGGGTGTGCACAGTGCTTGCAGTTAGTGCACAATAAATGACCAAGTACACTCACCACTGCAGACAGAGCAGGTGCACTTAACAACTTCTCCAGAGGAGACATTAAGTGCACAGGGCTGACAACAGCAGTTAATGCAGTTGCTGTGAAAGGAAGCCTAATATCCCCTCGCTGCATCCCAAAACTCCTACACTTCCCAGAATGCCTCACCATCACTTCCCACCTTCCAGTTCTCCTGTCAAGTCTCAGCATCACCCTCCTCACTCCCCTCCCCCCAAAAGGGCACCCGATCTGGATATTCCAGCCTTGTTGTCTTCCGGGTTCAAAATCATGGCTCGGACCTCTAGCAGTAGGGCTCATGGTACTATGAGGGGAGCTGATAAGTCTCTGGCTTTGTAACAAAACAGAAAGCCATGGGCACACTTTGGTTCCGGAGGTTCAAATGATCTCTCTGCAGTTTTATTTGTTGCTGAGACTTGAGGTGAGGATCAGTGGGTTGGGGAAGGGATCATGATGGGAGGAGGGGAGGGTGGGGGAGATGATCCTGTGACTTGACAAGGGGATCAGGGGGGTCAGGTTGCTGAGTGGGAAAGTGGGGCCACAGGAAATGCACACATAGAAAAAAAATGGGTATTCCTGCACTTAACGCACATTAACTTTGTGAATCCACATTAACGTTTACTAAACATGCCTCAATGAGTGTCTGTATACCATTTGCATGGGCAGTGAGGATAAAGAAATAGTACCAGATTTCTACATTACTATACTCCAGTGCCAACCGCCAGGCACATTAGGAAGTACTATAAATTCTACCCATTTAGAACCCCTAGGAAACGCGCGGTATCATAACAGCACTACCAGGACTCACAAGCACCAAACCCTACCTATCAAAAGGCAACATTGCAAATATTAAACCAGTACATCTCAGAGAATACCAATACATCTCCTACTGGGGAAAGAGAACAAGTGGGGCTGTGTCACATAGAAACTACATGAACAGAATGCCACAGCTCAGTTACACACGCAAAACATAGACCATCACCAAACACAGAACAAGGAATCACAATTGAGAAATATGAAGACAATAATTAAACTGGGAATCCCAAAAGCCAAATTTGGAATGTACAACATTGGAGAAATAAAACTATAAATTAATTTTCTCTTGTAACTAAACAAAACGCAAAGATGTTACTGATGAACATTTCCCAGAGCTGACATATTCCAGTTAATAAATTCAATATAAAAAATATATTTTCTACCTTTTGTTGTTTGGGCATTTTATTTTTCAGTTGCAATTGCCCCAGTCACTTTCTTCTGGTTTCTTCATGTCTTCTGCTAACTCTCCATTGTCTGCTGTCCATTTGTCCTTTCTTCTCTCTTCTAGTTTTTTTCCATTCTCTCTCTACATCTGCTATAACATACTGATCTTTCCCCTTTTGGTCTCTCCTCAATTTCTTTCTTTATTCCTTTTTCATCCACTCAAATTTCATCCCTTCATCCTCAATCCCCACTTACTCTTCCAATACCCAGCCATTCGTAGAATTTTCTTCCCTCCCACACAAAATATCTTTTCCCCTCTCCATCCTCACTCCCCCATCTTCTTTTTTTCTCTTGCCAGTCCCATTCCCTTCTAGTCATCCTCCAACATCAGCTCCCTTCTAGTTCCAACCCCTCTCAGCACCTGCTCCCTTCCAGTCCCATTCTCTCATCCCCTTGCATCAGTCCATTTGCAGTCCTAGCCCCTAGTCTTCTTCCAAGGCCAGCAGCTCTCTCTCCCCCTCCTCTCCATCAGCCCATTTGTAGCCGTAGCCCCAAGTTTTCTTCCAGGGCCAGCTGCTCTCCCCTTCCCTGCCCCCCCTCCCCCATCAGCCCATTTCCAGTTCTAGCTCCAAGTCTTCTTCCAGGGCCAGCAGTTCTCTCCTCCCCCCCATCAGCCCATTTCCAGTCCTAGCCCCCCCATCATCCCATTCCCTGTCCTAATCTATTTCCAGTCCTATCCCCCATCAGCCTATTCCAGTCCTAGCACCCCCATTAGTGCATTTCCAGTCCTAACCCCCATCAGCCCATGTCCACTGCTAGCCCCCCCATCAGCCCATTAACAGTCCTAGCCCCCCCCCAGAAGAGCCCCACGCCTGCCTGACTGGCTTCAGAGGATGCCAGGGAAGCCTGAAGCCTGGTGCCCTGGCTCACCTCTGCAGAGCTGCGAGAAAGAATGGCATTTTCCTTCTTTCCCATAGCTCTGTTAAAGTTAAACCCACCGGCATGTTGAGTGTCAAGATCATTTTCTGTTTTGCATGAGACAGGAAATGCCCTCGTTTGCCCTCCCGACACTCAGCACACTCAACTTTAACAGCACCTCAGGAAAGAAGGAAAATGTTGTTCTTTCTTGCGGCTATGCAGAGGTGAGCCGAGGCGCCGGGCTTTGGGCCTCCCCAGTTCCCTCTGAAGCTGGTCAGGTAGGCGCGGGGCCTTCTGAGGCCGGGGCCATGTGCAGGCAATATTCCTGCACAATGGATGGGCCGGCTCTGGTAACGTGGGCTTCCTACATGAAATCCAAACCTCCATGGTATCTGCGGGACTTCCTCTGAGAATGGCCCCTGCAGATACCGCGGAGGTGTACCCCTTACTGCGTGGTTTTGGCAGCCAAGACTTTTTATGTTCCAGTATATTCTTATGTAAATAATCTACACATTGTTTCCTTGTAACTTAGTTCTTATGTTCACTTAATGTTAGTTCTTATGTTCACTTAATGTTCTATGTAATGCAATATTTCACTGTTTGCTATATTGTTGTTTAAGTTCCTTGTAAACCGCCCCTGATCTCTGGAAGGGGGGTATAGAAAAGCACACAAATAAATAAATAATAAATAAATAAACAAATATTCAAACTAATATAATAGATTTTCAATTTCAAATTCCAGCGGTGAAATCATTGTCCTGGCCATTAAATCTATCCTTTGCAGTCTGTTGATAGTGATATTTTGATACATTATTGAAAGAAAGCTTGATTGTACCGGGTTGGATACACAGTCAGGCCCTGTGTATAACATTATATTGCTATAATCCCTAAGAAAGAGTTAATATCATTTGTAGCTCCTTATTTAATCCTTGAAAGCTCTGTAGAAGAAATTGGGTGAAAGGTTTAGATAACATAAACATTAGTCTTGTTATTAGAAAGATAAGTAAAAGGCAAGTTGTTTACCCAGCTTCGCAGTCTCGCTGTCTCTGGTCAGAGATATCATACTGTCAGTGTTAGGATTAATTAGAATTAAGGCCTACATAGTCATGTCTGAGAATATATGTATGTCTTTTCATGATGGTCTATGACGTGCATGCCTATAGAAAAGTATATTATGAATATACGTAACACTAGACGTAGAATAGAATATGTGTATTATGAATATACGTGATGTGAGACGTAGAATAATAAAGTGAAATTATGCTGTGTAATGGAATCTTTACCTATAAATAAAGTGGCCTAAAGCTTTGATTTCAGAGTAAACATAGGCAAAGGCCTAGCTTGCTCTCCCAAAGCGCTTTGGTCCTGTGTGTATAATACAAGCGTGTTGTGTATTATTTACAGATTTGTGTACTATTTAAAGATTGTGATCAATTAACCTTCTCCTTGCTTTGTGTGTGGATTTCTGTGACCCAAGAGCCCTGCCTCGTTGTAGGTGAGGGGAGGTGCAGAGTATTCTTTCAATTATCACACTTGCTTCATTGTATTACTCTTTCCGAGCCAATGGAATGCTTTAGTACCACTCCATTCTAACCACATCTCCAAGTCACTTCATCGACTGTTGGCTCAACATCAAGGAATGAATTCTCCGGCAGGTTGATGGGTGGTGGCTCTGGTGGTGGTCCCTGGGGCGGATCATAGATGTATAGCTGTTGGAAGAATTCTTTCCACCATTGCAGGCATTCACCAGGGGAGCTCACAAAGGTGCCATCCCCTTTCTTGATGTTGTCATTGATCGACTTGGTTTTGCCACTCAGTCTCCTAAGGGTCTGATACATGGTCTGGTACTCGGGCCAGGATGCTGCTTCTTCCAGTTTGGCTGTGACACCATTCCAGTAGCTTCTCATTCTGCCTTCATCTTCTGTCTGACCTCTTTGTTCAGTTGCCGATACTGCTCGAAGTCAATATGTTTGATTCGTTTCCGTTTATCCACCAGATCCAGCCACTTGTCCAAAATCCATTGTCATCTTCATTGACTTTGTTCACTGGCCCACCCTCTGGAGAGCACTAGTGAATGAACATGTGCCACTGAAGATATCCGATTTCTCCAGGCATCATACAATGGCTCAACCAGCAGCGTGCGGATCCAAAATGAGCTATCCAAGGAATTTCCTATCCAAACTGGAGTCCACCAGGGAGATGTCACCTCACTCCTGTTTTTCAATATTGTGATTGATGCAATAATGGGAAAAAAATTGAAGGACAGATGCGGGGTCCAGTACGATGTGAACAACTTCCTAACCGACTTGATGTTCGCAGACGACAGTGCTATATTTGCTGACATGGATACAGAAGCCACCGACATCCTTTTCCATAACGCTTGCATTGCCCAATCTTATGGTCTAAGAATCAATGTGGATAAGGCCAAAGTTATGACCATGGATGGATCACAGGCCATTGTTCACCTCGATGGAATTCAAATTGAGCAGGTCCAAGAATTCAAATAGCTGGAATCACTGATACAAGAGATGAAGGTGGCATCCACCACTGAAGTCCTCAGCAGGACTGGCCAGGCAACAGTAGCATTCACCTCACTCAAATGGTGGCTCTGGAAGAAGGCCAATATCTCCACCAAGACCAAAATTTGCCTCTTCCGAACACTGATCCTGCCAATTCTCCTGTATGGATCGGAAGCATGGACTCTGCTCAAACCTCATTTGAACAAACCTGAAGTCTTTCAAATGCAATGACTGAGACAGATTTTGGGTGTCTCTCTTCATGCGATCATCAATCCTCAGTTGAAGAACAAATCCAAAAATGCAGACTACGATGGTTTGGCCATGTTTGCCGAATGAACACCAGTCGGCTGCCATACAAACTCCTCTTGCAACAGCGACCTGTCCACTGGAGGGTTCAACCAGCAGCACCAAAGAAAACGTGGCTCAAATACATCGAGGAAGACCTAAGGAACCAATGACTGAACATCAGTGAGGCCAGAAATGTTGCAACTGATTGCTAAGGTTGGAAGCATATTGTGAGCAACACATGGAATCCAGTGGCACCTACAGCAGTGCATTGGCTGAGAGGATGGCCTTCTCTCCAAATGCCAGCTAGGAATTAAAGAAGAAGAAGACCCCCTCCAAGTCAGGTGCACACACAGATGAGCTGTGCCCCTCCTGCTTTTCCCACTGGTCTTCGATTTCTACTGACTGCCTGCAACAGAAACGCAAGGACAATATGACAGTACGTGCAAGAAGCATATCTTTAACATGTGAGCAGTAAATACAACACTTGATAGACTCAGTATTACCTGCAGTAGGGAGACAAGGGACTGAAAATCAGGAAATACATATACTGTATAGTGTAAAAGGCAAGGAAGGGGCAGAATGCTGGATGGTTTAATTTAAAAAACCTTGGTATATCAGTTACTCCCTACAGAATTGCACTGCAGATATGTACTTACCTGTCCTAAACAAACAAGAAATGGAAATAGATTGGACAGTTTTCACCTACCATTTGATAATCTACATATTATATGCATTGTTACTATTACCTATAGTTGGAGAAGAGGCTGTTGCTGAGCATGAACCAGCACTGCTGGTAGCGTGTAATCTCGTTGGTCTGTTTGAAGAGCCAGCCCTCCCGGGCCAAGCTGGAAATGGAGCTGGTGGAGGAACTTCCAGGGGAACTGTTACTGGAACTGCTCTCGGAGGCAGAGGAATTGGAGCTACTTGGGTTGTGTCCACTTCCTTCACCTGCAGCTGGAACCAAAACAGTTCCCGCTCCCACGCACTTCTCTGGTATGTCCCCTCAAACTGCTGCCCACAACCCAACACCAGAGCAATATATTGTACAGGAAGAGGAAGTGTGCTCCCACATTGTCCCCTGCCTCTAGCTACATTCATTGGCTATAGAGAGCTAGTCTGGGGAGTGATGTATATTCTGGGCTGCGCCTGCGCTGATAGAACAATGTAAGATGGTTAGATAAAGGTCTGAGAGCTGAGAAATGTTACTGTGTCTTTACAAATCGCAGCCATTTTAATGTAGATCAATGTCAGGTCCCAGAGTAACCAGGTCGGTTTCAGCAGGCTGATATTCCAGTCAACAACCTAGAGATGCCAGAGGTCCTGAAGAGACTGAAGGTCAGAATGAAAAATTTCAGATGGTGCATCTGTGTTATAAAGCTCAAAACCTTAAGCGTCCTAATTACTTACCTAATTAAAAACAAGTGAGAAAAGTGTGCAGAGCATGGCTTATGAAATTCTATCCAACCCTCCATCCCCTACTGTGCGTGCATGCACATACCATCTGTAGCTGCATTGCCTCTGTATCTGGGGGCAGGGCCGGCCCAAGGGTTTCTGCTGCCCTAGGCAGAAACTCTGGCCTTGCTGCTCCCTCCGCTGATTCAACCCCCCCCCCCCTCCAGCTGCCACCGATTCTGTCTCGGAAGGTGGAGGCAGGCAGTGGCAGTATTTCAAAAAGTGGCGGCTTTTTGAATACTGCAGCTGCCCGTGTCTCTCCCCCCCAAACAGAATTCTGCGGCAGCTAGGGGGGGCAGTGCAGCTGTCCATGTGTGCTGCTGCTACCGCCACCTCCCACCCATGCCGCTGCTGCCGCCCACCTGGGCTGGCCACCCTAGGCGGCTGCCTAGCTCACCCAGTGGGCGGGCTGGCCCTGTCTGCGGGTATATATTTGTTTTGTGTGTGTTTGCTTGTAGCCTAGTGTGTATGTGTGTGCACGCTTGCATGCTAGATGGAGGCTAGGGGGAGTCTGTGCGAGCTTTTCTCCTGAAAATAAAGGGAAGGCATACTTTGAGGCTCACTGTAATATTCTTTGTAGGCTCACTGTAATATTCTTTGTAGCCCACTGATTACTGCAATGACTGTGGAGGCAGAGGTCATGGGTTCAATCCTGCAGTGGTGTAATCTAAAAAGGCTGTCTGAGGCATTTAATTTAAATCAATGCTGCCAGCAAAAACACCCTCACAGTGCCGTAACCTAAGGTGCTCAAAAGGCGCCCTATAAGGCGCCCCATAGGTCACATTATAAAGTGCCCTGTCTGCCAAGGCACCTTATAATGTGCCCTATAGGGCACCTATAAGAACACCTTAGGCTACAGCACTGTGAGGATGTTTCTGCTGGCAGCACTGATTGAAATGAAAAGGAAAAGCCTCAGACAGTATTCCTAAATAACACTACTGTGAGATCAAACCCATGACCTCTGCTGCCATAGTCATTGAAGTAACCAGTAGGCTACATCTCTATAGCTGCTACCTGGAAAAGAGACGGCTGAGGGGAGATATGATAGAAGTCTATAAATTAATGAACGGAGTGGAACGGGTAAACGTAGATCGTTTGTTTATGTTATCAGAATATAGAAAGACTAGGGGACATGTAATGAAGCTACAGGGTAAACTATTTAAGACTAATAAAAGAAAATATTTTTTCACTCAACGTGTAATCAAACTCTGGAATTTGTTACCGGAGGATGTAGTAAAGACTGTTAGTGTAGCTGGGTTTAAAAAAGGTTTGGACAAGTTCCTGGAGGAAAGGTCCATAAACCATTATTAAGAAGGGACCCAGGATATCAATGCTTGACCCAGTACAAGCATTGTGGAACCTGTGTCTTTTGGGGAAACTGCTAGGTACGTATGACCTAGATTGGCCACTGTTCGAAACAGGATACTGGGCTTGATGGACCTTGGTCTGACCCAGTATGGCATATCTTATGTTCTTATGTTCTTACTACCATACTGCTGGCCGGCTACAGAAAGACTGCAGGTCACCACACAAACTTTCTGCTGTGGTTACCAGGATAAAGTAAACCCACCCTTACCCATGATGCACTACACATGCATATCAACAGTCTACAGCTGATCACATAATGGGGTATGCACCCCCACAGCACCTAGGCCTGGTAGGGGGAACTGACCATGTGTGTTACTGGCACAGAGTAGCTACAGACTGTGACATTGTGCGGGTCCTGTGATCACCATGAAGGTGAGGTGGGGCACCCAGCACCAGGTCCGCAGCACCTGGCTTGCCTGAGGTAGGTTGTGCTGCAGCTATCTCTCAGTGCCAGTGTGTGACAGGTAGTCCTTGCAGATACACCTGTGTCCATCTGTATTTCTCAGTCATGTCTAGCCCTTGTGGACTATCATGCACCCAGAAGAGTGCATATCCTGTGTGGGTGCCAAGGTCACATGTTATAGGTGAAGGGGGGTGTTTGGACCCAAAAGTGGATTATGAAGCACCACCAAACCTGCTCTCTGTGGCTCAGGGTGGGGGGACAGGATCTCCCACCAACAGATCCACATTGTACATCTCTGCAATGGTGGCACTAGAGACGACCATCAATCCCAGTCCTGCTAGGAAACAGGCACCCTACAGGGCAGTCATTGCAGATCTGTACGCATCACATAAAGCAATGGCAGACAGGACGAACGCTGGAGAAGCTCAGCTGCCCTCCCACCACTATGTGACATTCACCAGCAGAGAGCACAGTCAGTCTCCACCCACTGCACTCTGAAAGGTGTTCCAGCCATACACCAGACAGTCTGCTAACTAATACATAGTGCATGTTCCTGGAGGAACTGTGCACACCCAAAAACAGGATGTGAGCACACACACTAAGCAGGTATATCAGTGATTGCACCCCAGAAAAGAGAACCCATAAATATCACTTGAGAGAAATGCTGCATAGCACTATGGGGGAACCTAGCCATGCCGTGGTCACTGCTCAGTCAGGGTGAGAGTGACCTCCCAGCAAGACATGCTGTGGCTGCCCTGTCCGTGCAGGTGGTGGTCGGGCACTACAATGCCCCAGCCATTGCCCTATACCCTGTGCAGATGCATCCTGCCCAGGCCACCCTGTCCGGGCCATACCCACAGTACCTTGCTCCTCATTATGCACATTGGCAGGCTAACACTGGAAACAGTGCAAGCAGTGTGAGCTCAGTAAGGTGTAGGCAGCCACAGCACACTGGATAGACATACACACACTCCCACACCTATGCCAGCATTGTGCAAACATGGAGGTTTGTGGCAGCCCTGGCCGCCACACCAGTCCTGGGCACAGTGCGGGCATTGCTATGGTACGCAATACTGTTGGGGTCACTCCCCGGGGTGGTAAACACTGTCAGAAGCAATAACTGAAACACACTCCACAGATATCAGAAAGGTTGCTATGATGAATCTCTATCAACAAATCGTGTTTAACTTAGGATTTGTTAGCTGACATTAATCATAGCAATCTTTTGATATATGTGGAACGTGTTCCCAAGTTTAGGACGGCATTGCTAAGGTATGCAGGTGCCAGTATTGGGAGATGCTGCTCCACGCAGGGCCCAACAGCCTGACTCTCCATGAGGCTTTGCATAGTGAAGCCTGTCGGTATGGGTGTTTGTGCCCCTGTTGGCCGCTGCTCTAGGGCATGGGTTCCCAACTCCAGTCCTGGTGGGCCAAACACTGTTCAGGTTTTCATGCTGTCCCTAATGAATATGCATGAGATACATTTGCATACAATGGGGGCGATGCATACAAATGCAGCACAGGCATATTTATTAGGGACAGCATGAAAACTGAATGGTGTTTGGCCCTCCAGGACTGCAGTTGGGAAACTCTGCTCTAGTGATTGCACATGTTTATGGTGTCTGTGCTCTGTAGGGTAAAATATAGGTGATTCAGGCATGTTTATTTTATCTGCAATAAAGGTTCCGTCTTTATTACCACGGTTTACTACTGGGTAAAATATGGGGACAAGGTTGGCAGGAGCCACAGCTGGGACTTGAACTTGTGACCTTCTGCCCCTGAACACACTGGCTGTGTGTACTGCACCAAACTGTTGCCACGGGGCAGAGCATTCCCTGGGGATACCATGACTGTTCGTCAGACAGACCTTGTTTGTTGCCGTGCACAGCACCCATCTAAACAGGGCTTGGCTGTGGTCTGCTGTGGGCAGATGCCACTGCCTCCTCTGCTACCAGCACCCCTCCGCCACCCTTATGCCGGTGGTGCTGGTGGTGCGCAATCCCAAGCCATCCAGTGTGCCGGTAGGCAGCTGCCTATGGTGTGGGTTCTTGGGTAGGAGTGCCTACATGGACATGCGCGCTTCCCCCCGGCACTGCCTGCCAATGTTATGTGCCCTTGGGGGTACCTGCTGGGTAATATCCCCTGTGACACTGTGGGACACACACTCATGCCCATGTTGGTCCCTCGTCAGTTGCTGTCTTGCTGCTTTACAGTTTCGGCATTCATATGTGCCACCTAGGCATCTGCCTAGTCCGCACTGTGCCCCAGCTGGACCACAGCATGTGCCTCCTGCAGCCCCCTCTATCCCATTTACAGCATCAGTACAGTTGCCGTTTCCTACGTGCCCACTCTGCTGTTGCTGCACATGTGCACGCCCTAACAAACCTGCCCAATATAAACGACAAAAACCCTGATCACCGCTATTTCAATGTGGGATCATTCACTTTGTAGGGGGACAGAGCATAGACCCTTCCAAACATGATATCTTCCTTTTTACGCTTTGTCAGTAGTGTTGCTTTATGTTTATCATTAATATCGCTATTGGCCAGCTTGGTTATTGTGATTTCAAATGTGGTTCTGGTCATTTTATATGTTTATTTGCCTTTTTGGTTCCTGCACGAGTATCACAACTATCACTTTTCTGGGTTTCCCTGCCTTTGCTGTACATTGCTGACTGAAATAGTTTCTCTCTCCTGCAAATGTGCCTCTAACGCGAGGGTTTCACTGGCGTTAGTGTTCAGACCCAGATTTCACAGCATTAGTGTGCCTGGAGCCTCTCCCCGCCCACTCTTCGCCCATTGACTCCTATCTCCGCCCTCTGGGAGGCCTTACTCCACCCTTCAGACCCGGATTTCACAGCGTTAGTGTGCCTTAACGCCGCTGCCGATGTTATTGCGTGATACATGACGTTATCGTGCAATAATGTTACGTATTGCGCAATAACATCACCGCTGCTATGTTAAGACAATTTGTAAACATACCCCTAAGTCGTTGATGTCATTTTGGTTCGGGTAATAAGGGTTTCTCTCCTCAGCTCCACCTCTGATATTGTAATCTAGGTCTGCAACGTCTTCTTCATTTTGTGACTTGCTGCTTTCTTCTGAAGACAGCTGCTTTTTGTGCGGAGGAGTGGGTACAGGGAGCTCTGGGCAGTGTTGCCCCAGGGCAGTGGATGAAGGAATGCTCGGATACATGACAGAAGGAACATTCTTGCCAGTCTGACATTTGGAAGGATCCACCATGCAGAAGTAGCAATTGCTCAAGTGGTCAGTGGGTTCCCGCCAAATTCTTGGGATAGCGAACTTCATGACTCTCTTTTCCCCTCTGTACCATCCTGCCAAAGAAAAAATAAAAATGTGAAAATAAAAGATAATTATATATATTTATAATTATGATGATAAAATTAATTTAAATTAATGACATTCTTGCTAAATATTTCATACATTATGTAAAAATTCAGTAACAATAAAGATTTTTTAACATAAAATTCCAGTCTAAGCCAGCATCAATTGTCCATCTTACCTTCCAGAGTTTTCTTGCAGTGCTTGTAAGTGAAATGAGGCACCCAGGGTTTGTCCTGATCCCTAACAGGCATGCCAAAATATGCCTTGTAAGCTTTACACATCTTGGCAGATGCTTCCAGAGTGCCTTTTTGCTCTTGTCTTGCTAAAATCGCCACACACATAGCAAAATGCATCTGACAGATGCTTAAAGTCTCTTGATGCCATGTCAGTCCACTTAAGAAGCTAGAATGAAAATAAACTGGTGAGCTTAAGAAATATGTTCTTGCTGCTCGCTCCTAGGTTTCTAGTCGGTAAGGAGGCTGCTGAATGACTGTGCTCACTGTGCAAATTCGTTGTTTATATAGACACGAGGCAGAAGTGATGTTATAACGGTCACCAAAAGGCTTTTATTAAAAGTTCTCAAAAGTTATACAAAATTCCAAAAGTTTTGCAAAGTTCTGGAAAGCTCTAGAAAGTTCTAGAATTTTCCAAAAGGTACTCCAAGTTTACTTTGCAGTAAATCTATCTAGAATATAGGTAATTTTCAAAAATATCACTCACCTGGTCCCAAAAGCAATGTTTGTGTGCCATAATTGCCATTTCCTATGGTTTTGAGACATAAATTATCAGAAAATAACATTTATTACCCAGAAACAAGAAAAAAGTAAAAATTTGTTACACAGTGTAATTGCAGCCCAGGACATAAGAACATAAGATATGCCATACTGAGTCAGACCAAGGGTCCATCAAGCCCAGTATCCTGTTTCCAACATTGGCCAATCCAGATCACAAGTACCTGTCAGGTTCCCTAAAGGTAGACAATGGATTGGACAAGAAGGTTCCCAGTAAGCACAAAAAAATAACAAAACAGACAGATGTAGATTCTGCAAGATCAAGAGCTCATGGCTGGCCGATGACTGATTTTCTCAAAGCAGAAACTTTCTTTACAGAAAGGCACAATAAAGTGGCATGTCTCATTCACTGAAAACTTTGGGAGTCTTTGTACTAATCTGCACTTTCTGGGTGATGTAACAGATAATGCAGGAAACTGTTTTCTGTGCTAGCTGCATAAACCATGTTATCTGCGCATGTGGATGGGGTGAGGGCACAGAGTGGGCATCAATCGCACATGGTAACTGTTGGATTTGCAGACAGCGTGGGTGCTACTGATGCCACCTCAGTGGGTGGCGTTAGCTTCATCTAGGCTGCTGTTGGACTGCATTCTCTGCGGTTTTGATGCGGTATCTGCTGGGGAAATGCTGAGCATGCCACCGATAGATACCATTATCTACGTATGCTAAAACCCTGCATTAACTACAAAAGCTTATCACGGTTTAGTAAATAGACTCCTTTGTAAAAATTGTTGTACCGGAAAAGCACTGGGATCATGACCCTGAGAGAATTACGGAGAATGAAGGTGCGATCATCACCTGAGACATTCCTATTCTGATCAGTAAAAAGCTGGAAAAGACCCTAGAACGGCATTGATTATAAAGGTGTGAGTTGCAATCGGTTATTCTGTGAATCATTTTGAGAGGGAAAAGATTCTCAATGACCAAGAAATGCAGAAAGTATATGACAGAAAGACACAATCACATCTTGATAAATTGACTATACAAGTTACATCTTATGAACGCCAGAAGGAAACTCTCTTTGGGAAGATGCAAGTACTATGCCGAGTGTTAGCAGTAAATCTGAGAGACTAAGGGGTATGTTTACTAAACCGTACTAATGTTACTGGTGCAAGGTGCAGCGTTAACATGGGCAATGCCATATAAAGAAGTGGGCGTACTGGCGTTGAAGTAGCAATGGCCGATGAATCCACGATAGAGGGCACCTTGGCTCGTTATCACGCGGTAACCTTAATTTTGTGCCAGTGCTGTGATAAAAGCTATAGAAGTGTAGCCCACTGGTTAATACAATGACTGGTAAGCCAGAAGTCATGGGTTTGATCCCTCAGAGATCTCATCTAATAAGGCTATCTGAAGCAGTCTCTTTTCCTGCCTGTAACAGTCAGACACATCTCTACAATGTGTGCTGACAGCAAAAGCTCCCTCATCTCAGTGCCGTAACCTAAGGCACCCCATAGGGCACATCATAAAGTGCCTTGTCTGCAAAGGCACTTTATAATGTGCCCTATAGGGTGCTTTATAGGGCCCATTATACAGTGCCTTGGCTGACAAGGCACTTTGTAATGTGCCCCATAGGTTACGGCACTGAGGTGAGGGTGCTCCTGCTGGCAGAACAAATTGTAGAGATGTGTCTGACTGTTACAGGCAGGAAAAGGGATTGCCTTGGACAGCCTTATTAGATGAGACCTCTGAGGGATTGAACCCCTGACCTGCCAGTCATTATATTAACCAGTGGGCTACACCTCTATAGCATTTAACACAGCACTGGCTGGCTACAGAAAGACTGCAAGTCACCACATGAAATGTCTGCTGTGGTTACCAGGATAGGGTAAACCCACCAGTACCCATGATGCAATGCACATGCAGAACAGCAGTCTATATCTGATCACAGGATAGGGTATGCGCCTCTACAGCACCTCAGCCTGGTAGGGTGAACAGACCGTGTGTGTTACTGGCACAGAGTAGCTACAGACCATGACATTGTACGGTTCCTGTGCTCACCCTGAGGGTGAGGTGGGGCGCCCAGCACTAGGTCCGCAGTACCCGGCCTGGCTGAGATTGGCTGTGCTGTAGGTCCTCATCAGTGTGTGACAGTTAGCCCTTGTAGATACACCTAGGATAATCCTGTGCCCATCTGTATTCCCCAGTCATGTCTAATCCTTCTGGGCTATGATGCACCCAGAATAGTGTATATGCTGTGTGGTTGTCATGGTCACTTGTTATAAGAGCAGGGGGGTGTCTGGACCCAAATGTGGATTATGTAGCACCACCTACCAACCCACTCTCTCTGGGTCAGGGTGGGGGACAGGATCTGCCACCAACAGAACCACACTCTACATCTTTGCAATGGAGGCAGTAGAGGGGACATAATGAAGGGCTGTGGGACCATCAACCCCAGTCCTGCCAGGGAATGTGCCCTTTGTGCTACCTGCTGGGTACTGTCCTCTGGGACACTGTGGGACACACACTTGTGGGCATGTTTGACCTTGGTCAGTTGCTGTCTTGCTGGCTTCCATTTCTGCCTTCCTATGCGCCACCTAGGCATCTGCCTAGTCCACCCTGTGCCCCAGCTGCCCCACTGCATGTCCCGCCTGTAGCCCCCTGTACCCCATTTGCAGCATCACCATAGTGCCCTATCAAACTTGGGCACTATGCTATTACTGCACATGAAGCACTACTATCACTTTTCTTGGGCTCTCTGCCTCTTCTGTACATTACCGACACTGAAATGGTTTCTCTTTCCTGCAAATGTGCCTCTAACATGAGGTTTTCACTAGCGTTAATTTTCAGACCTTCATTTCACAGCGTTAGTGTAGCAGGAGCCTCTCCCCGTCCACTCCCCACCCATTGACCCCTTCTCTCCACCCTCTCTCCACCCTCTCCGGCCCTTAACACTGCCGGGGCCGTTATCGCACGATAAAGTAATGTTATCACGCGATAACGTTACTTTCTCGTGTGGTAACGTTACTTTATCGCGCGGTAACGTCACTACTGTGCAATAACGTTGCCGCTGCGACATTATCGCAGTTTAGTAAACATACCCCTAAGATCATACTCTGTGTACCCTGGTTTTGGAGTGAAGTTCATTACTGTCACATGTAATGATCAGCTGGATAACAAACAATAGGAAAATGCCTTTGGGACTGTGCAGGCTCCCTTACAGCCCCGAGGAAAGCCTAGAACCTACAAATCTAATAAAACCCATGCCTGGCCTCCGGAACGGAGGAGGCTTTCCTCAATATCCCCTGCTAGGAAGGAACAGAGCCAGTCCACTGAGCCGCTGCAGGATCTTGAGCTGACCCAGTTTCCCTGGCTCACATTAGGCAATACTCCATGCCCTAGAAAAGACCCCTAGGTTCCACAGGGTGGGCAGCAGTGCCATCAAACAAGGGGAGCCCATGGAGGCCCAGGAGTATGAAAAGGACGAGCCCCTTGAACCCATGGAGGTACTTTTTCTGGAACAGTGAATGCTTTAGCCCTGAGGCAGGTTCAGCAAGCTGATACAGAACCTGAAGGGGGGATGGGAAGGGCGGCTGCACAGCTGAGCAACACTGTAAAGGAAAAGACTGTGGGTTGGAATTGTGGTGTTCGTGGGACTGCCTACGACCGTTTAGTACTGATTCTCTGGAACGTTTGCTGTGCTTGTGTGCTGGAAAAGGGAAGGCCACGCCCGTGACTGCTGTTGCCAGAGGCACGGTGTTCTGGGGCTAGCCTCTAATGAGAAGTAGGGGTGGCAGAACTGCTCCTTGAACTGCTGGAACTTTTTGGAAGCCGCCTGAAGAGAATAAACTGTAAAGACGAATGCCAAACGAATACTCCAACACCAAATAGACCACATCCAACAGGGCACTATCGCTATACGCATCGAACTTATGGAACTCCCTCCCGGAGGATATTAGGAATACGAGGGACACAAAGGAATTCAGGAGAAAGTTAAAGATGCTTCTGTAGAAAGAACATTTTGGACATATCACATAGAGCGTCACTGACTGCCCACCGTCCTAGGACACCGATCAATGAACTATCTTAAACGAACCCGACACATGACTCTAACTTTTAACTGAGTTATGCTAATATACTGTTAATGCTTTGATTTTTGTTAAGCTTCCTGCATGCTGTACGACCCCACATCCCACACTATGTTATAATGTAAACAGCTTGAGTTCAATGTAAATTGCCTTGTTACAATGTAAACGGTTAGAGTTTGAATGTAAACCACTTTGATTTAAAGAAAAGGTGGTAGATAAATCCTGTTAAATAAATAAATAAACTCTTTGTGTTTTCTATAAAACCTGGACCGGAATTGACACCTGGATCATCGTGTTGTTTGGTGCATTTGAAGGTGCAGGAAGTCCAAGGAGTCCTGCACCGCGTACCGTGTCACACATGGTATATACAAAACTAACCCATTTGGAGAGAAATTGTCCTGAGAGGTACACATAAGTTCACACGCGTTTTCCAGTTGAATGTTTTTTATTGTGTTCTCATTTGACCCCCCACCAATTTTGCAGCTGAATTTTTTTGTTGTGGAATCTGCTCTGTGGTCTTGCCTATGAGCCACCGTACTTCAATGGTATGCTCACCTTACAGAGATTTCATATCGACTTTATGCAATGGGGGGTCACCAAACGAGGGCATCAGCAAGACTTAGGAAGAGTAACTAATTCTCACCCACACCCTCTCAGAGATGCATAGCAACAGCCCCCCAACCCCTGCTTTCCACTGCTGAATTTTATGTTGTGCCCTCTGTTGACCCCAGTTTCTTTGTGGTCTGGTTTCTATGAGGATCCTTCAGTATTCACTACTTATTGTTTGGTTTGTGAATTCCTGAGGTCAGCATCCTGGTTGTTTCAGTTATTAAGTAAGTGAATCCATCCCTCATATATGCTTCTTCTCACCATTTGTTGACATTTATCATGTCAGCTGTGTGACCTCAAGAAGGATCCGTGTAATTACTCTACAGCTCCACCCTGCTCATCACTTTATGAGCTTTCCTGTATTTTATCTTCTCAGCTGCGTGAGTTTATTAAGTAAATATAGCTGAGCTTCACAATGAGAGTCTACGTGGTTCATAGTAGTTAAAAGAAAGTTGCAGATATAAATTTCTAGAAATGAATTCCATCTGTCACAGTGTTTGGATTCAACACTTTAAATAAAACACTGGTAGGGTTTGCTAGCATGCATGCTCAGACTGACTCTTCATGAAATAGGCAATCCTCAGCTCGCAGCTTAGATGATAAGCTCTACTGAGAAGGGACTGTCTCCCAAGTGTATATATACGCCTTATAATGCTAGACAAATGATGAGTAGAAGCAGTAGCTTCTGTTTCTGCAAATCTTTTACTAGCTAGTTTACTAGTGCAGATAATTTCTGGGTCAAGCCCCTACTTACAAGTCTACAGTCCCCCGGCACTTCCAGCAAGATGTAGGGGCTAATGATATGGTTGGAATGGTCCCAAAAGGTTCCAGGTAAAACTGGTTGAGGTCATAAGCTGCAGTTGCAACTCTCTGCACAAAGCGCAGTAAGAGGCAAATGAGGTCGTCATCCTGAGGTCCAAAGACAACAAGTTCACATAAGCCGTAAACAACTTAGGTTACCGCATGCAACCAGGGCTGGTGTAAGAATATTGTGAGGTCTGGGTGAACCCTCAGCCTTAAAGGCCCCCTCCCCCGCAAAGATTTTGATAAACTCAAGCAATCACGATCATCCCAATAGCTTCCCTCCCATAGCAATCCTGTAAAACTACGTAATTGGGCATCATACTTTTAATTATTAAACTTTTCATTGTCTATATGTTTGTACCCCTCTCCCCTTCGGTATAAGAATGTGCTGAGGGCTCTTTGAGTTTGTCTGGCTGTCAGGATCGATTGTTTCTGTTTGACTGCTGACGCTGCCTTTTGCTGCCTCTCGGATGCTCCAGCCCTAGCTGACCCTTTACTCTTATCTAATGGCCAGGGCAGCCCTGCATGTAACCTCCTACCGAGTCCTCCCTTGTGCAAACCAAGGGTCCAGCTTTGGATGCTGCAAAAGTCTGGAAAAACTTGCTGCGGCCATTGGATTAGCTTCTTCCACTGGGAACGGGAATACTGGTCCTAGGTACAAGGGCATCGGTTGTCAACATGACACGAAAAACTGGCACAAAAGCAATAAAATCAAAAAATGAGGCAGTACAGAAAAACACTGCAAAGGTTTCAGCAGATGTAAAGATACAAAAAGGAATACAGCCCTCGGCTATCTTTAGTGCGCAGAGGCTACGCAGGTAGCATCGAAAATCGCTGCTACACATGTAGCCTCTGCGGCTGCCAGGGTGCGGACGTGAAAATCCGGGTTAAAGGGGTCAGCGGGCAGGCTAAGTGCCGCTACAGCACATAGCCTGCCCAACTCAATGTCGGGCCCTTTAGTCATATGCACAACTAAATGGACATTTATGCCCTTCTCAAACTACAATATCGGACCAATGACATATACTTTCACTGTGGGGATGTACGGGACAAAGTTTGTGCAGAGTGTGGGCAAAGCATAAATTATAAAGTACTATCATTTACATATTATTTATGTAGAGTGGAGGAGTGGCCTAGTGGTTGGGGCAAGGTACTTCAGGCCAGAAGGTCAGGGGTTCAAATCCCACTAGAGGACAGCAACCTTGGGCTGGAAGAACTGGGGTTTCTAGTCCCACAGGTGCTCCTTGTGGTCTTGGACAAGCCACTTAACCCTCCATAGCCCATGTTCCCTGTAAAATAGTTATCTCCAAGTTATAATGCCCTGTTCAATGTAATTTCAGTTTGTTCAATGTAAACCGCACTGATGCAGAATAGCGTGGTATATAAGAGAATGTAAATAAATAAATATCTTCTTAAAACATCTCAGGACTGAAACTTACCCTAGCCATAGGGCTAGCATACATGCTTGCAGCTTAAATTAATGCATATTTTTAACAATTTATGCCACTATTTTATAAAGTAAAGTACGCATATACCTTATTTTATATAACAAGAAGTGCCATACTAGGTCAGAGCAAAGGATGATCGAGCCCAATGTTTCCAACAGTGGCCAATCCAGGGCCCAAGTACTTTTCAAATCTCAAAAAGGAAATATTCCATACTGCTTATCCCCAGGGACTTTTCCTCCACTAATTTGTCTAAACCTTTTATAAATCCATATACACTGCCTACTTCTACCACATCCTCCAGCAATGAGCTCCTAAGCTTGATTAAATGCTGAGACAAAGGAACAGTGTTCATCTCTGTTCATTGCAGCTGAGTCAATCTGTAACATCTCAGAAGTCCTGGCATTCAGATTCCATCTTCGTTCGGTTCAGAATAGCACCTTTCCCTGAAATGAGCCCCGCTGCCACAGCCCCTACACTCTGTAGAGGTCTATTGTACGACTGCAGTCAGAATTGCTTCAAGCTTTACCCAGCCCTGGCTGTCAAAATCAATTGTTTACTTTTGAATGCCTTGGATCTTTGCTGCCCCCAGAGGTTGCCGCCCGAGGTGGATGCCTAGTTCACCTGTTGAATGGGCCTGCCCTGGCTGCAGTATGTGTGCAAATAAAAAAAAAAACAGAGAAGTGACAAAAATGATACATGAGATAGAACCCATCCCTTATGAAGAGAGGCTGAGAAAGTACGGATCTTCAGCTTGGAGAAAAGACAATTGAGGCTGGATAGACGGTGCTAATGGTTGTTTCAGGGGTGCCTGATCCCCCCCAGACAGTTCCCAATAGGGATCCTGAGCTGTCCGGGGGAGGGAAATACTGAAGGGGGGGAGGCCACACAGTTTTCCTTGTCAGTAGCATGGATTGGTGCATCTGCAGCAGCGACAATGTTGCCGGGGGCGTTAGCTGCTATCGCTGGGTGATATTTCTGCATTAGTCCTGCAGTAGCAGCTGACACGGTTTAGTAAATATGCCCCCCTACTTTCTGCTCTGATTTTGTTAAACATTTGTTTTGTAGTCCTGCTAACTGAGGATCCTGTGAAACATTTAACCTTTTAGTGTTTGTCTAAAGGTGTCCTTAATATAATGTTTTCGATGATAGAGTCACCCAGCTAAAGGAGTTTTCTGTTTTCAATTGCACGTTACTTTTAAGTATTGGCCACACAAACACCCCCCCCCCCTTCCTCCTTGACAAAGGGGTTATGGCTTGCCCAAGTTAAAAAACACAGCTCAGTTTTCAACCAAGCACATTCAATATGCAATCTTAAAGAGCCAAGCAGGAGAGGAAAACATTTATTTGCTCAAGGTGACATATGCATTGTGGTAGGGTATTTATTGGAACCAGGAAGTGGTGGGGGCAAATAAACTGACAGTATGGCATGGGACAGACACAGTGGATCCCTTTATAGCAACAGGATAAAATCAAAATGGACATAAATCTCTTATATCTCACTGGGTACACCCGTAAACAAAGGCATGGGGAGGCGTGACCTGCACGGAGGGGCAGGTGCACCTACTCTTGCTGGGCGGACTAGATGGACCATACTGGTTTTTATCTGCCATCATATACAATGTTACTATGTCACTGTTCCATGCTCTTCCAGTTTCACCAGTGGGAAAGAAGAAAGAGTGGAAAAAGAACTGAAACGTCACCGCAGAGAAGTCTAAAGACTGTGCAACAAATGTCACCTTCCCTTTCTGCTGCGTGTCTCTTGCAATGCTTTCGCTAAGCAGGGCAGTCCACTGAAAAATGCACAACTATAGACAAATGGGAAGGGATTTCTGCCTGTGATTTGTATAGCTCTGGATGTCCCATTCACTGGTGTCATATTTTCCTTTAAAGGTGAATCATACGATATCCTGATTGCAGACTAAGCACAATCTGCATTCTGTTGAATAGGGAGTTACTTGGTTTCCTCAAAAGGCAAAGCAGAGTTTACCTCCTTACTGCCACGCACAATGCCCCACAGCTTTTTATCCATCGACAATGGGCTTTATTTCTCTCCTTCTTGTGTTACTAAATACTAGTGTTGTCTTTGTGTGACCGATAAGGTGAAGGATTCTTGCAATCTGTTTACCCTCTGAATTCCTTCCAAGAATGAGAAAGGGTTGTTTTCATGCCGTATGTTTGCACCGCTCCTCCACCTTTGCACGTCTTTTCAACTTTGTTTTTGACCTTCATTTCCTCTTCCCTCGTTGTTTGCTCTGCTTTTGTTTCACCTTTATATAACTGACCTGGATTTTATACATTTGCACGCACATGCCTGCTACACTGCTACCCATTTTCTCATGAGGAGAGGGACAGCTCTGTGGTAGGTCGCTCTGAAATCTGGGTAACAAGGTTTTTACTTTTTTATGTGTCAATCTTTTTTTATTGGTCTTAAAGGGAACAATATATCTCCAAAACACAAAAACAGGATAGTAACAACAAAAGTAGATGAACGGATACAAATAGGCATTCATCTAACCTCTCCAAGTTTACTAGAACTGTAGCAAAACACACCAGAAACTCCCCCCAGGCCCAAGAACCCAAACTCCATCCTCATACCCAAAACTCCCCCCCCCCACCTCCCGTTATAGAATGCACTGAGAAGACTCCAGCAGCGAAGCCCTGACTGGCATCGGGCTGAAACACGGGAAGAGCTTTCCTCCCCGTGCACTGGCCTAAAGCCAATCAGGACCCCAGACTGCCTGCTACATAAAGGAGCGCCATAGGGCGTGAATGCCACCTCAGCCCAGGTTCTATCAATGAAGCCCTGACTGGCATTGGGCTGAAGCTCGGGAAGAGTTTCCTCTCCCTGTGCACCAGCCTAAAGTCAATCAGGGCCCCGGATTCCCTGCTACATAAAGGAGCGACATCAGGCGTGCCCGTGCCTGGCAGGTCCACGCCCGAGGGCCTCACCAGAGGGCCCTTTGGCATTGCCCTTAGGTGGGGACCATGTAGGAGACCTTTACAACAAACAGAAGCCCAACTGCAAAAAATCAGCCGAAAATACAGAACTGCAAACAGCTACCGACAATTACACATGCTGTTCAAAGGTAAGCGCATTTGATAAAGTAGACATCTCTATCGCAATTGGAGAACGAACTTAACCCTAGCAATCTATAGACCCACTAAACCACTGAAGTTTAACAAATCTGTGGCAAAATCCAGACTAGCCCAAACTACTGGCCCAACAACATGCTATTCCATGGCACAATGCTCTTCTCAATCATACTAACACTGTTACTTCTTACACAACAAACAACAGCGCTCTACATCAGAACTTTCTCACACACCTACATGCACACCCCACACATACAATACTTCACCCCATGGCACAATCAAATTACACATGCACTGTGCAAAACACGCACACACACAACAGAAACTATCCTCCCCACCTATAAAATACAATATAATCACAATAATCCCACGGTAGGTACAAACCTTACCTATATGCTTATAGAAAAACCTTCTTGAAAGAGGTCATCCCAAACCTACAACAAAATACAAATAACCTTAACAAAATCATTGAAAGCTGGACCAATACAATATCTACCAAAGCAGTAGCACATGCAGAAGGCGCATACACACATACATTAAACCATATGCCCCCTGGTACTCCAGCACAATCAGAGATGCAAAAAGAGAGCCAAGAAAAACTGAAAGGAAATGGAGAAAAACTAAAACCCAGACATGCAATGACTATAGTACACTAAGCAGAATAATTACAACACTCTGATCAACAACTGCAAACAACACCACCACACAAACCTAATCATGCGATCAGTAAACAAGCCAAGAGAGCTTTTCAACATTGTGCAAACTCTCACCAGAGCAACACACCAGGACACCATCGAGGTCCACCTTCAAGACATGGTGAACCACCTAGCCAAAAAACAAAATGGTACTAACAAACACCCACGCACAACAATCACAGAATGCAGCAACACTAAAGTACAAACCTCCACGCAACCTCGGGGAGAATTTACCATACCACCTCAGAGTCAAATAGAGCAAATAATCATCGCCCTCAATACCACCACTTCTCCAAATGACCCATGCCCTGTGCAACGGATAAAAAACACTAAAGAACAACTCAGTCTTTACATACAAAAAATAGTCAAATTATTCTTGCAACAAGGACACATGCCAACCTTCCTCAAACAAGCAACCATTCAACCAATTTTGAAAAGCACCTCACTCTGCAAGATGGACCCCGCAGCTTACTGACCAATTTCCAGCCTTCCATTTCTTGCAAAAATCATAGAGAAGACCATGCAGCTACAGCTCCAAGAACATATAGATCACAAATTGCCACTGAACCCACAGCAATATGGCTTTAAGCCATGTCACAATGTGGAGACACTCCAAATGCCACTCTTTAACAACTTAAGAACATAAGATATGTCATACTGGGTCAGACCAAGGTCCATCAAGCCCAGTATCCTGTTTCCAACAGTGACCAATCCAGATCACAAGTACCTAGCAGTTTCCCCAAAAAGACACACTGGGTCCACAATACTTGTCCCAGGGCAAGCAGTGGATTTCCTGGGTCTTCTTTAATAATGGCTTATGGACCTTTCCTCCAGGCACTTGTGCAAACTTTTTTTAAACCTGGCTACACTAACAGGTGTGGAGGAGTGGACAAGTGGTTGGGGCAAGGTACTTCAGGCCAGAAGGTTGGGGGTTCAAATCCCACTAGAGGACAGCAACCTTGGGCTGGAAGGACTGGGGTTTCTAGTCCCACAGGTGCTCCTTGTGGTCTTGGGTATGCCACTTAACCCTCCATAGCCCATGTTCCCTGTAAAATAGTTATCTCCAAGTTATAATGCCCTACTCAATGTAATTTCAGTTTGTTCAATGTAAACCACACTGATGCAGAATAGCATGGTATATAAGAGAATATAAATAGCAGCTTTTACTACATCTTCCGGTAGCAAATTCCAGAGTTTGATTACACATTGAGTGAAAAAATATTTTCTATTATTTGTCTTAAATAGTTTATCCTGTAGCCCCCTATGCCCCATTTGCACCATCGCCATAGTGGCCGTTCATACTTGGGCACTATGCTGTTGCTGCACATGGATCACTACTATCATTTTTCTTGGGCTCCCTGCCTATACTGTATATTGCTGACACTGAAATGGTTTCTCTCTCCTGCAAATGTGCATCTAACGACAGGTTTTCATTCGCGGTACTTTTCAGCCTTTCATTTCCCCGTGTTAGTGTAAAAGGGGCTTCTCCCCGCCCACTCCCCACCCATTGACCCCTTCTCTCCACCCTCTGCAGTGTTTACCGTGGCCGGGAACGCTAACACCTGTTAGGTATCGTTAACACGCGTTAATGTAACATTAACGCGCGTTAACGTTACATAGCGCACGTTAATGTTACATAGCATGCATTAACTTAGCTGCTGCTACGTTACTGCAGTTTAGTAAACATACCCCTTAGTTCTGCTACTTTGTTAGTTACGTTTTCACTCCCATCAGACCGGAACTCATTTCTTAGGACCTATTTTCATAAGAAGTATAGCATTTAAAGGGTTTAATGTCCGGATTTATCCAGACTTTTCTAGGGCTACGCAAAGACAAAGGAAGGAGTTCCTCCTTCTTTGCCCTGGTGTCCAACAGCTGGGAGAACAATTTTTCCTAAAGTTTCCTTGCAAATGCTTGGTTAAATTTCAGTGTAACTCTTCTATTTTTTATGATCCATCCCAGCTGCTGGCGCTCTTGGATTCACGTAGAGCTGCTGTGAGTAGTGACCTTCCCACTGTATGATTTTGTGTAGTGTTCTGGTAGATTACTGCCTTTTTCACCACACTATTGGTGTTTGCTTCTTTTTCTGGTTATGCTCTCCCTTTTTGTGGGCTGGGTGAGGGGTCCAACTGTTGCCAGTTTTGGCATTGCTTGCAATTTTTTTTTCTTCTTGATGTTGTTTTATTTGTTATCTTGTTTGACCTCTTATTTCTTTGAGTGTTCTTGAATGCTTGATCTATTTTGTTAAACTGATAAATATAAAATACAAAAAAGAAGGACTCCAAGGCAGTCCTTCGCGGACAACTTATGTCTTTCTCGTGTTGGTTCAAGAAGAGGGTGAATGAGCGGAAGGAAGAGCTGCAAAGGAAGATATGTGCTTTGGAGCGCTACACAGGAAGGGAGCTGGAGATCGGTATGGAAACAGCTTGTGCATAAGCAGGGAGAATTAGCGTCTTTGAAAACTAAATCTATTGCTTCCACTATGCTCCACATGAGGCAACATTTTTATGAACATGGGAACAAAATGAACCGTCTGCTCCACTAGCAACTGAAGAAACAGAAAGAGCGGAAAAAGATCCATGCTCTTAAAGCAGGAGGCGAGGGTCTGCTGTACTGCTCTTCGGAGATGGCGGCGACCTTTGCTAAGTTCTATGGCGACCTATATTCCTCCTGTAGCTGATGAGGGTGAGATCCAGATGTGGATTGCAGCAGCAAACCTTCTCCAGTTGACTCCGGATTCACGAGAAGTGATCAAGCACCCCTTCACACTGGAAGAGATGCAATGCGCAATCCTCAGTCTTAAACCATTGAAAGTTACAGGACTTGATATGCTTCCCGCCGAGCTCTATAAGATGCTGTAGGAGCAATTTGCCCCAGTACTCATCAGTGTTTTTAATGAGGTCTTGGTATACAGTTCACTCCCAAAATCCTTTTACCAAGCTTCCATTACTGTTATTCCTAAAGAAGGAAAGGGTGCATTCCTTTGTAGTAACTACAGGCCCATTTCCCTTCTAAATATTGATTATAAGCTCTTCTCCAAAATTCTGTGTGTTCATCTGGAACTCTGCTTACAGGATCTGATTCATCCCGACCAGACAGGATTCATGAAACATAGATATGGGTTTGAGAATGCCCAGCAGCTAGTGGTAAAGCAGAACCCTATGCAATGCTATCTCGCGAAGTGAAATAAAGTGGAATGCCATTTTTGTTTGAGGTGCTCAGACAATTTGGGTTTGGGACAATCATGTGTAGCTGGGTCAAGGCCGTGTTTGCCAGTCCAGTTGCTATGGTGCTAGTCAATAGATTTCATTTGAAGAGCTTCTGTCTAGGTTGCGGAACTAGACAAGGGTGCCTGTTCTCTCCATTGCTCTTTGTGTCAGCCATTGAACCATTTGTGTGGCACGTCCAGAAGTAAGCGGACAATACTGACATAAGCTTTGGTGGGGGGCTACATGCTTTCTACCTTTATGCCGATGACATCTTGATCTACATTTGAGACCTGATTGTTACCATACCCAATGCAGTGACTCTTAGTGATCAGTTTTCCCGTGTTTCCGGCTTCTCTGTCAATAGACAGAAATCCATATTTTTTCCTTGCTTAACAGAGACTGGAGCAGTTCCTGTGAATTTCCAGGTGGTTGACCAATTTAAGTATCTTTGGGTCCGAGTGCCTAGGATATTATTTTATTTTATTTAAAGTCTTTTCTATAACGTGCTCTTCAAATTCAGCTCGGTTTACAAATAACATCAGTTTTGTCCAGGCACGGGTAGGGCCCGCACTGAACTTACAGAGAACAGGATAGATAAACTTGGGTTAACTGGGTAAACTATATACAGACTATAGGCTAGGTATTTACATTCTTAGGTTACTATACATGATCTTACTAGGATTCTGGTAGAGCTATCGTGCTGTGTTGGTGTCATGTATGGTGGGTAGGATGGAGTGGCTGTTTAGGTGACTGGGAATGAGTGGTTGTTGTGTGGTACCGTAATGCTGCAGGAAGAGGTGGTGTTTCAGTGCCTTCCTGAAAAGGGTAAGGTCTAAGTTTTATCTATCTATTATCTAAGTTAAACCAACCAAATTACCAAGTATTGCTCAATGGGCATAATAGAGAGAGAGAGAGAGTTGTGTGAATGGAAGCACCCTGCTGTTTTGTGGCTGGAATGAAGTAATGTAAAGATGCTGGCACTGCCAAAATTCTTATTCTTGTTTATGCAACTACCTATTCGTGAAGGACTACAAAAGGGGACTGCTATGTCTGGAGAGAGATCTGCAATAGTGAGTATATACTTCTGGGAATTTTTCTGAAGGGAATTCTTTGGATTATAGCTGATTAATCTGTGAACCCAGTGTATTTGTTAAATCAGTCATGGCCTAATAACAGCAGTTTAAGTTTAAATTTAAAACACAGAAGAGAGCTTTCTGGTTAAATTTAGAACCCAGCAGAGAGCTTGTAGTTTAAATTTAATACTCACTCAGGGCCTAGTAACAGAAAAGTGCTCTTAGTTTAAATTTAAAACACAGAAGAGAGCTTTCTGGTTAAATTTAGAACCCAGCTGAGAGCTTCTAGTTTAAATTTCATACTAAGTCAGAGCCTAGCAGCAGCAAAGCGCTTTAATTTAAATCAAATCAGAATATAACTTAGCATAAAAGGCAAAACAGGGTCAGTTTTCTTTGAGCACTAAATAAATTCTTCTAGAGACCTTTACATAGAGGCCTTCTACCTAGGGGGCAAGAGACCTGTGAAACATTTTAAATAGGTGTTAAAACCAGGTGGCAGGTCAAAAAGCCATTTTGAAAGACTCCTTCTATCCAAGCAAGAACTGTTAATCACCCAGGAAGTTGGTCACAGCTTACCTTAGAAGCACAGGACAGGGTACTGTGTAGCAGCCCTCTTTTAATAAGTCTTATTTCGCTCCCTCCCTCCCCAACACTCACCCACCCCTGGGATAATTGTAGCTTTATAGGTACTTACACATCTTAAAGGAAAGGAGCTGCTCTCAGGTACAGTTCTTTATCGAAATCAGTCATACATTAAGAACCTGAGATTAATTAAGCTTCAGGTAAACAAGGTATATTAAATGTACTAGGTCCTCTTTTATTAGTATAAGTATCCACAGCAGCCCTTAGTAAGCAAAGAACTTAAAGATCTAAACACAAGCTTAAAACTAAGATGCAGAAAGCAGTCCAGCAGCGAGATGGGGGCTTTCCAGTTTTTTGCATTGAGTGTCACATGTATGATTTTCTCCCAGTTGGTGAGAGGTCTTATGTGTGCAGTAGGTGCAGGGAGCTCTTTGCTCTCAGGGAACGAGTCCGTTCTCTAGAGGTTAGAGTAGCAGACTTGGAAGACATAAGAAATACAGAGAGGAACATAGACGAGACTTACAGGGATATAGTCCTGAAGTCCCACCTACAGTCTGGCAGCATCCCTGTTGCCATGGAAGAGAGAGGTCACATGACAGGAAAGCATCACCCTGGTCTGGAAGGAAGTGATCCTGTAACTAGGACCTGTCCTCCAGGTGATGTAAAACCCTTTCACACCAAGGAAGTTTCTCCAGGGCCATGTGTCCATAAGGGAAGGGTTAGGACAGCCGTTATAGTTGGTGATTCAATCATTAGGGATGTAGATAGCTGGGTGGCTGGTGGACGTGAGTATCGCCTGGTAACATGCCTGCCTGGTGCGAAGGCAGCATACCTCACGCACCACCTAGATAAGGTCTTAGATAGTGCTGGCGAGGAGTCTGTTGTTTTGGTACATGTCGGTTCCAATGACATAGGAAAATGTGATAGAGAGGTTCTGGAGGCTAAATTTAGGCTTTTAGGTAGGAAGTTGAAATCCAGAACTTCCAGGGTAGCACTCTCATAAATGCTTCCTGTTCCATGCGCAGGACCCAAAAGGTAGGCAGAGCTCTGCAGTCTCAATGCGTGGATGAGATGATGATGCAAGGAGGAGGGTTTTGAATTTGTTAGGAACTGGGGAACATTCTGGGGAAAGGAGGAGCTTTTCCGAAGGGATGTGCTTCCCCGATTTAAGTGGTGGGGGCAAACACAGTGACGGAATTAAAAATGGCATGGGACAGACACAGTGGATCCCTTTACAGCAACAGTATAAAATCAAAATAAACTGAATACTGGGCAGACTAGATGGACCACACTGGTCTTTATCAGCCATCATTTACTATGTTACTATGTTACCTTAACCGGGATGGAACTAGGCTGCTGACATTAACCTTTAGAAAGGAGATAGAGTAGCTTTTAAACTAGATAATAGGGGAAAGCCGACAGTCACCCAAGAGCGCATGGTTCGGAACAATGTATCCTTGAAGGATACTACCAAAAGCAGAGAGGTTCCAAAAAAGAGTAAAGTAGCCCAAATGCCCTTGAGTATGGATCAGACAGAGTTTAAAGGTTCCAAATTACCCATGCCTACCAATAGCCAGATTAATATGAATAAAATAGAGTCTCTAAAATGCTTGTATGCAAATTCTAGAAGTCTAAAAAATAAGATGGAAAAGTTAGGATATATAGCACTAAATGAGAGGTTAGATATGATTGGAATCTCAGAGACATGGTGGAAGGAGGACAACCAGTGTGACACTGGGTACAAACTATATCACAATGATAGAGCTGATCAAATTGGTGGAGGGGTTGCGCTATATATTAGAGAGGGCATTGGGTCAGAAAGGATTAAAGTTTTGCAGGAAACAAAATTTGCTGTAGAATCTCTATGCATTAAAATTCCATGTAAAAAGGGGAAGGCGATGGCAGTGGGGGTGTACGAGTCGACCGCCTGGCCAGAATGAACAAATGGATGATGAAATGCTCAAAGAATTCAAGGAAGCTAACAAAGGTTACAGCACAGTAATAATAATGGGTGATTTCAATTACCCCGGTATCGACTGGGTCAGTGTCACGGCAGGACATACTAGGGAGATAAAGTTCCTAGATTAAATAAATGAGTGCTTCTTGGAGCAGCTGGTTCATGAAACAACCAGAGGGGAAGCCATATTGGACCTAATCCTTATTGGAACACCTAATCTGGTGCAAGAGATAAGGGTGTTGGGGTCACTTGGCAATAGTGATCATAGCATGATCGCGTTTGGTTTAATTATGTTATGATCACTATTGCCAAGTGACCCCAACAACCTTATCTCTTGCACCAGATTTGGTGCTCCACTAAGGACTAGGTCCAATATGTCCACTAATTGGACTAAGTCCATTAGGTCCAATAGGTCCACTAATTAGTGGAGGAGGGATGGTAAGGAAATCCACAGTACTACCTTTTAACTTTTGAAAGGGAGACTATGATAAAATGAGGAAAATAGTTAAGAAAAACTAAAAGGAGCAGTTGAAAAGGTCAAAGACTTACATCAAGCTTGGGTGTTGTTTAAAAATACTATCTTGAAAGCCCAGACCAGCTGTATGCCACGCTTTACGAAAAGTGAACGGACGTCCAAAAAACTGCCAGCATGGTTTAAAGGTGAGGTCAGAGAGGCTGTTGTCAAAAAAGCATCTTTCAGGAAATGGAAAAAACAGCCAAATGACGAAAACTGGAAACAGCACAAGCACTGGCAAGTTAAATGCAAGGCATTGATAAGGCAGGCAAAGAGAGAATTTGAAAAGAAGCAAAAACACATAATAAAGACTTTTTCAAGTATATTCGTAGCAAAAAACCTGTGAGCCCGTTGGTCCATTAGATGATAGAGGGTTTAAAGGGGCACTAAGAGGCAACAAGGCGATAGTGGAGAGACTGAATGAATTCTTTGCTTCGGTCTTTACTGAGGAAGATGTTACCAATGACCGAAGTGGTATTTAAAGGTGTGGAAGAATTGAAGGAAATATCGATACATCAGGAAGATGTATTACAACCATTTGATAAACTGAAGAGTAGCAAATCACGTGGACCGGTGGTATACATCCAAGGGTGTTGAAAGAACTGAAATATGAGACTACAGACCTGCTATTAGCAATCTGTGAACTATCATTAAAATCATTTGTAATACCTGAAGATCGGAGGATGGCCAACGTAACGCCAAGTTTGAAAAGGGTTCCAGGGGTGATCCGGGAAACTACAGACCGGTGAGCCTGACGTCAATACCGGGAAAAATGGTAGAAACCATCATAAAGAAAAAAATTGCTGAACATGTAGATAGTCATGGCTTAATGGGAGACAGCCAATATGTCTTACTAACCTGTTATGTTTTTTTGAAGGTGTGAATAAACAGGTAGACAAAGGTAAGTCGGTAGATAAAGGGGTATGTTTACTAAACTGCGGTAACATAGCAGCGGCTATGTTAACGTGCTCTATGTAACGTTAATGCATGCTATGTAACGTTAACGCGCGTTAACGTTACCTAACGAGTGTTAGCATTCCCAGCCGCGGTAAACACCGCAGAGGGTGGAGAAAGAGCAGAGAGAAGGGGTCAATGGGCGGGGAGTGGGTGGGGAGAGGCCCCTTTTACACTAACGCGGGGAACTGAAGGGCTGAAAAGTACCGCAAATGAAAACCTGTCGTTAGATGCACATTTGCAGGAGAGAGAAACCATTTCAGTGTCAGCAATGTACAGCATAGGCAGGGAACCCAAGAAAAGTGATAGTAGTAGTCCCCCAGTACAAATGGCCAATCCCGGACATACAGGGCCAACCTTGGAATCAGCTCTGTACGTCTGGGGTCAGGGTGTCGCCCACTCCCCACCCTCACTCCTCCTCCGGCCAGCCTCTTCCCACCCATGAATAGAGCTCGCTGCACAACTAGGATCTACATGCGGGGAGCTCCGACAACAGTATAGCCACAACAGCTTTTAGAGGGGTTGGACATCTGGATCAGACATCCAGCCCCGCTAAACACAGCTTGGAATCGGCCCCTTAGGGAAGAACAACCCAAACTATGATTACACGATGCAAGATTCCACATTAGGAACCGCAACCCAGGAAAAGAATTCAGGCGTCACATTGAAACCCTCCACCCAATGTGCAGCGGCAGCCAAAAGAGCAAATAGAATGCTCGGAATCATAAGGAAAGGAATGGAGAATAAAAAGAAGTATATTATAATGCCCCACAATGCTCCATGGTGCAACCACAACTTGAATATTGGGTGTAATTCTGTTCACCATATCTTAAAAAGGATATAGCAGAATTAGAAAAGGTACAGAGAAGAGCCACCAAAATGGTAAAGGGGATGGAAGGATATCCCTACGAAGAAAGGCTTAAAAGGTTAGGGCTCCTCAATTTGGAAAAGAGATGGTTGAGGAGAGATATGAAAGAGGTCTATAAAATAATGAATGGAGTGGAACGGATAAACATAGATTAATTATTTACTCTTTCAAAAAGTAAAAAGACTAGGGGACACACAACGTAGCACATATAAGACTACTCAGAGAAAATATTTTTTCGCTTTGCGCAATCAAGCTCTAGAATTCATTACTGGAGGATGTAGTAAAAGCTGTAGGTATAGCTGGCTTTAAAAGAGGTTTGGATGAGTTCCTGGAGGAAAAGTCCATAAACCATTATTAAGGAGGAGCAGGGAAATCTAGTGCTTACCCCTGGGACAAGCAACATAGAATCTCTGCACCTTTGGGAGCTCAACAGGTACTTGTGACCTGGATTGGCCACTGTTGGAAAAAGGAGACTGGGCTTGATGGGCCCTTGATCTGACCCAGTATGGCATATCTTATGTTCTTATTGTCTTATAACTGGATGCAGAAGAAGACAAGGTTTGAGAATGTGGGGTCGTAAGGCCATTAACATTAGTTCAGAGATGAAGTGGCAGAGGGGAGCAAGCTGTCTATTTGGTAAGGACTTATCTTCAATTATGAAGTTAGGACAAGTTGCATTGGTTCTTATATAAGTTTGATGCTGAGCTAATAATGGCAGTACTCATGTGGTGATCAAGCTTCTGTGCTTCCAGGAATCGTAAGTGGCCTGAATGTTTATATCTGAGTGTTTGAGGAGGTTTATGCACCTGGAACAACAATGTCTGTTGAAATACCTTCAGTGGTGCTTGTGAGGTACACAGCCCAAGAAAGCACTAGATATGGTTTATCTTGGGGCAGTTTCTCCAAATGGGTTAGTTTTGCGCATACCACGACAGTCATGAAACTTACTTCTAAACCAGGGTATGTGAAGTATGCTCAGTCTCTCAAATTTACTGCCAATGCTCGTCGTAGTACTTGCATTGTGCCAAAGAGAGCTTCCTTCTGGAGTTTGTAAGATGTAACATGTATGGGTAATTTGTCAAGATGTGCTTGGAAATTCTTCTTTATCAAGCCCGTGGCTCTCAATATGATGGGAAATGTTTCTGTATCTTTCTACCACATTTTCTTGGTCTCTGACTGCATTTCCTGGTACTTCAGGATCTTCTGCCTCTCCACACGATTCACAGAATAATCACTTGGAACCGACACCTCTGTTATCAATGCCGTTCTGGTGTTTTTCTCCTTTACCACTATGACAGGTTTCCACATATCCACTTTTTTATCCATTGGAATATGGCTATGAGATACTTCTGATGGAGCATCAAGCAGAACTTATATTGCATCAGATATATTGCATCAGATATGGTGTTTGATCAAATTGGAGACCTTCGTGAGTAAGATGGACAATACTATAGAGGGCTTTTTTTCAGGATAATAATTTGATTTGGGCAAGGGAGGTGGGGCAGGAGGCTCAGCTAGAGATGCAACAAGCTTTATAGAGGGTAGAAAAGACAGGAGATTGAGGGGGAGGGAATGTGGGTAGGAATGAGAGAGGGATGAGAAAGGGGGGTGGGGGAGAGGAAAGGAAATGCTTGGGAGACCGAGTGGGATGGTGACCTGGTATTTGAAAGGGAAGAGAGATATGTGGAAGGTATAGTATATAGGTTGCAGCTGAGGTTGGGAGAGGAATGTGTGTAGTTGGAAGGGGATTTGGCTGAGATATCGCCGGATAACCAAAAAGATATGGCTAAGAATGAGAGCAGTTACAGACTAAGGGGGTTATTCTGTGCCACGGATAGCGGGGATGGATGGCCCAATGGGACATCCAGCCCCGCTATTCGTGCCTTCTCCCGGCCGCGACTGACTTCCCCACCAGTTGTGTGGGGAAGTTAGACAGGGACAAGGAAGGGGTGGCTCAAGGACGGAGTCTGGGCGGTCACCGGCCCTGGATGTGCAGGGTCGATTCTAGTTTCGGCCCTGTACATCTGGGGCCGGCAACATGTGTAGGGAAGTTATTCCACCCCCAAGGTGGAAAAACTTCCCTGGGCATGATTTTATTAAACGCTGGGGCACAGATGGGGCAGGGGGGCCGGAGGACATTCCCCGTAGCCCGACCCTGGCCTTAGGAGGCCAGATCGGGGGTCGGGCAGCAGAGAATAAGAATTTGTTCTCCAACAGCTGGCATTGCGGCTCTTCAATGGAGCCGCGGTGCCATGACAACATGACACCATGGCACTGTGGTTCCATAGAAGAGCCTTGGTTGAGTTAGCCGGGGACAGTCCTGTATGTGCAGGACTGTTTGCGATTCTGATCCCGTGGGGCTAGACGTGCCCCGTGGGATCAGAATCGCGATTCCCTCTGTGCATCTGGTTCAGACCGGACATACCTCTGGGAAGGAATCAGGCCCTAAGTGAGCAAATGGACAATGGCTGATGCAAAGATTGTATCCTCAATGAAGACAGTATTCATTTGCCTATTAAAAGAACCAAAGCATTGAGTATCAAAACTGCATTGAACTGGATGGGGAAAGTGATCCCTGTTGCGTTTAGTAACAAGCAGCAGGGGTTTGGTGTGCTGATTAGGAGGGGCCTACTGTTGACTACCCATAAAGTGCAACATGATCTTGCATGGCAGTATTTGATTCTGTGGGGGGAGCTTATGGGAAAGAAGTTAGCTATAAGTAACATTTATGCCCCCAATTTGTATGATCACAGATTTTTCATGCAAGTGTGACACTGTTGGGCGTGTAAACTTATCTTGAGTGGGAATTTCAACACAGTAGTTTACTCACTAGTAGATTGTTGGCCCACTAGGACACTCAAAGGCAATAGTCAGGATAAGGGAGTGAACAGAGTCAAACGACAATTTGACATGATAGCCATGTGGAGGACATTGCATCCGCTGGAGGTTGCTTTCACCTTCTAGTGTCACATACATGGGATGTATATAAGATTTGACCACCTTTAAAAAAAAAAAATCTTGGACAAGTACAAACAGAATCACAAATAATGGCAGCCAATGTTGCAACCATATCCTTACAACAATATCTCTCCCACTATAATAATATTTAAATGGTTTAACAAATACACCCCCCTCCCGGAGGTAAAGATAAACTCCCACATTATCAGGATGCTTGAAGAATATATAGAAATTACCACTATTTGAGTAAAGTAACATACTTCTCCAGTAATCATACCAGCAATTACTTTCTATATAGGCAATATATGGTGCACAGATTTGTTGAAATTCAGATTTCTTTTCCCGCACAGCATAGGTTAACTTCTCCATCACATAAATATCAGCTACCTTTTTAACAGTTCCATTCTTTTAACAGTTCCATTCTTGAAGGTGGTATCGATTCTTTCAAGTGTCTTACTAAAGCATATTGAGCAGCTAGCAATCAACATTTAATTAACCATTATTTATTTATTTATTTTATTTAGACAGTTTTGTATACCGCCTTATCCTTCAATCAAAGCGGTCACAACACAATTGGGGGATACATTTAACACGCGGGGATATGAGACACATACACTAATACTTTACATTCTCTTATATACCGTGCTATTCTGCATCAGTGCAGTTTACATTGAACAAACTGAAATTACATTGAACAGGGCATTATAACTTGGAGATAACTATTTTACAGGGAACATGGGCTATGGAGGGTTAAGTGGCTTGCCCAAGACCACAAGGAGCACCTGTGGGACTAGAAACCCCAGTCCTTCCGGCCCAAGGTTGCTGTCCTCTAGTGGGATTTGAACCACCGACCTTCCGGCCTGAAGTACCTTGCCCCAACCACTAGGCTACTCCTCCACTCTGACCATGACAAACATTTAGGAACTGGCTGGAATCCCTCGCCCCCTGGATTTAAAGTATCATACTGCAGGGGCAGATTAATCCTGGTTATCCATTTAATCAGCTTTTATATCTCTACCCAATAAGACTGAATAAGGGGACAAACCCAGTACATATGATCAAAGTCTCCTTGCATGCCACGCACCTTCAACGCAAGGCAGAGGCATTAGCTTCCCATTTACACTATCTAACCAGGGTATATATATAACCTCATCAACATTTTCAGATGGAGTCCTACTAGAGTCATAGAAATTAAAGCTTTAAACCTGTAATCTCAAATTTTCATCCATAAATTATCATCTTTAACATCAAGCATGTTATCCCAATACCTTTGATAAGGAGGAGATCATGTTACCACACTTCTATAATAGCATCATACAAATCGAGAAATGAGATGTTTTAGACCTCCTTCTTTATATAATACTATCTCAAATACCATAGAATCTCAAAAAGTGAGGTTTCTACTCCAGTTTAGTAGCGAAGTGGAAAGCTATGTAGTTGCTTATCCAGTTTCTCCTCAAATCTCAGCTTGGGAATAAAGATATTATTCTCATATAAGTCAGAGAAGCCTATGCCTCTCCAGTCTTCATCCCCATATTCCCACTGGACCTTACCCATGTCTCTCACAAATGACATTGTTGGTAGAGGGGTGAAGGTCGAAAAATATGGTGAAGTTCCCTATACCTTATGAAGCTGGTGGCAGCATTTACACAGGGCACCAAAAATGGATGATCTGCGAGTTTAGCCTTCACCTCCGATCTTTGTTCAAAAATATAAGCCCACAAAGAAATAGGCTTTGGCCAGGATGCAGAGTCCCGAATAGCGGGGTCAGATATCCAACCTGGACATCCAACCCACTCTATGCCATGGGACCCGATTCCAGCACCAAAGCTCCCTGCACGAACAAGGTCGCTATGTGGGGAGCTCTGGATGGGTGCGGGAGGGGGTAACAACAGAGAGGAGAGTGGGCAGAGCGGAGGTGAGACCCTGACCCTGGATGTACAGGGCTGACTCCGGTTGTGGCCCTGTATGTCCAGGGCGGCAGGAATGGATGGGGGACTTATTCCACCTCAGAGATGGAATAAGTCCGCACCCCCCAAAAATGTGACTTGGCACCAGCAGACCTCCAGAACCAATGAGGAGCACATGAAGGTTCCCCACAGCCCGACCCCGGCCTTGGCAGGCCCTGTTGGGGGTCAGGCAATGGGAACAGCATATCTCAACTTGTGCGGCGGATCAGAGCGATAGGACACCATGGCACCGAGGCTCCATGCAAGGGCATTGGGGGGTTGTATAGAGAGGGAGACAGACATGCAGCAGCATGGAATCGGGGCACAGCCTACCCATCCAGACCCTTTGCATCTGATTTTGAATCTGCAGGAATGTCTAGCTCCTGCAGTTGCAGAATTGGGTGCAAATCCAGACCGTCCAGATTTTGGATGTCCAGTCGGGCCGGACAGGCCCCATTCTGCATCAGGCTCCACACCTAGAAAGCCTCTAGTGTAACCCATGCAGGAGTATCGCCTTTCCAGGACCAAAATCTTAATGCCCACAAACATGCATTCCAATAGTAGGCATGTTTGGTAGCCCGCCTCCCCCTAAAGTTTTGGGAGTAGACAGAATAGCAAAGGCAACTCCTGCCTTCCTCCCTTGCCAGATATATTGAATAAAAAGTTGCTTCAATACTTGTAAAAAGTGACTAGGAAGTCTACAAATACTGACTGCCCCAAAACTGTTTTTAACAAAACTGATTTGGTCGGGATGAATGAGCTTATGAATAATCCCTTCCATTCGGAAACGTAATAGTTTAGTCAATAGGTTATAGTCAATGTTTAACAAAGAAATAGGTCATCAGCTACTGCACAATGCAGGGTCTTTACCATCCTTGACTATCATTTTAAATGTTGTGCTATAAAAAGAGTGAGGGAGAGCTTGCTCTGTCCCAGTATCATTAAAAACCTAAGTTAGTGTCAGTGCAAACTGTTCTTTTAAATATTTGTATAACTAAGGCAGTAAGTGATCTGGAATGACAGCCTTATTATTTTTGAGTGATGTAATAGCACAGTTAATTTTGTCACTACTAAATAGGCCATCTAAGTGGCTCTTCTACTTGCTGCAAATTCCTGTTCCTCAACCAGCACTCCAGTTCCTCAGAGGATACAGACAACTGGGGCACATAAAGCTCCCTGCAGAACTATGCAAAGCAATTCCTCTCCACCAGTATCATCATTAATTCTCTGGATATGTCCTATTTAATTGCCAGAGAAGTTGTGTACTTGCTTCATTCCATGGTGAGACCGCACCTTGAATATTGTGTGCAATTCTGGTCGCCGTATCTTAAAAAGGATATAGCGTTATTAGAAAAGGTTCAGAGAAGAGCCACCAAAATGATAAAGGGGATGGAAGGATACTCCTATGAAGAAAGGCTAAAAAGGTTAGGGCTCTTTAACCTGGAAAAGAGACGGCTGAGGGGAGATATGATAGAAGTCTATAAATTAATGAACGGAGTGGAACGGGTAAACGTAGATCGATTGTTTACCTTATCAGAATATAGAAAGACTAGGGGACATGCAATGAAGCTACAGAGTAAACTATTTAAGACTAATAAAAGAAAATATTTTTTCACTCAACGTGTAATCAAACTCTGGAATTTGTTACCGGAGGATGTAGTAAAGGCTGTTAGTGTAGCTGGGTTTAAAAAAGGTTTGGACAAGTTCCTGGAGGAAAGGTCCATAAACCATTATTAAGAAGGGACCCAGGATATCAATGCTTGACCCAGTACAAGCATTGTGGAACCTGTGTCTCTTGGGGAAACTGCTAGGCTACTCCTCCACTTGCTTGCTTTATTAGGGTGTCCATAAAAATATCTCTGTAACTTCTATTGCTAGGGCGTTTAAGTCTCTGCACACTTTAAGTCACTGCTACAATAAGTGGTCATCTTTGTTGCCCATATCAGTTCTGCATAGCGTTCCTCATCGTTTGATATTCACTGTTTCTTAAGGGCAGAAGCAATGGAAGTGCTTTGTCTTCTCGACACGGCTTTTGCCGTATCCCACAAAAGGCCTGAAGATATTTCTGGAGTGTCATTAAAATGAAGAAGCCCTACCTAGGCCCATTTCAACTACTCTAAAAGGATGGATTTTTAAGTAAGGATCGATTCATAGGGCTTTGTAACTGAACTTTATCGGGATCTGCATCGGTTAGCTTCAAGGCAACCTGTACGTGATCTGCCAGCGTAATAGGATTGATTGTACAGTGCTGTATACCAGCTCTCACTTGTTGTCAGATTAACCACAAAGGTAATCTACAGAATCTCTGGTGTACAGCAGAGTAATATGTATGGTCACTTTTTCCCAGATGTAGCCGATACTGTCCATCCTTGAGTACTACCTCTAGTGTGTGATTGACTTCCCGTTTTATCTGATGGGAAGAGTGTACAATTAAAGTCTTCTGCTAAGTGGCACAAATTCCTCTCAAGCCGACCCTGTGGTGCAAGACGTCCCAAAGAAAGAAGGGGCCCATTTATAGCCACTAACATATATTCTGAGGTGGATTCCCCCATGCTCTGGGGGCCCTTCAAATATTTTACTTGAGGCCCTCAATCTCAATATCTGCCACTGCTCCCACTAAATAGATTGGTCCTTCCATGGTATATTTTAGGGTATTAAAAAAAAGCTTGTTAAATATTCTCAAGTAATTATTCAGTGTATAAACATTAGCTGAATGCTACATTACCATGCTAGCATGCTTTAAAGGTGCCCACGCCAATGGTGATTTGCATGCTCTGCTCCTGAACCACCCAGTTTCCGCGCCCACTCACACTATGCAGTTAGTGTGAGATTTTTAGCACGGTTACATTTTTGGCATGAGAAAACATTACCATGGTGCACTAGGTGCATGCTAAACCCTGCACTACCCATTAACTCACTTTAGTAAACATGCCTCTTACTGTTTATTATGATGATGTGGAGTCATATTGCTATCGTTATGCTGCTACTACAATGTAGGTTGTCAAGGTCAGGGAAGATCTGCTGTACAGTGCCTTGGGTGGATCTCTTCATAAAGGCAATTAATAACTCTTTTTTTTTTTCAAAATTCTGTTTATTAAGCATGCCAAGATACAAATAACAACCAACAATCAACAGGTACCATTTTCACTTTTACAATAGTAAAACGCAGCCCAGGCGGGGCTGTTTCTTGTCCACCACCCAGGCCCCAACCTAAACAGAACATTAACAACACTAAAGGACGCTAAGTTTATTACACCCCCCTCCCCCCTCCTCCCCCCCCTCCCCCTCCCCTCCCCCCGCGGGAAGCACAGCAACGACGGCAACTCAAATCCAGTCCGTCGTACGGGGATGTAGGTCTCTAAATATCATTATCCCACCTTAAGCAATTCGCTGCGTACCTTGGGGCCCAAACGTTGAATATAGGGCAACCAAGTTAGTAAGAAGGGGGTCCAGGTCCGGGGGTGCCGCACGGCCGCTCTCCGCTCCATGAGCATGAGCTGATGCAGGCTATTGCGCCACTCACAAAAAGTGGGGGCCGTCGGCTCCCTCCAATGGCCAAGAACGGGGCCCTTACCCACCAGCAATTAATAACTCTTAATAAATATATAAACACTATATATACCGTATGCTGGAGGAATAACTCGCCTGTGTGAGAAATGGAAGGATTTACCGCTTTTACTTATGGGAAGAAAGGCCCTTTTTAAGATGGCAGCTCTTCCCAACATGCTCTTCTCCCTTCTATGTTCTGCATGTGTAACTGAGCTGAGGTATTCTGTTTATGTAATTCCTATTTGACATTGCCACTTGTTCTCTTTCCACAGTAGGTCATGTATTGTTATTCTCTGAAATGTATTGGTTTGATATTTGCAGTCTTGCCTTTTGATTGGTAGAGTATGGTGCTTTGTGAGTCCTGGTAGTGCTGTTAGGATACGGCGGGTTTGCTATGGGTTCTAAATGGGCAGTGTTTGTAGTAGTTCCTAATGTGCCTGGCGGTTGGCACTGGATTATAGTAATGTAGAAATCTTTTGGTCTTTCTTTATCCATACACTCATTAAGAGGCATGTTTACTAAAAGTTAGTGCATGGTAACATTATGCAAATATTTATGCAAATGAGGTCCCGCACCAAGTCTCCGCATATGGCCTCGCACCCTCCCTTGGGCCGCCCCTGCCACTGCCTTGTTGCACTCTTTTGCCACCTTGAGATCCTCAGAAATAATTACACCAAGGTCCTTCTCCTGGTCCATGCACACCAACCTTTCGCCCCCTATCGCATACAATTTCCTTGGATTTCTGCTACCCAGGTGCATGACACTGCACTTCTTCGCATTAAATCTTAACTGCCGAGCATTAGACCATTCTTCCTGCTTTTGTAGATCTTTCCTCATGTTATTCACTCCCTCAGGGGAGTCCACTCTGTTGCAAATTTTCATGTCATCTGCATTGGTTTCTTCAAGCATTTTGTGTCTATTTTTGAGGTTTATTTTGATGCTTAAACCCCTCTGAGCTTGATATTCAGAGGCACTAACTGACTACTGTCACCGAGTATCCCCTACAGGCAGCCTTGACACTAACTGGATAGTGCTAGGGTCAGGGGCGGTTCTATAATGAGGCGGAGTGAGGTAGCTGCCTCAGGCAGCAAAGTTTGAGGGCGGCAAAAAATGACCCCAAAACAGCTGCATCACTCCACCTTCAAAAGTTTAAAAAAAAAAAAACCCAAGCACACAAGTTGCTGCCGAGTCCGCTTCTCAGCAATGGCAGACACCTTCTCCTTTCGCTGGCAGCTGTGAGTCCTGCCTCTTAGAGAGTCGTAGCTCTGCTAGCAATATTCAATTTAAATAAAAAGCCAAACCAGTGTGGAACCTTCCCGCCTCTGTGAAGGAACCATGCAGCTGCATCCCACCCCCAAAGAAAGTTACATTAACACCTGGGGATGGGACTGGAAGGGAGTTGACACTTGGGGATGGGACTAGTAGGTGGCTGGGTAATGGGGGTGGGGGCTGGAAGGAAGGGGGGCACTGGCACTGGGATGGTATTTGGACTAGAAGGGGCTGGACAGTGGGGAAGGAGGGGACTGGAAGGGAATGGACACCAGTGGCAGTCTTGGGAATGCAAGGGGGTTGAAATTGGAAGGTACTGGGAGGGAAGGACTGGAAAAGGGGGCTGATACTGGGGAGGGTTATGAGGACTGGAAATAGGCTGATGGAAGGAAATGAAGAAAACAAAAGAAGAGATAAGCAATGGCAGATTGACCATGGACCATAGAAAGAGCGATAATAGAAGACAGGAAAGCAGAAGCCTCAAATCGGGACCAGCATGATCAGAGAATAAAATGGTCAGACAACAAAAGTAGAAAAAATAATTTTATTTTCAATTTAGTGATTGGACTTTGCACGATCTTTATGGGGAACTGCATCCCTTATTTACCTGATGTTGCACTCCTTGCGGATACTGGCTTCTTAGGGATTCAGTTTAATTTTTGTTACATATATTTATTTTTACTTTAGGTTGTAGTCATTTATTCTGTACTTGATGAGGGTCTGTGTTCTGAATGTGTGACTGAGGTCATGTGTTCTGTTAACATGGAGTTTGTACATAGGGATCTATACTGTACTGTAGTCATTTGACTTGTTCAGCTTTTCAAATCGGTGTATGGATGTTCCAGGGATTACAGCAGTATTTATAGCGCGTCGTTTTTCTGGGTAGGCCCCTTATGTGAGGTTTGGAAGTTTATTCTGGTAATGTATGGTAGATTTGGCCTTGTAGATCTTCAATGACTTTTCTAGGGCTTTACATTAGTTCCCAATATGCCTGGTACTGGAGAATGTTAGTTAGATGACCAGAAACAGATTTTGTTTTAAAATATATTGAGTTCTGTGGTTGAACGTCCTACTTCTGCTCTGCACCTATTGTTGAGGGTAAGATTTCTGTGTATGCAGAATATATATTCAAAAAGAAAAAGCGAGAACCATGACACAGTTTATAACAAAATAAAATGAGTAATAATTTTATAATTTGGTACTATAAACTGTGCCGCGGTTCTCACTCTTTCTTTTTTTTTTAAACGTTTATTTTCATTTTACAACAAGCAAAAAGAAACAACACACCAAAGGAGACAAATACAAGCATACAATAAGGAAAAAGCAACCCCAATTACCCCCCACCCCTATGCTTCTTCTCTAAGCTGATAAGTATCATCATATAAGCGCTTACAAACAACAGTAATTGTACATCAAAACAAACAGAAATAGTATCTGCGATACAGAATGATCATGTGACAGAGATTTACACAGATTTAAACAGTCAGATGAGAGCATTTAGCAGTTTGAACATAGTCGTTGAGCATCTTCCATTTAGACAAGTGGTGGGGGGTCTGAACGGAAGAAGCTAACATACGAGGTATTTGCTCATATTTACTGTAGAGACAGACATGATTCCACCATTCATTGGGGCTCAGATGGGAGCTATTTTTCCAGTATTTCGTAATTAGGGAAATAGCTATGCCCCAAAAAACCAAGCACGGGGATGTTCACCTTGCGTAGTGACATGTAATGAGAAAAATATGGCAGCATGATCTGAAATATGGAGAGGATGAATCCTAGCCGTGTCCACTTGGGATATCAGTGCTTTGGAGATAAGAAGAAAATCTATTCTAGATTGTGAGTGATGGGGGGCTGAGAAAAAGGTGAACTCTAAGTTGGAGGGGTGAAGCAGCCTCCATATATCTACTAACGCAAGATCTTTCATCAGAGCTGTAAGGGTATCAAGACTCTTGGGTGGACCACTCGTTCTAGGCGGCAGTCTATCTATCAAAGGATCAAGTACTTGGTTGAAATCGCCGCCAAGTATTAATGGAGTATTGGCAGAGGCCTGTGCCAACTGCGCAATACTTGCATAGTAAGCAGGGTTATCCACATTCGGAGCATAAATACAAATACACGTGAATTCACTATCTCCAACCTTAAGGTGTGCACGGGCCCATCTACCCTCCTTATCAGAGCTAGTATCCATTACAGTAGCTTGCAAAGACTTCTTAACCAAGATGGCTACCCCACGGGAGAGTAGGCAGCCACCATGTAAGACTTAGCATTAAGTTTCAGTGTTTCAGCGGAGTTTAAATGCGTTTCCTGAAGAAACACTAAGTCAGCATGCTCATGATTAAGATAGCTAAGGATTTTCTTTCTTTTGATTGGACTATTGATGCCTTTTACGTTCAGTGATAAGATCTTACATAAGGCCATTCAGAAGGGTTAAAAATTCTGAAAAAGAACATGATAACGCACATGATTTCACAATGTCCCTCATATTAACTGTATATGGCTGTACACATGACATGATAGAAAATAAGCTAATGAAAAACAATGAAGCGCCCCATATAAAAAAAAAGCACCGAAGTGCATTAGAGAAGAAGCAGAACCCCAGAAATTACTGGCGACCATATGTCTGCGGGGAGAAACCCCAGAGAAGGCCTAAATTGAAACATATAACCTATATAGCTGTGCGTGTTCCGAATCCAACCGAGGTGCACATCATGGAGGGATAGGAGACCAAGAAAGTTATATATAGAAAGAAAGAAAAGTCCAGGCAGTCTCTGTTCCAGGCTGTGATCACCGCGTCGGGCCATTCAAAATGGCGGGCAGATCCGGCGGATTACAGATCCAAGTTGTTTGGATTAGCGCATCTGGTCTGCTTCTTTGGAATCTAAAAATGTTGCTAGTAGATCAGGATCTTCGAATGTTCTAGTTTGGTTATGGAGAGTCACTCTGAGCTTCGCTGGATACAATAGGCCAAAGCGAGCCTGTAGCTGTTGAAGTCTAGGGCGAAAAGCAAGGAGTCTCTTCCGACGGTCAACTGTGGGCTTTGCCAAGTCAGGGAAGAAGGAGACTTTATGACTTTCAAACTCCAGATGATGATTCGCCCGGGCAGCATTTAGAATTTGCTCAACTTGCTGATATCTCAGTAATCGAAAGATGATAGGCCGGGGGGTCGTCCGATTGAGCGCCATGTTGGTAGGAACACGATGTGCTCGGTCAATTTCCAGATCTCTGTAAAAAGTGATCTTCAGCAAGGAGGGAAGAGTTTTGACCAGGAATTCTCTTATATCTCCTGCTTCCGCCCCCTCCGGTACTCCAATGAGCCTTACATTGTTGCGACGGGCTCGATTATTGCTATCCTCTAACTCTTTTTGAAGATTCTGTATCTGACGCTCAGCCTTGTCCAGTTTCTCCAAGCGCACCGCGTGCGAGTCGAGGACCCCCGCCATGTTGTCCTGCCGTAATGAAAGACCTTCAAGCCGGTCCTGAAGCATACCGAAGTCTTCTCGCATGGCTCGGAGCGCTTCTCCGTTGGACTGTACCAGTTCCTTCACACCGCGTATTTCCTCCAAGATCTCCTGTTGCATTTCGGGGTTTTCCCGAAGTGGAACTATCTTTTGTGGGGAAGACAACTCTGTTTTGGAGCGTTTTCCGTGTGAAGAAGAGGGAGACCCGAAGTCTAAGCGCGCTGGTTTGTGGGCCGCCATCCCCCCCGAGGTACCCCGGTAAGTTCGGAGCAAAATATTAAGTTTATGTAGGTATTAAGTCAGGATTCTGAGTAGGCCTCTCGGGAGCTTCAGCGCGAAGCGTCTAACCCGCTGGACATCAGGCTCCGCCCCACTTCTCACTCTTTCTTTTAGTTTCTTGGTGTGCAAGCATCTTGCATTTCGTTTGTTTTCTTGCAGAATATATATTTACATTACCACCATACAGGTCCAGTGTGCAGTTTCAGGAGTTATGTTGGGGTTGCCAAGTCGCTCCTGTTTTTGTGGAAGTGGGAGGTGCTGCATGGTGCTGTTGAGCCTCTCTTGTTTGGCATATTTAGCAGCATGTTTCCTAAGCTCTGTGCCATACAGGGTCAGACCAAAGTCCATCAAGCCCACTATCCTGTTTCCAACAGTGGCCAGTCCAGGTCACAAGTACCTGACAGATTCCCAAAAAGTCTCACAGGTTCCACAATTTATTTATTTAGACAGATTTTGTATGCCACCTTATCTTTCTATCAAGGTGGTCACGTCACATCACAATTGGAGGGTTACATTTAACATTAGGGTACATGTAAACATTTAGACAGTACAGTTACTTAACAGGATTTAGACAGTACAATTGAAGAGTAACATTTAACATCAGGGTATTTAATAACGTGGCATGATAAGCTTGCATGTGTAGATGGGATGAGTGCGTGCTTAGTTGGTGGAGGTAGTAGTATTTATGTTTGGATAGGGGATGTTGCCTGAGTGCTCATATGTTTCTATGAATAACAAGGTTTTGAGGTCTTTGCGGAAGTCTGTGAGGTCATCTAGTGCCCTCAGGCTTATCCTGGGGCAAGCAGTGGGTTTCCCAGATCCTCTTTAATACTAGTTTATGGGCCTTTTCCTCCAGGAACTTGTCCAAACCTTTTTTAAACCCAGCTACACTAACAGCTTTTACTGCATCCTCCGGTAACTAATTCCAGAGTTTGATTACGTGGGGCCATAGGCTAACTGTTTGAGGGCAGCAAAAAATGACCCCAAAACAGCTGCATCACTCCACCTTCAAAGTTAAAAAAAAAGCAACCTCAAGCACACAAGTTGCTGCCGAGTCCGCTTCTCAGCAATGGCAGACACCTTCTGTAAACCTAAAGAGTATGTCTGTTTTTAGTTTGTATAGATATATTCCTTACTTGATGAAGATCCGCATGTGTGACTGAGGCTGCGTGTTCTGTTAGCATGGAGTTTCTATGTCAGGATCTGTAATAATCCGGCTTGTTCAGTTTCCTGAATAGGAATATGGATGTTCTAGGGCCCACTGCAATATTTATGGTGTTGCTCTTTTCTGGGTACGCTCCATGTTGTGTGAGTTTTGGAAGTTAGTGCTGTTATGGACTAGTAGGTTTGCTGTATGGGTCCTGTACTCTGGATTCTTAATGAGGTCAACTTCTTTTTTAGGGGGGGGAGGTATTGGAATATGTATTGTCTTTGAGATTTGCAGTTTTATGTTCTTTATGCTGCCAGACTGAAAGTTAAAATATTTTGTCAGGTCAGATTCAAGGAAATTTCAAATTTTAAGGGAGTGTCTCCATTTATTTTTGTTTAGTAGCCTGATAGCTTCACTGCTGCTGAGTTCCAGACTTTTCCAGCTCTAGCACAATCCAATCCAGCATTTGAATTCATGGCTACCAGGATTAGTTTCTCATTTTATATCTTCCCTCCTCATCAATTATCTAGTCATAGGGAAATAAATCTGATGTGCAGATTGGTAATGGTCTGATGGGGGGGGCTATTTAACTGGCTTTTCATTAATCAAATTTAATGTTTTATTATTATGTCTGTTTTATTGTGACATTTCTTTTACTAAATTGCATGTATGTGTTTTGAAGTCACCTAGGATTTTAGATTGGTGGCATATACATTTTAAAATAAAGGGGCATGTTTACTAAAACCCCGCTAATGTGCGGGCCGTGGTAGTGAGCGGATGCCATATAAGGAGTGGGCGTTCCGACCTGATAAAGAAAAGCCGTGATTGACATATGCGCTAAGGTGTGCGGCGCCCATGTGCGCCCCGCACATTAGCGCATGAAGAAGCTGCGCGGGAGGCATAAGTGGCGCGCTGATGTGCACACAGAAGAGCAGAGCCACAACACAATGGTTAAGGCACTTGGCAATGGTGCAGGAATCAGGGGTTCAATCCCACACAGTGCCTAATGAAAACAGCTGGCTGAGGCATTGAAATAATGGGCAGCATAAGGCAGCACACTGATGTTTTCAGAGGCATTTTAATACTGGGCGGCATAAGGCGGCGCGCTGATGGGCATTAGGCGGCGCGCTATTGATTTAGGATGCTTTTTAATATTGGGCGGCATAAGGCGGCACGCTAACATGCAAGCATAGGAACAGAACCACAGTCCGATGGTTAAGACACTGACCAATGATACAGGGATCAAGGGTTCAATTCCCCACAGTGCCCAATGAACAAGGCTGGCTGAGGCATTATGTATTATGGGGAAGATTGCTTTTGGAGTAATTTTATGTTTATTTTAATTTTCACTACTAGCAAACGCACTCTCAAAGCGTGCTAACATAAGGCGCCCTATAAGGCACATTTTAAAGTGCACTGTCAGCCAAGGCACCCTAGAATGTTGCTTATAGGGCGCTTTAGAGGGTGTCGTATGAGGTACCGCAAGGTCAGAGTACTGTTTGTTATGGCAGCACTGTGCAGTTTAAGGAATGGAAAGCATAAGTAGGTGCGCTGAGAGTCAAGGAGGAGCAGCAGTGGAGCACAATGGTTAAGGCACTGACCACTGATACAGGGGTCATGAGTTTGCTCCCCAGTGTGCCTAATACATAAGGCTGGCTGAGTCATCAGCTTTGCATTGTACATATGTTTTCCTGCAGCACCTTATTTTTATTTTATTAATTGCTGCCAGCAAACACGCTCTCACGTGCCGTAATTGAAGGTGCCGTATAAGGCACCCTATAAGGCACTCCATAGGGCACATTATAAATTGCACTGTCCGCCACAGCACCCTAAAATGTCCCCTATAGGGCACCCTATAAGTTGCGTCACAGGATAATGTATAGTGCACCTTATATGGACGGGAACCATAAGGTGCCCTATAGGGCGCCCTATAAAGCACCCTCAGAGGCACCTTATGGGTACAGTATGCTGAGGGTGTTTTTGCTGGCATCAAAATATGTACATTAAAAACAGATAATGCTTTGGACAACCCTATCAAATAACCCCACTGTGGGTTTGAACCCATGACCTCTGGCTTCACAGACAGTGAAGTAACCATTGGGCTACAGCTCTATAGCTACTAGCAAGCCCCAGGCTGGCTGCAGAGAGCCTGCATGTCACCACACAGTCTGTTGTGGTCACCAGGAAAGGGTTAGCACATGCATACCCATGATGCACTGCACATGCAAATCAGCTGTCCACAGATAAACACAAGATGGGGAATGCACCCCCACAGCACCTCGGCCTGGTAGGGGGAAGTGACCATGTGCACCCCCACAGCACCTCGGCCTGGTAGGGGGTACTGACCGTGTGTTTTACTGGCACAGAGTAGCTACACACGTCACATTGTGCAGGTACTGTGCTCACCCTGAGGATCGGTGAGGCGCCCAGCACCAGGTCCACAGCACCTTCCATGGCTGAATGAGGCCATGTGAGAGGTCCAAAGCAGTGTTAAACTGTGAGATAAGTCAGTGGTCCCCCAACCCAGCCCCATGGGGCCCACCAGCCAGCCAGGCCCTCAGGACATCCCTAATGACCATGCATGAGATATATATGCATTAGAGATAACATGACTGGCTTGTGGCCCTCCAGGGCTGGATTTGGAGATCCCTGCCCTATACCTCTGTCAGTTAAGATTGTGAGTGGGCAAGGTACAGATGTCCTAGACGTTGAAAGGGTATATAGAATGTGTCACATTCCTCCTCGATTCTCACCACCACCAAAAAGTTGTCTAATAGACAATTTTTTGGTGGTGGTGAGAAGCGAGGAGGACTGTGACAAATTCCATCTAACCTTTTTGATGTCTTGGACATCTGCACCTTGCCCACCCACAATCCCAAATGACAGAGGTATAAGGCAGGGGTCTCCAAATCCAGCCCTGGAGGGCCACAAACCAGTCAGGTTGGCAGGATATCTCTAATGCATATATATCTCATGCATGGTCATTAGGGATATCCCGAAAACCTGACTGGCCGGTGGGCCCCATAGGACTGGGTTGGGGACCACCGAGATAGGTAGTTTCTGCAGAAACACCATGGATATGTCTGTCTATCTGAGTCAGGTGTAGCCCCCCATGGACCCCCAGGTGGGCCATGCACCACCCCCCCCCCAGCCAAGGGTGGCAAACAGGGCCTCCCATCCATCAACCCTAGTCCTGCTGAGAAAGAGACACCCCACAGGGCAGTCAATGCAGCTCTATACACATCCATAACACAATAGCAAACAAACATTAGATCTGAGTATGGTAAGCTGCACCCCACCACTATCTGATATTCTCCTGCAGCAAGTCATCAACCACTGCACCCTGCAAGCAACTCCATCAAGACACATACCAGCTGCAAGCAGTCTGCTAGTTAGTCCATAGTGCATGTTCCCAGTGGAGATGCATACACAGCAAGCAGATAAATCAGTGACTGGGCCACAAAAGGAAACCCACATGAGAGAAACATTGTATAGCACTATGGGGGTGCCTAGCCATGCTGTGGTCACTGCACAGTCAGGGTGAGAGTGATCTCTCAGCAGGACATACTGAGGTCACCCTGTCTGTGTAGGTGGTGGCCGGGCACTAAAATGTCCCAGTCAGTGCCCTATGCCCTGTGCAGATGCACCCTGGCCAGGCCACCCTGTCCGGCCTATACCCATGGTACCTTGCTCCTCATTATGCACATTGGCAGCCCAATACTGGCAACATTGCTGGCAGTGTGGGCTGTGGTAGGTGTCTGCAGCCACCACACACTGGATAGACAGACAGCCACCCCCACACCTATGCCAGCATTGTGCTACTATAGAGGTGGTCAGCAGCCATACCCACCACACCAGTCCTGGGCACAGTACAGGCATGGATATGGTACGCAATACTGTTGGGGGTCACTCCCCAGGGTGGTAAACACTGTCAGAGACCAGACCTGCAGCACACACCGCAGACATCACAATGATTGTTATGGTGGAGTTCAATGAGCAAAATGTGCTTAACGTAGGAATTGATATTTGCCAGTTATCATAGGAAACGTTTGATAGCTGTGTACCATATACCCAGGTGTAGGGTGGCATTGCTAAGGTATGCCACTGCTAGTATTGGGAGATACAGGCAGGGCCCAATGTCCTGCCTCTCCAGGAGGCATTGGCCAATGGGGCCTGTGGGTGTGTGTGTGGGTGTGTCTGGCCCTGTTGGCTGCTGCTTTACGGCAGAGTTTCCCAACTCCAGTCCTGGTGTTCCAAACACTGTTCGGGTTTTCATGCTGTCCCTCATGAATATGCATGAGCTACATCAGCATACCATGGGGGTGGTGCATAGATATGCAGCACAGGCATCTTTATAAGAGGCAGCATGGAACCTGAATGATGTGGGGCCCTCCAGGACTGCATTTTGGAGACTCTGCTCTAGGTAATGCACCTGTTTATGGTGTCTGTGTTTGGTGTGGTAAATTATAGGCGTATTAACCATGCATATGTTCTCAGCAATAAAGGTTTGTCCTTACTATCACGGTTTAGCTGTAGGAAAAATATGTGGACTGGATTGGCAGTAGTCCCAACTGGGCTTTGAACCTGTGACCTTCTGTTCTTGCACACACTGTCTGTGTGAACTGCACCAGCATGTTACCACAGATATACAGTTTTCCCTGGGGAGTCCATGACTGTACATCCGACAGAGCCTGTCTGTTGCGGTGGATGGTGCCAGCCTGCACAGGCCTAGGCCACTGTCTGCTGTGGTTTGCAGCCACTGTCCCCTCCACCACCTGTACCCTTCTGCCAACATGCAGACATGTCCTTATCTGGGAAAAAGCATATGACCTGATTGACTGGTGGCACTCCAGGACTGAATTTGGGGGACTCGGCTGTAGGTAATGCCCATTGTTATGGTTTGTGTGCGGTGTAGGGTAAAATATAGGTGTTGGAACCATGCTTATGTTCTCTGCAGTAAAGAGGTGTCTGTACTATCACTATCAGCTAGGATTTGAACCTGTGACCCTCTGGTCCTACAGGAACTGGCTGTGTCTGCTGCACCACACTGTGGCCACAGAAACAGTGCAGTCCCTGGAGATAGGAAACCTGGCCGGACGAGTCAGACACCCTGCTCTGCACAATTTTACTGTGGGCTCATTTACCTTGTATGGGGACAAAAGCGCAAATAAACCTCAAAAATGACCTCGAAAAAAGGGGAAGTAAACCAAAACCAAGCTGGGCAACAGTGATAGCAATGGTCAACATAAAAACACTCCCAAGAAAGCTCCAATAAAATGAGGTGAGTTTTGAAAGAGTTTACGGAGCGTAGACCCTTCCAAAAAACATTTCTTTTTTTTGGAGCTTTCCTGGGAGTGTTTTTTATTGTTGCCCATTGATATCACTGTTGCCCAGCTGAATTATAATTTTTACAATTTTTCTTGTGGTCATTTTAAGGTTTTATTTGGAATTTTGTTCTGTGCACATGTATCACACTGCTCACGTTTTGTAGGTTTCCCCGGTTTTGCTGTACATTGCTGACGGAAATTGTTTCTCTTCCCTTTAAATCGGCTCTAACGCGAGGTTTTCACTCGCGGTATTTTTTTGACCGAAATTCAGCCCCGCTCCTGTGCGGGAAGCTTCTCCCCTCCCACTCTCCACCCATTGACCCCCGTCCCCCCCGCCCCTCGGGAGCCTTCCTCCGCCCTCAAAATGCCTTTCCACGCCTCTATCGCACATCAGCGCGCCGCGCACTTTTGCGGGCGGCGCGCACGTGTGCGGGGCACCAAAAACGTACTATTAGTGTGCGCTAAGGTACCTTAGCACACGCTCAAGTGCGCCCCGCACAATTGCGCGGTTTAGTAAACATACCCCAAAGTATACTAAATTTATGCAAATAATGCTGCAATGAATCTCCGCACATGGCCCTGCATCACCTTCATGTTTCCCCTGGGAGGAAGTAGAGAGGGGGGGGGTGCACTGGGAGGTGGAGGAAAGCAGAAACCTCAGACTGGGACCAGTATGATCAAGAATAAAATGGTCAGACAACAAAGGTAGAAGAGAACTTTATTTTCACTTTAATGAACAGTCTTGGTGCTATCTTTATATGTTATAAACTACAGGGAACTACATCTCTTTCTATTTCTCTGGCATTGCAATGTACGCAGAATCTGACTTTTTGGGGCTGCAGTTTAATTTTTATCTACATATGTTTATTATTAGGTTATGGTCACTTATTCTGTACTTTGGTGACGGTCTGTGTTCTGAGCTTGTGGCCAAGGCCAGGTGTTCTGTTAACATGGAGTTCGTACGTAGGGATCTGTACTGTACTAATCTGAATTGTTCAGCTTTTCAAATTGGATGTTCCAGGGCCTGCTGCAGTATTTACAGTTATGCTTTTTTTGGATGGGCTCCTTATGTGAATTTTGGAAGTTGGTGCTGATATGGTATGGTAGCTTTGCTCTAGAGATCCTCAGTGACTTTGTTGTAGGGTTTTGTATTAGTTCCCAATATGCCTGCTACTGGAGAACGTTTGTTGTTGTTAGTGAGATGATCGGAATCCGATTTTTTTTTTAAGATATTGAGTTCTGTGGGTGAATGTCCTGGTTCTGCTCTGCACCCATTGTTGATAGAGGGGGTTCTATGGATGCAAAATAGATGTTCAAAAAGAAAAAGCAAGAACCATAATGATGTTTATAACAACAAAATAAACATGAGTCATAATTTGGGGGCATGTTTACTAAAGTGCGTTAAACGTGACTATCGCGCGTTATACGACGTTAACGACCGTAAGTGCCATATAACGCGCGTACCGACGCGCTAACGACCGTTAACGTCATACTACACGCGTTAACCGTAGTTAACGATCGTAAAGCTCCGCGGCGCGTTAAAACAGCGCAGAAGGTGGAGAGTGGGCGGAGAGAAGGGGTCAATGGGCGGAGAGTGGGCGGGGAGAGGCACTCCTCATACTAACGCGCTGAATTTCAGAGCTCAATTCCAACGCGAATGAAAACCTGTCGTTAAAAGGCATTTAAAGGGAAGAGAAACCATTTCCGTCAGCAATGTACAGAAAAACCGGGGAAACCCACAAAACGTGAGCAGTGTGATACATGTGCACAGAACAATATTGCACATAAAATGTTAAAAATGACCACAAGAAACATTTTAAAAAGCATAATTCAGCTGGGCAACAGTGATAGCAATGGGCAACAAGGAACAACACTCCCTGGAAAGCACAAAAATAAAAAGAAATGATGTGTGGAAGAGTCTACGCTCCGCAGACCCTTTCAAAGAGCATTACATTGTAATGGAGCTGTCCTGGGCGTGTGGTGTAATGTTTTCCAATGATATCATTGTTGCCCAGCTTGGTTATGGGTGTGTGCCCCTTTTCTGAGGTCTTTTCTGAGGTTTATGTACACCTTTGTCTGCATAAGGTAAATGAGGCCAACAGTAAACCTGTTGCAGAGCAGGGTTTCTGGCTCGTCAGGCCGGTTTAACTAACTCCAGGGAGTGCACTGTCTCTGTGGCCACAGCGTGGTGCAACAGACACAGCCAGTGCCTGTAAGACCAGAGGGTCACAGGTTCAAATCCCAGCTGGGGCTCTTGCCAACCCAGTCCCCATAGTTTTACCCACCACTAAACAGTGATAGTAAAGACACTCCTTTATTGCAGAGAACATACACCTGGCCTATAGTTTACCACACCAAACACAGACACCAGAAACAGGCACATTACCTAAAGCAGAGTCCCGCAAATGCAGTCCTGGAGGGCCCCACACCATTCCGGCTTCATGCTGCCTCTAATAAAGATGCCTGTGCTGCATAGCTATGCACCACCCCCATGGTATGCAGATGTAGCTCATGCATATTTATGAGGGACAGCATGAAAACCCGAACAGTGTTTGGAACACCAGGACTGGAGTTGGGGAACTCTGCCGTAAAGCAGCAGCCAACAGGGCCACACACCCACCCACAGGCCCCATTGGCCAATGCCTCCTGGAGAGGCAAGACATTGGGCCCTGTCTGTATCACCCAATACTAGCAGTTGCATACCTTAGCAATGCCACCCTACACCTGGGTATATGGTACAGAGCTATCAAACGTTCCCAATGATAACTGGCAGATATCAATTCCTACGTTAAGCACAGTTTGCTCATTGCGCTCCACCATAACAATCATTCTGATGTCTGCGGTGTTTGCTGCAGGTCTGGTCTCTGACAGTGTTCACCACCCTGGGGAGTGACCCCCCAACAGCCTTGTGTACCATATCCATGCCTGTACTATGCCCATGACTGGTGTAGTGGGTATGGCTGCTGACCACCTCTATAGTAGCACAATGCTGGCATAGGTGTGGGGGTGGCTGTCTGTCTATCCAGCAATGTTGACAGTATTGGGCTGCCAATGTGCATAATGAGGTGCAAGGTACCATGGGTATAGGCCGGACAGGGTGGCCTGGCCAGGGTGCATCTGCACAGGGCATAGGGCAGTGACAGGCACATTGTAGTGCCCGGCCACCACCTACACAGACAAGGTGACCTCAGTATATCCTGCTGAGAGATCACTATCACCCTGACTGTGCAGTGACCACAGCATGGCTAGGCACTCCTATAGTGCTATCTAGTATTTCTCTCATGTGATAAATGTGGGTTTCCTTTTGGGGCCCAGTCACTGATGTATCTGCTTGCTGTGTATGCTGACATCCCAGTTCTGGGTGCAGGCATCTCCACTGGGCACTAGCAGACTGTTTGCAGCTGGTAGGTGTTGTGGTGGAGTGGCTTGCAGGGTGCAGTGGCTGATGGCTTGCACCAGGGGAATATCAGATAGTGGTGGGGTGCAGCATACCATATCCAGGCCTAATGTCTGTCTGCTGTTGTGTTTTGGCTGTGTACAGAGCTGCATTGACTGCCCTGTGGGGTGTCTGTTCCTAAGCAGGACTAGGGTTAATGTTCCTCTCTACTGCCACCTTTGCAGGGAGGTAGACTGTGGGTCTTTTGATGGGAGACCCTGTTTGCCACCCTCAGCCCTGGGGGAGGGGGGTGGTGGTGCATGGGGGCTACACCTGACTGAAACAGACAAAGATGTCCAAGGTGGTCCTGCAGAACCTACCTATCTCACACAGTAACACAGCTTTGGACCGGTGCTGTGGACCTGGTGCTGGGCACCTCACTGCACCCTCAGGGTGAGCACAGTACCCGCACAATGTGACGGTGTGTAGCTACTCTGTGCCAGTACAACACACGGTCAGTACCCCCTATCAGGCCGAGGTGCTGGGGGGGTGCACATGGTCAGTTCTCCCTACCAGGCCGAGGTGCTGTGGGGGTGCATTCCCCATGGTGTGTATCTGTGGACAGCTGATTTGCATGTGCAGTGCATCATGGGTGTGACTGGCCCAATCCAACCCTGTGAAACTCCAGCAGCTGCTCACAGGCTCTGATAAACCATAGGCCATCACACGTACATCTGTTAGCATAATGCATAGGTGCAGGACACCCTACAAAGTCTGTAATATCAGATGCCCACACTGGTAAAAACACACGTACCCACGCACAATTGTACGCGCGCAGCTACGCACGTACCAATGCACGCAACCTCGCACGTATCAACGTACGTGGCTAAGCACACTCCGAGGGTGTTTTTCTGACACCAATACTCAGCGTAATGAAAAACATGCCTCCTCTTTCCCTCTGTAATGTGCAGGGTGATGCCTGGGACAGCCTTCTGCGTTAGGCACACTGGGGACTCAAACCCATGCTGCCTGTAATAGCGGTCAGTACCGTAACCATTGTGCTACAGCTCTGTTTCAGTGCTTTGTGTCTGTACGTCTTCTTATGATTAACGCGCAGTAACGCGGCACGGCGCCCGGTAACGCTCGTTACGTTTTCTAACGCGCGGTAGAGGTGACGATGTACCGCCCATGTCCTTATTTGGGGTTTCTTTCACTACCGCGGCTCCTAACGCAAATTGCACTAACGCACTTTAGTAAACATGCCCCTTGGTGTTAGAAACAGTGCTGCGGTTCTCACTCTTTCTTTTAGTTCCTTGGTGTGCAAACATCCTGAATTTCCTTCACATTACCTAATCAGCTTTTTGGTTTGGTTCAGTCCCTGACTGGAGTTTTGAGAAAGTCCCCCACCCCTGCTCTGGCGAGGGGGGGTGGGGGGGCACCATCTCATCCCTCGCCTCAGGCAACAGATTGTCTTGAGCCGCCCCTGGTTGGGGTGGTCCCCAGGGGTGGCCCAAGGGGGGTGCGGGGCCATATGCAGAGACTCGGTGCAGGGCCTCATTTGCATAAGTGGCCTTATTTGCATAAATATTTGCATAATGTTACCATACACTAACTTTTAGTAAACATGTCTCTTAATGAGTGTATGGATAAAGAAAGACTAAAAGATTTCTACGTTACTATAATCCAGTGCCAACCGCCAGGCACATTAGGAACTACTACAAACACTGCCCATTTAGAACCCATAGCAAACCCTCTGTATCCTGACAGCATTACCAGGACTCACAAAGCACCATACCCTACCTATCAAAAGGCAACACTGCAAATATTAAACCAATACATTTCAGAGAATACTGGGGAAAGAGAACAAGTGGCAATGTCAAATAGGAATTACATAAACAGAATACCTCAGCTCAGTTACACATGCAGAACACAGACCATCACCAAACAAGGAATCACAATTTAGAAACAGAAAGGCAATAATTAAACTGGGAACCCCAAAAGCCAAACTTGGAATGTACAACAGCACTGTAGAAATAAAACTATAAATTAATTTCCTCTTGTACCAAACAAAGTGCAGACTTTAATGATGCACATTTCCCAAAGCTTTCATATTCCAGTTAATAAATTCAAAATGAAGAGATATCTTTCTACCTTTTGTGCATTTTTTTTCAGTTGCAATTACTCCAGCCACTTTCTTCTGGTTTCTTCATGTTTTCTGCTAACTCTCCATTGTCTGCTGTCCATTTGTCCTTTCTTCTCTCTTCTAGTTTTTTTTCCATTCTCTCTCTCTCTACATCTGCTTTAACATACTAATCTTTCTCCTTTTGCTCTTTCCTCATTCCTATTTCATCCACTCAAATTTTACCCCTCCATCCTCAATCCCCACTTACTCTCCCAATACCCGGCCAATTGTAGATTTTTCATCCCTCCCACACAAAATATTTTTCCCCTCTCCATTTTACTCTCCCAGCCCCGTCCCATTCTAATCCTCCCCCAACATCAGCTCCCTTCTAGTTCCAGCCTCACCCAGCATCCATTCCCTTCTAGTCCCTGCATCAGCCCCTTTCCAGTCCTAGCCCCCCATCAGCCCATTTCCAGTCCTAGCTCCCCCATCCATTTCCAGTCCGAGTCCCTTCATCAGCTCATTTCCAATCCTATCCCCCATCAGCCCATTTCTAGTCATTTCCTAGCCCCACCATCAACTCATGTCAAATCCTAGCTCCCCTCCACTCAGCCCAATTCCAGTCCAAGCCCCCCCATGAGCCGACTTCCAGTTCTAGCCCCTCCATGAGTCCATTTCAATCCAAGCCCCCACCACAGCCCATTTCCAATCTTAGCTCCCCCCAACAACCCATTTCCAGTCCTATCCTAGCTGCTCCATCAGCCCATTTCCAGTCCTAGCTCCCTTCCCTCACAGCCCATTTCCATTCCAAGCCCCCTCCCCATCATCTATTTGCAGTTCAAGCCCCCCCTTCCACTCAGCCCATTTCCATTCCAAATCCCCGTCCCCATCAGCTATTTGCAGTTCAAGCCTCCCCTTCCACTCAGCCCATTTCCAGTCCTAGCAACCCCCCAACCCATTACCAGTCCTAACCCCCATCAACCCACTTCCAGTCCTAACCCCCCATCACCCCATTTTCAGTTTAAGCCCCCCCCCTATAACCCATTACCAGTCCTAACCCCCCATCAGCCCACTTCCAGTCCTAACCCCATCAGCCCATTTCCAGTCAGCCCCCCATAGCCCATTGCCAGTCCTAACTCCCCCATCAGCCCACAGCCCATTGCCAGTCCTAACCCCATCAGCCACCTCAAGTCCTAACCCCTCCCCATCAGCCCATTTCCTGTCCTAGCCCCCCCATAGCCCATTATCTGTCCTAACCCCCCCCCATAGCCCATTACGTCCTAACCCCCCCATCACCCCATTTCCAGACAGCCCCCATCAGCCCACAGCCCATTACCAGTCTTAACCCCCCCCAAAGCCTATTACCAGTCCTAACCCCCCCAACAGCCCACAGCCCATTACCAGTCCTAACCCCATCAGCCACCTCAAGTCCTTACCCCTCCCCATCAGCCCTTTTCCTGTCCTAGCCCCCCCATAGCCCATTATCAGTCCTAACCCCCCATAGCCCAATACCAATCCTAACCCCCCCATAGCCCATTACCAGTCTTAACCCCCCATAGCCCATTACCAGTCCTAACCCCCCCAACAGCTCACCTCAAGTCCTAACCCCTCCCCATCAGCCCATTTCCTGTCCTAGCCCCCATAGCCCATTACCAGTCCTAACCCCCCCCCTACAGCCCACAGCCCATTACCAGTCCTAACCCCATCAGCCCACCTCCAGTCTAAACCCCCCCCATCAGCCCTTTCCAGTCCTAGCCCCCCCATAGCCCATTACCAGTCCTAACCCCCCCATCAACCCACAGCCCACCTCAAGTCAAGTCCTAACCCCCTCCATAGCCCATTACCAGTCCTAACCCCCCCACATCAGCTCAGGGAAAATTTAAAAAAAAAAAAAAAAGCTGGCTGCTGCCACCGCCGCCGCCGCAGCAGCGGCAGAATGGAGTGTCCCGCGAGGCCCCCTCTGCCCAGCTGAGCTCTCCCTGCCCGGCTGAGCCCCTCTGCGACGGCTTTCAGATCCCATCTGCCCCTGCAGGCTTGACAGAGACACGAGGGAGACACTCTCCCTTCGCGGATCTGAAAGCCGTCGCAGAGGGGCTCAGCCGGGCAGAGGGGGCCCCGTGGGACACTCCATTCTGCCGCTGCCGCGGCAGCAGCAGCAGCAGCCAGATTTTTTTTTAATTTAATTTTTTAAAAAGCAGAATGTTCTTTGCGCGGGGCCCCCTGAAAAGCGGGGCCCTGTGCAAAAAACATTCTTGCTCAATGGACAGGCCGGCCCTGGTGGTCCCAACACCTATCTCCTTAGCCATGATTTCAGCTCACTAAGGGTCCGATTCTGTTCAGCACATCCAGGCCCTCTGTGCATCCGGTTGTAACTGAACGCACAGAGGGAGTCATGATTCTGATCCCGCAGGACATGTCTAGCCCCGCAGTATCAGAATCGCAAACAAGCGTTTATGTGCAGCCAGGACCCTGATTCTGTCCGTCCTGCACGTTGAGGCCTTTCCCTGCTAACTCAGTCAGGGCAGTTCAATGGAGCCGTGGCGTCATGCCATCCGGTTGCCATGGCACCGCAGCTTCATTGAACAGCCTCAATCCCCGGCTGCCGGAACAAACAGGTCATTCCCAGCAGCCCGACCCCCGACCTGGCCTCCTAAGGCTGCAGTCAGGCTGCGGGGAATCTCCTCTGCCCCCTTCCACCGCCTCCCAGCCCCAGGCATGCCGATCCCCATGCAAGCCGCCGATCCCCGGACATACAGGGCCAACATTAGAATCAGCCCTGTTCATCCGAGTCCGACGACCGCTCACTGCCCGCCATAACGCTGCCCCTTTCCTGCCCCTGTCTACCTTCCCCATACAAGACGCGAGGAAAGTACACAGGACCAGGAAGAGGCACAAATAATGGTAATGGATGTCCCACTGGGACGTCTATCCCTGCTATTTGTGCCTCAAAATGACCCTGTAACTTTATAGGTAACCACATAATGTTAGGACAGGTCAATGGCCATCCTAACTTTATGTGTTTTACTTATCCAGTTAGTGGGTGAATATCACCACTGACCAGATACCAAACACTGTAGACAGTGAATTTGGATATTCAGTGCCCAAGCAAGTGCTGAATATCTGGGTTCACTTCTGCCTTCGGCAGTCAGACATTTTAGAAACACTAACTACCGTAGGCTCAACATCGGGCCTATAGATTTTAAGCCACATATGTACAAGCTCTCCTATTCCCATCCTTTCTTCCCCTACTCTGATCACTCCCCCTTGTCCCATCAGCTTTCACATGCTCCTTGCCTCTCCCCACTAAGCAGCACTCCTTAGTCACTCCACACGTCCTTATCATTCCTTCAGTCACCTCCTCACCTTAATCTACCCCTCCTTGTCATTTCACAACATTCACCCTTTCTTTTCACTGTCCCTCCCCCAGCATTTACTCCTCCTCATTACCTTCACCCCAAGTTTCAACCCATCATGCCCCCAGCATTTGCCCCTCATCATTTCATCTCCTCCAGGATTCACCTCTTCATCACCCCTCCAGCTTTCACTCGCTCCTTATCAGCCGCAGCGTTCATTCCTTTTCATGTCCTCCTCAGCTTTTCACTTGCTCCTTGCCTCAATCTCCAGCATTCACCCCCTTCTTATCATCTTCTTCCTCCAGCATTTACTCCTACTTTATGTCCCGTCCCCCCTTAGTATTCATACCTTCCTCACCTTCCTCAGATCACTCACAGTTTACCCGGCGGTTCTCACCTCTCTCCCTCTCTTCGAGTAGCCAGTGCATTTCTTAGTCCTGTGAATAAAAACAGAAGGAGCTGTGTTATATCATCCCCCCCCCCCAACACTTCACTGTGTCCACAGTAACAAGGAAAGATGTAGAGAGAACTACAGCTGTTCATGACTGGGGAAGGAGAATCAGCAACTTCCTTCTACGTCCCACCTCAGCACTCTGGCCCTGCTGTCCAGCAACTATATATTGTTGTGTCTTTTGACATAGCCCACCAGCATGCAGTATATTAATTTCCATTCACGCTTGAGCTCTCGTTCTCCGTATATCTCTAACACACAAACACATCTATATAGGGTGGCCCAAAAAACTGAGAACATCTCGTAGCATATAAGTTATTTAAAAATTCAAAAAGACAAATGCAAACGATTGACAAATTTAAAAAAGGAAGATAGCGACCGGAAATTGTCGAAATAAAGACATTATATAGCTAAAAAAGGTAAATAAGTAAACTATTTAAGCTTTTAATTTACGAAATGTTCTCACTTATTTTGGGCCACCCTGTATATATACAAAGGGTCGTCTACTCAGACTTCAAGATTCACATAGACAGAGTGACTCTGTCATTAGGCCAAGTGAGGCAGATGCTTGAAACAGCAAAGTTTTGGAGGAAGCAGACAGTGTCCCAATATGCCCTTACAATGGCGGCCTCATTTGGCTCCCGCCAGTTCTAGCCACTGACCTGACACCACATCACGCATTACCGACACTTCCTGGGTCATGCATCAGTGGCAATATATCAAAGAGAAGACACGGAACCTTCCACCTTGTGTGTGCCACTAAAACCTCTTCTGCCACACCCCCCCCCCTCCTTGTGGCATAAACGTCCTGTTTCTAAGGATAGGGATATATTGAATTAAAATATCCACAATAATCCCAGAATTGAAACGTTGGATATAATAGGGGTGTTTAGAAAATGGGTGTGGACTATTGGACTATAAATGGCTGAATTCAGTTTACGTCTGGAGATTATAATGTAGACCACAATGGAGATTAAGTAGCCTGGCAACTCCGGAATATTCAGATATTTTTGTGCCATTTAAACAGAGCAGCTGAGTTTTTTTATAAATAATTATTTCAGACCGATGGTGATGGTATGAGTGCATAGAGTTGGAAACATTCCACAAGCGCTCTTAAATTGTCCTTTGTAGAACTGATAGGGCCCGATATTCTTATGAGCAGGCTATGCGCCAGTACGGGGCATAGCCCTGCCCGCCGATCCTTAACCCCGGATATTCAATGCCAGGGTCATATGTGGCCCCGGCATTGAATGTCTGGGGATCGCCGCACACACCGAAAGCCACCTTAGGTAGCCAGGCAACAGCGATATTGCATGCTGCCCGGTTAGCTCCTGTGCCGAAGGATAGGCGAGGGTTTTCCACTCCTATCCTTTCAGCACAGATCGCTAAATGGGCAGCAAGCAATATCGCTGTTGCCTGCTTATAGCTTGTCGCCACTTCTGCTCCGCCCCAGAAGGCCCCCTACATGCCCCGAAGCTAACTGGATAGCACCGGGACACATAGGAGAGTTAGAAGGGGATATCCAATGGCACTAACTGTGTAAGTGTCGTTGAATATCTCGATTTAAGACATTTACATGGTTTACTGGGCTGTAAACCGTGTAAATGCCTTTCGAATATCGGGCCTTTGGGGTTTTTTGGGTATTATTTTTATTTCACGTCACCTTTATAAGTTAGGCCTAAAGAAGGTACTTTTTTTCAAATTTTTTATAGGCACCCTATTATAAAATTACCCTAAATGTGTATCTGTACAGCACTGTGAACACCTTGTAAAGCTATATAAATGTTTATTAGCAGTAGTAATACTAGCAAGGTGGTGCAGAGCATGAACGCATCTCCTTATTCGACTACAGTTCCCCAGATTTGGAATTATTCACAGGATGAGTAATTAAAGGTGCAAGTTTATACTATTAGTTCAGTCAAGGGAGGGACAGCAGATACTTAGGGGTATGTTTACTAAACTGTCTTAACGTGCACTCTGTGATGTTATCGCGCGATAAGGTACCTTATCGCGCGATGATGGCACTTTTTAAGGCGCACAGGTACCATATCATGCGATAACACTCGCAGCGGCGCAAACGAGTGCTGAGGGCGGGGAAGGCTCCCCAGGGGTGGAGAGAATTTATTTATTTTATTTTATTTTTATTTACATTCTCTTATATACCACACTATTCTGCATCAATGTGGTTTACATTGAACAAACTGAAATTACATTCAACAGGGCATTATAACTTGGAGATAACTATTTTACAGGGAACATGGGCTATGGAGGGTTAAGTGGCTTGCCCAAGACCACAAGGAGCACCTGTGGGACTAGAAACCCCAGTCCTTCCGGTCCAAGGTTGCTGTCCTCTAGTGGGATTTGAACCCCCCGACCTTCCGGCCTGAAGTACCTTGACCCCAACCACTAGGCCACTCCTCCACTGGGAGGAGTGGCCTAGTGGTTGGGGCAAGGGTGGAGAGTGGGAGGGGAGAGGCTCCCTGCACACCAATGCTGTAAAATCCGAGGCTCAAAACTAATGCCAGTGAAACCCTGGCGTTAGAGCTGATTTAAAGGGAAAAGAAACCATTTCCGTCAGCAATGTACAGCAAAACCAGGGAAACCTACAAAAAAGTGATAAGTGTGATACATGTGCACGGAACAAAAGGGCAAATAAACATTGAAAATGAACAGAAGTAAATGTAAAAAAAACATAACCAAGCTGGGCAATAGCGATAGTAATGGGAAACATCAAAAAACACTCCCAAGAAAGCCCCAAAAAAAGATATGCATTTTGGAAGGGTCTACGCTCCGTCCCCATACAAGGTGAATGATCCCACAGTGAAATAGCACTGATCAGGGTTTCCCTCTCCATTGGACAGGTTTCCTATGGCATGCACATGTTCCACAACAGCAGGGCGGGCATGTCGGAATGGGCAACTGGACAGATGCAGGGAAAGGGGATACAGAGGGCTGCAGGCGGCACATGCTGTGGTGCAGCTGGGGCACAGTGCGGAATAGGCAGATACCTAGGTGGCACTTAGGAATGCTGAAACTGTACAGCAGCCAGACAGCAACTGATGAGGGCCCAACATGGGCACGAGAGTGTTTATCACAGTGTCACAGAGGATAGTACCCAGCAGGTACCTCCAAGGGCACAGAACATTGGCAGGCGGTGTTGGGGGGAAGCGTGGACATCTATGCAGGCACCCCTACCCCAGAACACGCACCATAGGCAGCTGCCTACCTGCACACTGGATGGCTTGAGACTGCACACCACCAGCACCACCAGCAGAAGGGCATGTCAGCATGGTGGCAGAGGGGTACTGGTGGTGGAGGGGGGCAGTGGCAGCTGCCCAGACAGAGCAGACCATGGCCTAGCCCTGTGTAGGTGGGTGCCATGCACTGCAACAGACAGGCCCTGCCGGACAAACAGTCATGGTATCACCAGGGAAAGCACTGTCTCTGTGGCAACAGGGTGGTGCAGTGCACACAACCAGTGTGTTAAGAGGCAGAAAGTCACAGGTTCAAGTCCCACCTATGGTGCCTGCCAACCCAGTCCCCATATTTTACCCACTACTACAACGTGCTAATACAGACAGAACCTTTATTGCAGATGGCGTAAACATGCCCAAAACTGGTGGTGGAGGTGGCAGCAGCTGGTGGCAACAGCAGACCATGGCCTAGCTCTGTCCAGGTGGGTGCCGTGCACTGCAACAAACAGGCCCTGTCGGATGTACAGTCATGGACTCCCCAGGGAATGTAGCTTATCTATGGCAACACAGTGGTGCAGTGCACACAGACAGTGTGTGCAAGAACAGAAGATCACAGGTTCAAAGCCCAGCTGGGGCTACTGCCTATCCAGTCCACATATTTTTCCCACAACTAAACCGTAATAGTAAGGACAAACCTTTATTGCAGAGAACATACGCATGGTTAATACGCCTATATTTTACCCCACCGAGCACAGACACCATAAACAGGCGCATTACCTAGAGCAGAGTCTCCCAAATGCAGTCCTGGAGGGCCAAACACCATTAAGGTTCCATGCTGCCTCTAATAAAGATGCCTGTGCTGCATATCTATGCACCACCCCCATGGTATGCAGATGTATCTCATGCATATTCATGAGGGACAGCATGAAAACCCGAACAGTGTTTGGCACAACAGGAATGGAGTTGGGAACCTCTGCCATAAAGCAGCAGCCAACAGGGGCAGACACACCCACACCCACACCCACAGGCTCCATTAGCCAATGCCTCCTGGAGAGGCAGGACATTGGGCCCTGCGTGCATCTCCCAATACTAGCACTTGCATACCTTAGCAATGCCACCCTACACCTGGGAATACGGTACACAGCTATCAAACGTTTGCTATGATAACTGACAGATAGCAATTCCTAAGTTAAGCACAGTTTGCTGATTGAGCTCCATCATGGCAACCTTTCTGATGTCTGTGGAGTGTGCTTCAGGTCTGGTCTCTGACAGTGTTTAATACCCTGGGGAGTGACCCCCAACAGTATTGCGTACCATATCCATGCCTGCACTGTGCCCAGGACTGGTGTGGTGGCCAGGGCTGCTAAACACCTCTATAGTAGCACAATGCTGGCATAGGTGTGGGAGTGTGTGTCTGTCTATCCAGTGTGTGGTGGCTGCAAACACCCTCCATAGCCCACACTGCCAGCACTGTTGCCAGTATTGGCCTGCCAATGTGCATAATGAGGAGCAAGGTACCATGGGTATAGCCCGGACAGGGTGGCCTGGCCAGGATGCATCTGCACAGGGCATAGGGCAAGGGCTGGGACATTGTAGTGCCCGGCCACCACCTGCACAGACAGGGTGGCCACAGCATGTTCCGCCGGGAGATCACTCTCACCCTGACTGAGCAGTGACCACGGCATGGCTAGGCTCCCCCATAGTACTATATAACGTTTCTCTCATGTGATATTTATGGGTTCTCTTTTGGGGCCCAGTCACTGACTTGTCTGCTTGGTGTGTATGCTGATGTCCCAGTTCTGGGTGCATGCGTTTCCACCAGGAACATGCACTATGGACTAGCTAGCAGACTGTCTGCAGCTGGTATGTGTTTTGCTGGAATGCCTTGCAGGGTGCAGTGGCTGAAGGCTTGCTGCAGGAGAATATCAGATAGTGGTGGGGGGCAGCTTAGCATATCCAGGCCTGTCTGTCTGCTGTTGCGTTATGGATGTGTACAGAGCTGCATTGACTGCCTTGTAGGGTGTGTCTGTTCCCCAGCAGGACTGGGGTTGATGGTCCCCTCTACTGCCACCATTGCAGGGAGGTAGAATGTGGATCTGTTGGTGGGAGACCTGTTTACCCCCCGCAGCCCTGGAGGAGGAGGAGGAGGAGGGTGATGGTGGTACATAAGCCTCCTAGGGGTCCATTGGGGCTAAACCTGACTAAGACATACAGATATATCCAAGGTGTGTCTGCAGAAACTACCTATCTCACACATTAGCACTGCTGGGGACCTGGTGCTGGGTGCCCCACCTCACCCTCAGGGTGAGAGCAGTACCTGCACAATGTGACGGTGTGTAGCTACTCTGTGCCAATACCACACACGGTCAGTTCCCCCTACCTGGCCGAGGTGCTGTGGGGGTGCATACCCCATCGTGTGATCATCTGTAGACTGCTGATTTGCATGTGCAGTGCATCATGGGTATGGGTGGGTTAGCCCTATCCTGGTGACCACAGCAGACTGTTTGTGTGGTGACGTGCAGTCCTTCTGCAGCCAGCCAGGGGTTTGCTAGCAGCTATGGAGCTGTAGCCCACTGGTTATTTCACTGCTTGTGGAGTCAGAGGTCATGGGTTCAAACCTTCAGTAGGGGTTCTTTGATAGGGCTGTCCAAAGCACTGTCTTTTTTAATGTACATTAGTGCTGCCAGCAAAACACCCTCAGGGTACTGTAACTATAAGGTGCCTCAGAAGGCGCCCTATAAGGCGCCTTATAGGGCACCCTATAAAGCGCCTTCTGAGGCACCTTATGGTTACAGTCCGTATAAGGTGCCTTATAAGGTGTCCTATGGAGCACCTTATAGGGTGTCCTATAGGGGACATTATAGGGTGCCGTGGCAGACTGTGCACTTTATAATGCGCCCTATGGGGTGCCTTATAGGGTGCCTTATGCGGCACCTTAGGTTACGGCACGTGAGGGTGTATTTGCTGGCAGCAATAAATAAAATGCCTCAGGAAACAATACTTACATGTCACAGCTGATGCATCAGCCAGCCTTATGCAATAGGCACACTGGGGGATCAAACTCATGACCCCTGTATCATCAGTCAGTGTATTAACCATTGTGCTACACTTCTGTTTCTATGTTTGGCTGTCTGTGTGCCTACTTAAGATTACCACGCGGTTACGTGCTTAGCGGCGCTTCGCACAATCATGTGCGCAGCAGCGCGCATTATCACGCAATACTCCCGTTTTGCTGCTTTAAGACTGAAACGCCCACTCCTTTTATGGCAGCCTGCACACTATCGCCAGGCGCACATTAAGACGGTTTAGTAAAAATACCCCTTAGTCGGAAGTACTCCTCATATCCTCTGATATTATGAGATCAGTTTGCTCTGGCCTGATGAAGGGAGAATAGATATCAAAAGCTAGTGAGAAATGCATTCAGTTAGCCCGACAGAAATGTGCCAACTACACCTTGTGATTTTATCTTTTGTTCTCTAGAAGCAGATAGTAGTTTAGACCTTCCTGGAAGTCTTCAGTTCCATGGTAAGACTTAAATATAGTTTTGAATGCCCTTACATGAGGCAGGGGCAATGGAACACCTATTTTTATGGGAGGTCAAGCTCTGCCTTGACTTTACCCCAAGTTCTACCCTAACTCTGCCCCTAGATCCCTGGCATCCTTCCCCTCCTGTCCCGCCCGTGGGGATCCCATCTCCCATGGGCAGAACAGGAGGGAATGACTGTGATTGCAGCAGACTCCTGTCTACCCGCAGGAGATGAGATACCCACGGGTGGAACATGAGGAGTCTGCCGTGATTGCAGCTGCTTTCATCTCTGTTGGTGGCAAAATTTTGGTGGCCCATCCCATTCTGAAGCCTTTGACATGGGATGTCATTTAAACCTTTTAAGACACGTTTTACAAAGGATGCTCAAGTGCAATTTGGGATGTCCAAGCCAGAACATCTGAAAGAAAAGTAAACATTCTCAAGTTCAGGCACAATTTCAGAAATGTGGACGTGCCCAATATGGATGTCTGTGGGGACGTCTACATAGATCTCCCCAGAACAGTATTTCAGAATGGGGACATCTAATAGCCTAATGGTTAGAGTAGTACATTGTGGCCAGGGTTCAAAGCCCAGTGCTGCTCCTTGTGACCTTAGGCTAATCACACAACTCTCCATCTTCTCTAGACTTTCTGAATGTTTTTCAGCCAAAACAGGCACTTTCCTGATGCCTATTCCTGTCAGGAGCAGGTCTAAACATAGGTTCATAGACATCACAACATTTCTGAAAATGAGATGGGATGTCGAAGTCCACTGCACCTCCTCAGCATGCTCCCCGACTTCTTGGACATCCCTACACCAGAGACACTTTAAAAGCCATTTGTAAAATGACTCTGGGAACTTCTCCATGATTTGGCACCCTTTGTCTTGCAATATTTGGTTAAGAACATAAGATATGCCATACTGGGTCAGACCAAGGTCCATCAAGCCCAGTATCCTGTTTCCAACAGTGGCCAATCTAGGTCACAAGTACCTAGCAGTTTCCCCAAAAGACACACTGGTTCCACATTGCTTGTCCCAGGGCAAGCGGTGGATTTCCTAGGTCCTCTTTAATAATGGCTTATGGACCTTTCCTCCAGGAACTTGTCAAAACCTTTTTTAAACCCACCTACACTAATAGTTTTTACTACATCCTCCGGTAATGAACTCCAGAGTTTGATTACGCGCTGAGTGAAAAAATATTTTCTCTTATTAGTCTTAAACGGGTTACACTGTAGCTTCATTGCATGTCCCCTAGTCTTTCTACTTTTTGATGGCGTAAACAATCGATCTACGTTTACCCGTTCCACTCCGTTCTTATCTTGAACAGTAGAATGCAAAGAGGCATATCTGATTTCCCCCCAGGATGAGTCTGTTTGGCTAACTCCTCTATGTTTTATACTGAAAGTGGAAGCGTCCTTTCCGTTTAATCAGGACATAGCTCTGCTCTCATTTGTCTGAAGTTTTCTCCTATTGAGGAAACCAAGTTGTATTTATTTGCAACTTAGAATATGATGACAGATAGCAATAATCTGTGCAATTTCATTCTTGGTGTACTCATAATGCTATACACCCCAGTTGATCTGTGACTAGGAAATCTCTGGTGCATATGGTCATAGTGCATTCCATAAGACAATGGCTCTATCCTGGGCAGTAAGGAGGTTGACCTCTCTTATGGAAATATGCAGGGTAGCCACATAGGCCTCCATGCCTACATTCCCATTGCATCATTGACTAGATTTTCGGGCCATTTTAGGAGGAGAGCATTTTCACTGTCATTTGTAAAAAAGTCCTCCCTTGTGAAATACTGCAGTTCCCATAATCTGGGTAATTCTCCGTGGTGGAACATCCAAGGAGAAGAATGTTCCTGTGAATTGAGTTTCTTGGAGTTCCACCAAAATGACCCAGAGAGGCTGCTCTACCAATTTAAATCATCACAAAAAATTATCTTTAAAAATATATAAAGGTAATTGGACAAACCTATATGTTAGGCATAAGCCTGAAGCATTTAGGATTTGAAGGTTCTGTAATGAGTTTGTCAGCTTCATAAAGCAACAAGGTGATTATTTATTTATTGACATACATTTGATATTCCAACTTTTCCCAGGGAGGAAGCAAACTGCAGATTACATAAAAGGCGATACACTGAGCACATGAATAATATACACGTACAGATCCCAGGTAGACTAACACTAAAAGCCAATGCACGTTAAGTGCCGTTGCACCCATAAAAAATCAAAGGGCTCTAGGCACTTAATGTGCATTAACATCATTAAGGTATGTATTTAGCTAGGCTTATATACCACTTTTCTACTAGTCAAAATTATGTACATGCAGGTACTGTGTATATATATATATATTTCACTTGTCCCTGAAGGGCTCATAATCTATGGGGTATGTTTACTAAACCGTCTTATTGTGCTCTCTGTGACGTTATCGCGCGATAAGGTACCTTATCGCACGATAATGGCACTTTATCGCCCGATAAGGTACCTTAGTGTGCGATAACGCGCGCTGCGGTGCAAACGAGCGCTGAAGGCGGAGAAAGGATCCCGGAGGGCGGAGGAAGGCTCCCCAGGGGTGGAGAGAAGGGGTCAATGGGTGGAGAGTGGGAGGGGAGAGGCTCCCTGCACACTAACGCTGTGAAATCCGAGGCCAAAACTAACGCCACTGAAACCCTGGCGTTAAAGCTGATTTAAAGGGAAGAGAAACCATTTCTGTCAGCAATGTACAGCAAAACCTACAAAAAAGTGATAAGTGTGATACATGTGCACAGAATAAAAGGGCAAATAAACAGTGAAAATGACCAGCAGAAAATGGAAAAATAAAATAACCAAGCTGGGCAATAGTGATCTCAATGGGAAACATCAAAAAACACTCCCAAGAAGGCACCAAAAAAAGGATATGAATCCTGGAAGGGTCCATGCTCCGTACCCATACAAGGTGAATGAGCCCACAGTGAAATTGCGCTGTGCAGGGTTTTCCTCTCCATCAGATAGGTTTCCTATGGTGTGCACATGTGCGGCAACAGCAGGGCGGGCATGTCGGAACGGCCAACTGGACAGATGCTTGAAAATGGGATACAGAGGGCTGCAGGTGGCACATGCTGTGGTGCAGCTGGGGCACAGTGTGGACTAGGCAGATGCCTAGGTAGCACTTAGGAATTCTGAAACTGTACAGCAGCCAGACAGGAACTGATGAGGGCCCAACATGGGCACGAGTGTGTTTATCACAGTTTCACAGGGGATAGTACCCAGCAGGTACCTCCAAGGGCACAGAACATTGGCAGGCGGTGTTGGGGGGGAAGCGTGGACGTCTATGCACCCCTACCTCAGAACACGCACCATAGGCAGCCGCCTACCTGCACACTGGATGGCCTGAGACTGCGCACCACCAGCACCACCAGCAGAAGGGCATGTCAGCATGGTGGTAGAGGTGTACTGGTGGTGGAGGGGGGCAGTGGCAGCTGCCCAGAGCAGACCATGGCCTAGCCCTGTGTAGGTGGGTGCCATGCACTGCAACAGACAGGCCCTGCCAGACGAACAGCCATGGTATCACCAGGGAATGCACTGTCTCTGTGGCAACACAGTGGTGCAGTGCACACAACCAGTGTGTTCAGAGACAGAAAGTCACAGGTTCATGTCCCAGCTGTGGTTCCTGCCAACTCAGTCCCCATATTATACCCACTACTAAAACGTGCTAATACAGACAGAACCTTTAATGCAGATGACGTAAAAATGCCCAAAACACCTACATTTTACCCTACAGAGCACAGACACCATAAACATGCGCATTACCTAGAGCAGAGTCCCCCAAATGCAGTCCTGGAGGGCCAAACACCATTCAGGTTCCATGCTGCCTCTAATAAAGATGCCTGTGCTGCATTTCTATGCGCCGCCCACATGGTATGCAGATGTATTCATGCATATTCATGAGGGACAGCATGAAAACCCGAACAGTATTTGGCACACCAGGACTGGAGTTGGGAACCACAGCCGTAAAGCAGCAGCAAACAGGGGCAGACACACCCGCACCCACAGGCTCCATTATCCAATGCCTCCTGGAGTGGCAGGACATTGGGCCCTGCATGCATCTCCCAATACTAGCACTTGCATACCTTAGCAATGCCACCCTAAACCCAGGAATACGGTACACAGCTATCAAAAGGTTGCTATGATTACTGGCAGATAGCAATTCTGAAGTACAATTTTCTGATTGAGCTGCATCATGGCAACCTTTCTGATGTCTGTGGAGTGTGCTACAGGCCTTGTGTCTGACAGTGTTTACCACCCTGGGGAGTGACCCCAACAGTACTGCGTACCATAGCCATGCCTGCACTGTGCCCAGGACTGGAGCGGTGGCCAGGGCTGCCAAACACCTCTATAGTTGTACAATGCTGGTATAGGTGTGGGAGTGTGTGTCTGTCTATCCAGTGTGTGGTGGCTGCAAACACCCTCCACAGCACAAACTGCCAGCACTGTTGCCAGTATTGGCCTGCCAATGTGCATAATGAGGAGCAAGGTACCATGGGTATAGCCCGGACAGGGTGGCCTGGCCAGGATGCATCTGCACAGGGCATAGGGCACTGGCTGGGACATTGAAGTGCCCGGCCACCACCTGCACAGACAGGGTGGCCACAGCATGTCCTGCTGGGAGATCACTCTCACCCTGACTGAGCAGTGACCACGGCATGGCTAGGTTCCCCCATAGTGCTCTATAATATTTTTCTCATGTGATATTTATGGGTTCTCTTTTGGGGTCCAATCAGTGACCTATCTGCTTGGTGTGTATGCATCTCTTCCAGGAACATGCACTATGGACTAGCTAGCAGATTGCCTGCAGCTAGTATGTGCTGTGCTGAAACACCATGCAGTGGCTGGAGGCTTGCTGCAGGAGAATATAAGATAGTGGTGGGGTGCAGCTGAGCATTTCTGGGCCTAATGTCTGTCTGCTATTGCTTTATAGATGTGTACAGAGCTGCATTGACTGCCCTGTAGGGTGTCTGTTCCCCAACAGGACTGTGGTTGATGGTCCTCTCTACTGCTGTCATTGCAGGGAGGTAAAATGTGGATCTGTTGGTGGGGGAACCCCGTTTCCCACCCTCAGCCCCTAGAGGGTGGGTTGGGTGGTGGTACATAATCTGCCTATGGGTTCATAAGGGCTAAACCTGACTAAGAAATACAGATGTAACTAAAGTGTGTCTGCAGGAACTACCTATCTCACATACTAGAACTGCTGGGGATCTGCAGCATGGCCTATTTCTGCCATGGACGGTGCTGTGGACCTGGTGCTGGGCGCCCCACCTTACCCTCAGGGTGAGCACAGTACCGGCACAATGTGACGGTGTGTAGCTACTCTGTGCCAGTAACACACACGATCAGTTCCCCGTACCAGGCCGAGGTGCTATGGGGGTGCATACCCCATCTTGTGTTCATCTGTAGACTGCTGATTTGCATGTGCAGTGCATCATGGGTATGGGTGGGTTAACCCTATCCTGGTGATCACTGCAGACTGTTTGTGTGGTGACGTGCAGTCCTTCTGCAGCCAGCCAGGGGCTTGTTAGTAGTTGTAGAGCTGTAGCCCACTGGCTACTTCACTACCTGTGGAGCCAGAAGTCATGGGTTCAAATCCACAGTGGGGTTATTTGATAGGGCTGTCCAAAGCATTATCTATTTTTAATGTACATTAGTGCTGCCAGCAAAACCACCCTCAGCGTACTGTACCAATAAGGTGCCTCAGAAGGCGCTTTATAGGGCACCCTATACAGCACCTTCTGAGGCACCTTATGGTTACCATCCATATCCTATGGAGCACCTTATAGGGTGCCCTATAGGGGACATTATAAGGTGCCATGGCAGACAGTGCACTTTATAATGTGCCCTGTGGAGTGCCTTATAGGGTGCCTTATGCGGCACCTTAGGTTACGGCACGTGAGGGTGTGTTTGCTGGCAGCAATATTTAAAATACAAATAAACTGCCTCTGGAAATAATACTTACATATGAAAGCTGATGCCTCAGCTAGCCTTGTGCATTAGGCACACTGGGGGATCAAACTCATGACCCTTGTATCATCAGTCAGTGTATTAACCATTGTGCTACACCTCTGTTTCTGTGTTTACATGTCTGGGCGCCTACTTAAGATTACCGTGCGTTAACGCGCTTAGCAGCACTTCGCCTGATAATGTGCGCAGCAGCGCACGTTATCGCACGATACTCCCATTTTGCTGCTTTAAGACTGAAACCCTCACTCCTTTTATGGCAGCCTGCACACTATCGCCGGGCGCACAATAAGACGGTTTAGTAAATATACCCCTATGTTTTTGTACCTGAGGCAATGGAGGGTTAAGTAGATTGCCCAAAGCCATAAGGAGCACCTGTAGGATTAGAAACCACAGTCCTTCTGGCCCAAGGTAGCTGTTCTCTAGTAGGATTTGAACTCCTAGCTCTCTGGCCTGAAATAATTTGCCCTAACCACTAGGCTGCTCCCCCTTTAGCAAACTGGCCCCTTAAAGCACAAGGTTGAACAAATAAAAGCGAGTACTTCAAGCACACAATATTGCATATGCATGGATAAAAAACAAGTTAGACATGGAAGATGCAAGAACATTGAGTATTAACAGGAAAGAAACAATGAGGACATACAGTAAGTAACCTTGGGGAAGAAGCCCATAGTCAAACAGGGAAGACAAAGTAGGGTCCCTGGTGAGGCGTCTAACAGAAGGTCTCACTGAACAGCCAAGGTTTGATTTTCAGCAGAAGGTGAGGTAACAAGTTCCTTGAGTAGTATTATAGGTCTGTTGTTCCATGATTAAACTGGGGGCAAGGATTTTTGGCTTCTTGAGTGTTGTTCGTGATGACATCGTACTGTGACCATCCTATTCCAGATGTTGGTGATATCAGGAGAGTGGCGCCATATATCTGAAAAGGGACATCAAGGGTCATGCATTTTGTAATGAAGCTGATAATTTATTGCATGCTTAAGATGAGGCTTGTTTGTATATTTTCCTAAGTCCGGAAGCTGAGTGAATTGACCCCAGTATGACTTATCAAAGGTCACTCACAATCAGAAACGAGAATGAAGACTTGAGATCACATTGAAAATAACAGACTCCTGCCTTATAACCCTGTGGTCAAACCACCAGACCACATATCTTCCCAACAAGGTTAGCTAGCTAAGCTGTGGCAGGTGGTTAGCATTCTTAGCCAGAAAATCAATCCTAAAGGAGAGCAGAGCACCGTATTTTGACGGCTGGAACCTGTCTCTTTCTTATTAATATAATAAAAAAAATTGACAGCCTGCTACAATAGGGATTTAGAGAACTGGATTTAACCCGTGCCTTTCTGAGAAGGTCAAGGCAAGTTAGATTCAGGTACAGTAGCTATTTCTCTGTCCCCAGAGGGCTTACAAGCTAAGTTTGTACTTGTGGCAATAGAGTGACTTGCCTAAAATCACAAGAAACAGCAGTGGGATTAACAGCTGACTTCTTTACTTATCAACTTGCTGCTCTCACCATTGGAAAACTCCACTCCGACAGTGGGAAACTGGCAAATCGTGGGAATGGTGCAGCTTAAGGGAATGGCTTGCTGACATAGTAAAAACAATGAGCTACATGTACTGCATTGTGTGGCAGCCTGGGTTTGCCAAATGCAACTTATCGTACATATGAGATTTCTTTAGCTTTATACTAAAGAAGCAAACCGAGGAATCCAGTGTGCAAACTAAATATATACACGAAAATGTATAAAACGAGTACTAGAGGGCCTGATATTCTTCGGGGCAGGCTATGCCCCGCTACGACGCATAACCCTGCCCGTCAACCCTTAACCCTGGATATTCAATGCCGGGGTCCTACGTGGCCGTGGTATTGAATATCCAGGGATTGCTGCACACCAAAAGATAGGCGCAGATCGCTAACCAAGCAGCATGCAGTATTGCTGCTGCCCGGTTTTCGCTTGTCGCCTCTTCCGCTCCTCCCCAGAACACCCCCGACACACTCTGATGCTAACCGGATAGCATTGGGCGCGTGGGGGAGTTAGAAGGGGATGTTCAATGGCACTAATCGTGTCAGTGCTGATGAATATCCCAATTTAAGGCATTATATGGCTTACTGGGCTGTAAACCATGTAAATGCCTTTCGAATATCGGGCCCATAGACACTTGGAGGTGATTCTATAACGGTACGCATATACAGTAAGGGTCTGGCAATCTACTTCCGGTCATACCTTGCCAAAAATACCCAGGGACTGCTGGGTCGCTAGTAGTTAGCATTGACTTGACAGCACTTTAAAAATATCGCCTATGAAATTCTCAAAAAGGCGCCTATTTTATTTGTCTTTTATAAAGGCAACAAAGGCATCCATTGATTTTATAAAATTACACAGGCTTTTCCTGTCAGTGTCCTGGACTACTGCAGTCTCCTGTACATGGGTCGGCCTGGCAAGCAGCTGAGGAAATTGCAGGAGGTCCAGAACCCTGTTGCGTGTGTTATTACAGGTCAGGGAGGTACCCGCTTGGCTCTGGTTGATTTGCATTGGCTTCCCATTTGGAAACCAGTTCAAGCTGTTATGAGAGAAAAACAACAAATTGCATCATATTTCAGTTTCATGAATGTTCTGCTGTGTTTTAATGTGTATATTACTGGCACTGTTTCATATCATTGCTATTCCTAGGATTCAATTTGCCTATCTCCAGATTTAGCATATTGTTCTAATTTCTTTCTTTCTTTATTTTCTTTATTTAACATTTTTTATATGCCGCTTTTCATTTTATCAAAGCAGTTTACAGAAAACAGAACGTTCTTACAGGGAACAATAATATAACAATTTACAATTAACAGTTAACAGCTTACAACTCTATAACTATGTACAATGTATAAGTACAAGGTTGGTTGTCGTTTTGTTAGTGGGGGACACAGGGGCGGCACAAGGCAATCTGCTGCCTGAGGCGAAGTATGAAAAGGCGCCCCCCTCCCCCCACCTCAGAGGGGGTGGGGCTTTTTCAGAAATCCAATCAGAGACTGAACCAACCCAAAAAGCCGATTAGATTATATGGAGGAAATGCAAGATGTTTGCACACAGGGCCATATCGAGCTGCAATCACACCCTGTGCGACTTGCAGCTCGGACGCACGCCCCTCCTCTCCCCCATACCACCATCCGGTGCTGCCTGCTCTTTCCCTGCTGCTGCTGCCCTCTGTTTTTTTCATGGCGGCGCCGGCAGCAGGGAAAGAGCAGGCAGTGCTGGACGGAGGTATGGGGAGGAGGAGGGGCATGTGCCCGATCTGAAAGATGCCGGCACTTTAAGAAGATCTGTCCCTCCCTACTCTGACAAAGCATTGGAGGAGGGAGGGACCAGACCTGCTTAAAGTGCTCCAAAAAGGCTTGGGGAGCACATTTCGTCTGCCTGCTATTGTCCTGCCAGCGGTGGCAGGGCAACAGCAGACAGCCAAAATGCTCCTCCCAAATCTTTCCTCGCTGTGCAGCTGCACCGCTTGCACAGGGCTAGGTATGGTCCCGTTTGCACACCAAGGAACTAAAAGACAGCAAGAACCAACAGCACAGTCTATAAAACTAAATTATAACTGATTTTTATTTTGTTGTTATAAACTGCTTTATGGTTCTTGCTTTTTCTTTTTCAACATATATTTTGCATCCACAGTATGGAGAGTTAATTGAAGATGTATGCAGCATTGCCAGGAAAGGGGAAGTGCTACTGATAGGGGATTTCAATGTGCCAGATGTTGATTGGTACAACTCTGCTGCAGTATCATCTAGATTCAGTATCATCTAGATTCAGAGGTCACCAACCTGCGGCCCGCGGGCCACATGCGGCCCACGAGGTCCCTTCATGCGGCCCATGAGGCTCTACCCCGATTAACATTACGTGCGGCCCGCCAAGGATTCCCGCCATTGTATCTGCGGCCCGCGGCATGCTCGGCGGGTTCAACGGCACGTGACCGGTTTCCCAAGAGCAGCGCGCAAATTAGAGGACCAATCAGCAATAAGACTTCACCAAGCACTCGCAAGACTTTGCCCTCTTCAGTGCCCCCTTCGAGATGAACCCCACCGACGTGCCCTCTGACCTTCAAATGGACTTGATCGAACTGCAGTGTGACGACGCACAGAAGTCGCGCTTCATGGCTATCAGGTGATCAGCCATTGTTTTCATAATTTTGCGTTTGTTGTTTTTTTTCACGGGGGGCGGGGAGAAGAAGGGTGCGGCCCGCGAGGCTCCCGGTAGTCGGCTGTGCGGCCCGCAGCCCTCTGGAGGTTGGTGACCTGTGATCTAGAAGTAAGGAGATCCTGGATTCTCTACAGGGAGAACTATCTAGGCAACGGGTAACAGACCCCACACGTGAAGGGGCCATATTTGACTTGGTGCTTACCAAGGGTAAAATTGTTTCTGATGTTATAGTGGGAGATCATTTTGCATCCAGTGATCACCAGATGGTATCATTCAGTATTAGCACTATGACTGATAAAATCCATTCAAAAGCGAGGGTCTTAGACTTTTGGAAAACTAACTTTGCCAAGAAGGGCCAATACTTCAAGGAATTAGAGGGATGGAAACAGCTGGAAGATGTTGAAAAACAGTGGGCAAAACTGAAAGGGGATATTTTAAGGGCAACCAACCTTTTTGTTAAAATGGTAAATAAAGGTAAAAGGAAAAAGAGGCGCTATGGTTTTCAAAAGAAGTAGCGGAAAAGGTGAAAAATAAGGGAGGCCTTCATGAAATACAAAAGATCACAGAGAGAGGAAGACAGGCATCTATATTTGGAAAAACTTAGAGAAACTAGTAAAATAGTCAGGAAAGCAAAGATTCAAAAAGAGGAGGAAATAGCCAATGCAGTAAAATGGGGGGATAAGACATTTTTCAGATATGTTAGTGAGAAGAGGAAGGGCAAAAGTGGTATTGTCAGACTCAAGGGTGCAGGGGAGGAATATGTAGAAGCTGATGAGGATAAAGCGAAATTGCTTAACAAATATTTCTGTTCTGTGTTCACAGATGAAGAACCAAGAGCAGGACCTCAGAAAACACCCACAAACAGGAATAGAAGCGAGGGACATCTTGAACAATTTTCAGAAGACTGTGTTCGTGAGAAACTAGCTAAACTTAAAGTAGACAAAGCGATGGGACTGGATGGGATACACCCTAGAATACTGAAGGAACTTGGGGACGTTCTAGCAGCTCCACTGACTGACCTTTTCAATGCCTTGTTGGAGTCAGGCAGGGGCGGCTCAATGCAATCTGCTGCCTAAGGCGAAGTATGAAAAGACGCCCCCCCCCCCCCACCTTAGAAGGGGCAGGGCTTTATTCAGAAATCCAATCAGAGACTGAACCAAACCAAAAAGCCGATTAGACTATATGGAGGAAATGCAAGATGTTTGCACACAGGGCCATATCGAGCTGCAATCGCACCCTGTGTGACTTCTAGCTCGAACGCACTCCCCCCCTCTCCCCCGTACCTCCGTCCAGCGCTGCCTGCTCTTCCCCTGCTGCTGCCGCCCTCTGTTTTTTTCACGGAGGCGCCAGCAGCAGGGAAAGAGCAGGCAGCACTGGACAGAGGTATGGGCAGGAAGAGGGGGGCATGCACCCAATCTGAAAGGCGCCGGCACTTTAAGAAGATCTGTCCCTCCCTACTCTAACATCGCATCGGAGGAGGGAGGGATCAGACCTGCTTAAAGTGCTGCAAAAAGGCTTAGGGAGCGCATTTCGTCTACCTGCTATTGTCATGCCAGCGGCGTCAGGGCAACAGCAGACAGCCGAAATGCGCCCCCAAACCTTTCTGCCCTATGCGGCTGCATTGCTTGCACAGGGCTAGTTATGGTCCCGTTTGCACACCAAGGAAGTAAAAGACAGCAAGAACCTACAGCACAGTTTATAAAACTAAATTATAACTCATTTTTATTTTGTTATTATAAACTGCGTTATGGTTCTTGCTTTTTCTTTTTCAACATATATTTTGCATCCACAGTAGGTGCAGAGCAGAACCAGGACATTCACCTACAGAACTCAATATTAAAAAAAAAATCTGATTCTGATCATCTCACTAACAACAACAACAACAACAACCACTATTCTCCAGTACCAGGCATATTGTGAACTAATACAAACCCCTACAACAAAGAGTAAACCTACCATACCATATCAGCACAAACTTCCAAAACTCACATAAGGAGCCCATCCAAAAAAGGCATCACTGTAAATACTACAGTGGGCCTTGGAACATCCATACACCTATTTGAAAAGCTGAACAAGTCAAATTACTACAGTACAGTATAGATCTTTATGTACAAACTCCATGTTAACAGAACACCTGACCTCAGTCTAACACTCACAACATCGACTCTCACCAAGTACAGAATAAGTAACCACAATCTAAAGTAAAAATTGAAACCCCAAGAAGCCAGAGTCCACATGCAGTGCAATATCAGAAAAATAAGATATGCAGTTCCCCAATACTGTGTAAAATATAAAAATAGCACAAAGTCCCATAACTAAAATTAAATAAAAAAAAAATTCTACCTTTGTTGTCTGACCATTTTATTCTCTGATCATGCTGGTCCCGATCTGAGGCTTCAGCTTTCCTGTCTTCTCTTAGCTCTCTTTCTGTGGTCTATGGTCCAACTGCCATTTCTTATCTCTTCTTTTGTTTTCTTCACTTCCTTCCATCAGCCCGTTTCCAGTTCCAGTAACCTTCCCCAGTATCAGCCCCCTTTCCAGTCCTTCCCTCCCAATACTTTCCAATGTCAACCGCCTTGCATTCCCATGACTGCAACTGGTGTCCATTCCCTTCCAGTCCTCCTCCTTCCCCACTGTCCAGCCCCTTCTAGTCCAAATACCATCCCAGATATCAGCTCACGTCCACTCTCGGTACCACCCCCCCAGTCAGCTCCCTTCCAGCCTCCCTACCCTCTGTCCATCCCCCTTCCAGTGCCATTTGCATATCAGCTCCCTTCCATCCTCCTCCCCATTACCCAACCACCTACCACTCCCATCCCCAAATGTCAGCTCCCTTCCAGTCCCCCTTCAGTACATCCCAGGTATCAGCTCCTTTCCGGCCCCCTCCTTCCCCCATGTCAACTCCCTTCGTGCCCCCTCCTTCCTCTGGCAGACCCTCTCATTGTCCACTCCCTTCCAGTCCTATTCTACCATCCTCCTGCATCAGCCCATTTGTAGCCCTAGCCTTAGTTTTCTTCCAGGGCCAGCAGCACTCTCCTCCCCTCCCCCATTAGCCCATTTCCAGTCCTATCCCCATTCAGCCCACTCTAGTCCTAGCCCCCCGAATCAGTCCATTACCAGTCCTAGCTCATTTCCAGTGCTAGCCTCCCATCTGCCCATTACCAGTCCTAGCTCCTCCCAATAAGTCCATTTCCAGTCCTAGCCCCCCCCCAATATGTCCATTTCCAGTCCTAGCCCCCAATCAGCCCATTTCCTGTCCTAGCCTCCCTAATCACCCCATTTCCAGTTCTAAACCCCCATCAGCCCATTTCCAGTTCTAGCCCCCTTCCGATCAGCCCATTTCCAGTTCTAACTCCCCCATCAGCCCACTTCCAGTCCTAACCCCCCCATCAGCCTATTACCAGTCCTAAATCACCCATAGCCCATAACCAGTCCTAACCCCCCCATCAGCCCATTTCTAGTCCTAAACACTCCCCATCAGCCCACTTCCAGTCCTAACCCCCCATAGCCCATTACCAGTACTAAACACCCCCCATCAGCCCACTTCCAGTCCTAAACCCCCATCATCCCATTTCCAGTCCTAGACCCCCCCATAACCCATTACCAGTCCTAACCCCCATCAGCCTATTTCCAGTCCTAGCCCCCCAAAGCCCATTATCAGTCCTAAACACCTCCCATCAGCCCACTTCCAGTCCTAACCTCCCCTCCCATCAGCCCATTTCCAGTCCTAGGCTCCCTCCCCCTGCCCATTTCCAGTCTTTGCCCCCAGGAAAATAAAAACGCTCAAGTTGCTGCCACTGCCGAATCCACTTCTCGGCAGTGGCAGACTCACCTCTCCTTCCAATAGCAGCCGTGGCTACTGCTTCTTGGAACCGCGGCTGTACTAGCGAGATCAGCCAGCCAGTGCGGAGCCTTCCCGTACAGCAGCATCCCGCCCCCAAAGGAAGTTACTTCCAAAGGGCTCCGCACTGGCTGGCTGATCTCGCTAGTACAGCCACGGTTCCAAGAAGCAGGAGCCGCAGATGCTATAGGAAGGAGAGGTGAGTCTGCCGCTGCCGAGAAGCAGACTCGGCAGCGGCAGCAACTTGAGCGTTTGGATTTTTTTTATTTTTAACTTTTGAAGGCGAAGTGAAGCGGCTGTTTTGGGGGTCATTTTTTGCCGCCTTTAAAACGTTGCCGCCTGAGGCAGCCGCCTCACTTCGCCTCATGATAGAGCCGCCCCTGGGGGAGACAACTCTGTAGGGGATTCAATCCTGTTGATTGTGTGTCTCATATGCAGCTGTAGTGTTATGTGTCTAATTTGCAGTTGTAGTGTTTTTTGAAGAGATATGTTTTTAGATACTTCCTGAAGTCAGCGATGTCTGTAGTGTCTCTTAGGTTGTGTGGAAGTGAGTTCCATAGTGATGCTGTGTAATATTCAAATGCTCTGTGAAGAACTCTTTGTGAGGAGTTAGGTGGAATGGAGGCTGTGGATAGAGTGTTTTATATTATGCTGAAATTTGGTCATTTTACTATAGTTAAGCTATTAGTGACGACAAGTTGCAACACTTTCACCCCAATGTTAGCAAATACGCAGTTGAGCCAATATGTACATAGTTGAGTTATTCCTGAACATATGCTGTTAATCTACTTGTATATAGTTACCCTGTTCAAACCTGTACATGTCCCCATGTTATATTGTAAGTCCAGTGCAGACCTCCTGCACTGCACAGTTGTGTTGGATGTAAACCGCACTGATACCGAAGAGCGCGGTATATAAGAAAGTTAAATAAATAAATAAATTAGTACAATATAGAAACATGACGACAGAAAAAGACCACATGACCTATCTAGTCTTTCCTTCCATATCAACAACTGCAACAGTCCCCTTTTTTCCTTTAGAGACCCTCTGTGTTTGTCCCATGCTTTTTTGAATTCAGATACTGTCCTCATCTCTACCACCTCCACTGAGAGACTATTCCACGGATCCACCACTCTTTCCGTAAAGAAATATTTCCGCATATCACTCCTGAATCTATCCCCCTTCACCCTCATCCCATGTCCCCTCATAGCAGAACTTGCTTTCAATCGAAAAAGGCTCTCCCCCTGTGCATTTGTGCCACGGAGGTATTTAAACGTCTCAATCATATTAAGGTTCTAAGGAGAAAATGCCCTCTCTATCTTAGGGGCACACTGCATTGGTGCCAACCCCTTAAAACTCTTAGATCTAGGCAAGGATGTGTGTTAGAAATTCCATCTCTCTCCCAGGCACTGTTCCCTCTAAGCTGTGCGCGTGTGCGCGCGCACACACCTCGCAGAGCGAGCGCACATATTTTACAACAGAGCGCGCAAAAATTACAGCTCTGATTCTGATAGAAAACAACACAGACGTCTTAAAATTTAAAAGTTATGATTGTAATAACTAGAAATTTCCCGCTTCATTTAGTAATCGTCTATTTTCATTTAATTTGATTAAAATCAATGTGGTGTACATCCTGTATTCTGACGTGTAGTCAAATTTTAAAGTATATAACTCCGAGTGTTGTTATGTGGCGCACAAAAATTTAACCTTCCTTCAAAAGCTGCACACAGCTGATATTTTATGCGCACACAGCCTACAGAAAATTAGAGGGAACATTGCTCCCAGGTACGTCTGGAACACTGGAGAGCTCAAGCTTTGTCTGTGCAAGCTCCAGTTATGTGGAATAAGCTCATACTGGAGCTATTGAGCGAGCTAAATCTTTAATCTTCCTTTGGAAGTTAAAAGCATTCCTTCCTGCAGCCTAGAGAGTCAAAGTTTCTCCATTTTATTTCTTTTCATTGGTGAAGGGGTATGGTAGTAGTTTATTGTCTGCGCTGATTTCCTCTAACGTTGTTTGATTATTTTCTTGCGAACTGTATTGACTCATTCAGGGATTTGTTAAATATGTCATTTTTAAATAAATAAATAACAAATGGCCCCTACAATGATCCTAATACACAAATGCTCAGGCACAAATTTACGAGTTCCTTGTAGAGCGTGCATTTGTTTTTAATCCAAAACAACAGGCAAAAAACACAGAGCCCGATTTTCAACGGTAGTGGCTAGATGATCTAACATGGCTAGTCGAAACTATGACCAGGCTATTCAATACCGGAGACATATCCAGCCTCTGGCATTGAATATCCAAGTCAGCCAGATAATGGCAAAGCTAATCAGTTAGCTCTGGCAGTAAAACTTAGGCCAGTCTTTACTGAACCTGACTTTCACCACACAACAATAAATGGGCAGTAGCCCAATTATAGGCAGGTGCTGCCCCCAGAAAGCCTCAAAGTTAGCATCAGGCATGTTAGTGCTGTTGAATATCCCAGCCAAGACAGGTGTGCTAACCACATTGATTGCTTTGAATATCCCTCTCTCCACAATTTTTTTCCTCAGTGTCACCATGGCTTAACACAGCCTCCAACTGGTGTCCCTTGGGATTAGAAGGCACTGGTCTTCCAGGAAGAGCTATTTTGGGACATTGTAGAGAAGCTGCCTCTAGCCAGCCCATCCTTAGCTGTGTTTTGTGTTTCTGATAATAATAACTCCTGTTTCCTGTTTGATCCAAGTTTGGTGTTGAGCTCCATGAAAAACCCTTCCTGGATTTTTTGCCTTGTGAATCTATTGACTCCTGCTCTAGAGTCCTGCTCCAAAGACTTTTCTTGTACCATTTGCTTGTGCTAGGAATTCTTAGAAATCATGTCTAAATTTCTTAGACATGGTTTCACAGAATTTTTGAACGGGAATAGTAATTGGGCAAACAGAATCTGAGGTAGGCTTGGAAAATATCTCTGATAGTATAGTAACTGGGAATTTGACGCAAGGATTCAGTATTGTAAGTCTAAGAATTAAACAAGGAAAAAACATTTTTACAATGTTTAAGGATACTTTCTCAAGAACATACAGAGCTAGCAGCATGACACAAGAAAAGTATTTGAGAATGTCTTTAGATTAGGAGTAAATAGATTTACAAGGCAAAAAAATCCAGGAAGGATTTTCCATGGAGTTTAAGAATAGACAAACTTTGGGCCAGTCAGGAAACAGAAACTAATATTACCAGAAATACATATGGTACAGCTAGGGATAGGCTGGCTAAAGCTAACCCCCCCTCCCCCCCCCTCAATAGCTTCTCCTGAAAGTCCAGTGTTTGAGTCCAGCCCATGACAACTGCTAACAAAAGTGGGGAAAGAAACCAACTTTTGGGGTTATTTTATTTTTTTTGGATACCTCTAGTAAACTTTCAGCTGGTTTCTTTCTTTTGGCTGCCGTCACAACCACTTCTTAACAAAATAGCCCTGAAATAAACATTTATTAAAATAAAAAAGAAACAAAATGCATGGTTTAAAGGTGAGGTCAGAGAGGCTGTTGCTGCCAAAAAAGCATCTTTCAGGAAATGGAAAAAAGAGCCAAATGACAAAAACTGGAAACAGCACAAGCACTGGCAAGTTAAATGCAAAGCATTGATAAGGCAGGCAAAGCGAGAATTTGAGAAGGAACTTGCTACGGAAGCAAAAACACGAAATAAAGACTTTTTCAAGTACATTCGTAGCAAAAGGCCTATAAGAGAGTCAATTGGACCATTAGATGATAGAGGGGTAAAAGGGGCAGTAAGAGGAGACAAGGCAATAGCGGAGAGACTGAATGAATTCTTTGCTTCGGTCTTTACTGAGGAAGATGTAGGGATGTTACCCAAGACTGAAGTGGTATTTAAAGGTGATACTGCAGAGGAATTGAGAGAAATATCGCTACACCGGGAAGATGTATTACAACTATTTGATAAACTGAATAGTAGCAAATCACCTGGACCGGATGGTATACATCCAAGAGTGTTGAAAGAACTGAAATATGAGATTGCAGACCTGCTATTAGTAATCTGTGAACTTTCATTAAAATCATCTGTAATACCTGAAGATTGGAGGGTCGCCAATGTAACGCCAATTTTTAAAAAGGGTTCCAGGGGTGATCCAGGAAATTACAGACCGGTGAGCCTGATGTCAGTACCGTGGAAGATGGTAGAAACCATCATAAAGAAGAAAATTACACAGCATGTAGATAGTCATGGCCTAATGGGAGACAGCCAACCTGGCTTACTAATCTGATATGTTTTTTTGAAGGTGTGAATAAACAGGTAGACAAAGGTGAGTTAGTTGATATAGTGTATCTGGACTTTCAGAAAGCCTTTGACAAGGTCCCTCATCAGAGACTTTTGGCAAAACTAAAAAGTCATGGGATAGGAGGCAATGTACTATTGTGGTTCGGGAACTGGTTAAAAGATAGAAAGCAGAGGGTAGGGCTAAATGGCCAATTTTCCCAATTGAAAAAGGTGAATAGTGGAGTACCCCAGGGATCTGTACTGGATCCGCTACTTTTTGATATATTCATAAATGACCTGGAAAAGGGAATAACTAGTGAGGTTATCAAATTTGCAGATGACATAAAACTGTTTAAAGTTGTTAAAACCCAAGAGGACTGTAGAAAGCTGCAGGAGGATCTGGATAAATTGGAAGACTGGGCATCCAAATGGCAGATGAAATTTAATGTGGACAAGTGCAAAGTTATGCACCTAGGAAAGAACAACCCACACTATGGTTACATGATGCAAGGTTCCACATTGGGAACCACCACCCAGGAAAAAGATTTAGGAGTCATCGTGGATAACATCTTAAAACCCTCCGCCCAGTGTGCAGCAGCGGCCAAGAAAGCAAATAGAATGCTAGGTATCATAAGGAAAGGAATGGAAAATAAAACAAAGGATATTATAATGCCTCTGTATCGTTCCATGGTACGACCGCACCTTGAATATTGTGTGCAATTCTGGTCGTCATATCTTAAAAAGGATATAGCGTTATTAGAAAAGGTACAGAGAAGAGCCACCAAAATGGTAAAGGGGATGGAAGGCTACTCTTATGAAGAGAGGCTACAAAGGTTAGGGCTCTTCAACCTGGAAAAGAGATAGCTGAGGGGAGATATGATAGAGGTCTATAAATTAATGAATGGAGTGGAACGGGTAAACGTAGATCGATTGTTTACGCTATCAGAATATAGAAAGACTAGGGGACATATAATGAAGCTACAGGGTAAACTATTTAAGACTAATAAAAAAAAATATTTTTTCACTCAGCGTGTAATCAAACTCTGGAATTTGTTACCGGAGGATGTAGTAAGAGCTGTTAGTGTAGCTGGGTTTAAAAAAGGTTTGGACAAGTTCCTGGAGGAAAGGTCCATAAACCATTATTAAAAAGGGACCCAGGATATCAATGCTTGACCCAATACAAGCATTGTGGAACCTGTGTCTTTTGGGGAAACTGCTAGGTACCTATGACCTAGATTGGCCACTGTTGGAAACAGGATACTGGGCTTGATGGACCTTGGTCTGACCCAGTATGGCATATCTTATGTTCTTCTGTTCTTATAAAATGGAAATCTATAAAAACAAAAGCAAAACAACAGCAAACTAAACAAAATGAATTTTTATTTTTCCTGCACGCCCCTAGCTCATTGTTGTCCCTGAAACTCCATCACTGTTGGCCATTTACTCGTGCTTACTATTAAAGCCAGTAGTTCCTACAAGCACTAATCGACTCAACACATGGTAATTCATAGGTTAGGGCACCTTAAATCAATTTAGGATACACTAAATTGTTTAAGGCACATTAACAAACCGAGTGTGCATCATCCAATGCACATCTCTAGCCCAAATTTTCAGGTGTGTTTTCAGGATGTTTATTGAAAATATGCATGAGCTATGTTTTCATCCATTGGAGACTCAGTGTGTGTATATGTATCTGATACATTGGATGTCATGAAAATATGATTGGTTGTGGGTCAGCAGGGTAGGTTTGGGAACTACTGTACTGAGCACTAGAATGAAATGCATTGATTGCAAGAGCCAGAAGACAGTGCCTGAGTAAAAGACTATGGGTAATAGCTCTACACAACTGATTGGCTGTTTTCCCAGCTCTGAGTGCTAAAGGCATAAAGGGAGTTATGCAGGTAGAGTCTGACCATTCCACTTAACACAGTTGTATAACAGATTTCTTGCTTATATAGAAAAGAGGTCAGGAAAATTATGTGTGTGTCAAAGCAGCCAACTTGTGTTATATATATGCTGTGCTGAGTGAGGCACTGCCCAATGGCATGTTCGGGTCACCGTACTACAAGGTGTGTGTCAAACAAGTTCCCCAGCCTTCCTGGAAAGATCAAGGGTAGTGAGCCTAACCAAATAAAGAAGGTGTGAACACAGCAGAAATTACTGATGCCTGGCTCAGCTCTTTGGCAAGTCTGTGGTGGAGCACCATGCACGCTGCCACATTGGGAGCATGACAAGTAACGCACTCTCTGAAGGGAGACTGTAGAATCAGGCCTGACCTTTGGACCCTCAACTCCTGAGACATTCTGATAACTGTAGTGCTGCTTTCAAACAGAAGGAGCTGGACTACAAATATCACAGAAGAACGTAAGAGATGCCATACTGGGTCAGACCGTCAAGCCCAGTATCCTGTTTCCAACAGTGGCCAATCCAGGTCACAAATAACTGGCAGGTTCCCAAAAGACACACAGGTTCCACAATGCTCGTCCCAGGGCAAGCAGTGGATTTCCTGGGTCTTCTTTAATAATGGCTTATGGACCTTTCCTCCAGGAACTTGTCTAAACCTTTTTGAAGCCAAGCTACACTAAAAGCTTTTACTACATCCTCCGGTAATGAATTCCAGAGTTTGATTACTCATTGACTGAAAAAAGTATTTTCTCTTAGTAGTCTTAAATGGGTTACACTGTAGCCTCATTGCATGTTGCCTAGTCTTTCTACATTTTGAAGGTGTAAACTATCGATCTACATTTACCCGTTCCACTCCAGTCATTAATTTATAGACCACTATCATATCTCCCCTCAGCTGTCTCTTCCCCAGGTTGAAGAGCCCCAACCTTTTTAGCCTCTCCTCATAGGAGTATCCTGCCATCTGCATTATCATCTGTGATGTCCATCATCATCCCACAGTGACAGTGGCGGCACACAGACATGCTACTGCTGTGGAAAGGAGATGTGCCACATGGGGCGGTCCAAGGGTCATGGCACCCCAGGCAGAGATCCTGGCTGCCCCCCCCCCCCTCTGCTGCCTCTGAACCCAGCTGTGAGGAAAGAGGCCAATAGTGCCAGCAGCTGTAGCCCTCCAGGTAGCTGCAACATGCAGTCACACAAGGGACTACCATAGCAGTGGCTTTCATCCTCCCCCCAAGATGTATTGTTGCCAGGTGGTGATGGGGTCCCTGCAGAGGTAGATGGTTGGGAGGGGCTGCATGACCATTCATGTATGCCTCTGCCCCCCCCCCATCTGGACCTTGTGCCCTAGGCATCTGCCAACCCATATGTTGGATGGGCTGGGACTGCACACCACCAACACTGACAGCACATGGGCATGTCAGCATGGTATGAGGGTGTTGGCGGAGGGGGCAGCAGCACCTACCTGCAGAAGACCAAAGCCATATCCTAGTCCTGTGCACTGTGCACATTGCAACATGTGCCAAGGCTGGTCTGATGGGAAGCATGTCAGCCCCAGGGAGTATATATATGGCAGCACTGTGGCTCAATGCACGCAGTTGGTATGTATATGTAGTGGAGGGTCTAAGGTCCTGGCTGTAGATCATACATTGTATGTCCCTATGGCTAAACTTTAGCATACAGTGCAGGTACAACACCAGCATATGCAACCTCCAATGAATCTGCCAGCAAGGGTACAAATACCCATCAGCCACATAGACAGGCTCCACTATCCACAACTGGATGGAGAGTCAGGCTAATAGCACTGCACACTGAGCGGGCATTAACATCAGAGTGCGCTATTAGCTCATGCACAGTGAACATACATTAAGAAAGCTTGAGCTGATATCAAGACCAAAGAAATGGTGGAATTTCTGAAGGGTCTCCAAAGTGGTTTTACGAAGTTTCCCTGCTATCTTTGTCTTTGGGACAGCAGGGACACCGCGGTGCACTACCACAGGCGGGACTGGCCAAGCGAATGGAATTTTCTGTTGGGACAAAGAACATGAAGTGGGAGCCACTGGTGAAACCACAGAAGATGCTGATGCCACCACTGCACATTAAATTGGGCCTTATGACACAGTTTGTCACAGCTCTAGAGAAAGAGTCGACAGCCTTCAAGTATCTTCAAGACTTCGTCTCTAAACTTTCTGAGGAAAAGGTCAAAGCTGGTGTCTTTGTTGGACCCCAAATATAAAAAATTCTTGAGTACATGGAATTTCCCAAGCTGCTTCCAAGGAAGAAGATAGCGGCTTAGAAGAGCTTTGTTGCAGTGGTTCGTGGCTTTTTGGGAAATCACAAGGCTGAAAACTATGTAGAGCTGATGAGACTCTGGTTAAGAATTACGGAAAAATGTGCTGCAGGATGTTTCTCAAAGTCCATATCCTTGATGCTCATCTTGATAAATTCAAGGAGAACATGGGAGCGTACTCAGAGGAGCAAGGCAAACGTTTCCACCAGGATATACTGTAATTTGAATGCTGCTACCAAGGACAGTATAACGAGAACATGATGGGAGACTACATCTGGGGGCTTATTTGTGAAAGTGATTTACAATATAATCGTAAATGTCAAAAATCTACTTACTTCTAAATGTTTTATGGTCTTTCTTGAATAACTTAAATATAAGAAAACATTATATGTTGTGTTTTTTTATTTTATGTTAACAAAAAGGCAAAAGTAAGCCTGTTTTAACAATGGGAATACGTAAATTTCACAAAAAATTCACAAAAGCACAAAAATTCACAACAGCAAAATTTAACGAGAATAACCACCATTTTCCATACTTTTAAGTTATAAGCAATTAGGAAATAACAGTCACTACCCAGGAACAAAATTGTGTTACACAATGTCATCAATCTTTTATCCTTGGGTTTCAGTTCATATCTCCTTAACTGTTCATGTGTCCATTTTTGACAAATGGTTCCTGGAGTAACTCTTTGTACTTCCCACTCTATCTGTGCATTTGCCACTTGTTTTAACTCATTGGCTAACTAATTCTTTAAAAGGCTTTTCTTCTTGTTTTCCAGATTCTGTTGCTTCTTTCCACATGCGTGCCAGTGGATTCTCACCCATCCCTATGTATCTCTGAGGAGGGAATAATTTTTCTCTCCAAGTCTTGCTGAATATCCTTACGTGATGAACCCATTTTTCAAAATCTGTACCAAATCTTAGCAAGGTGACACTACTGTGAAAGTATGGTAGAAAGAAAAAAGGATACATACTAACTACATGTCGCCCAGGCTAAAAAGGTGTCCACTCCTAGCTGATGCACTAGGGCTAATGATGGTGGTAGCAGCAATAATGCAAAACCTTCAGGAGAAAATAACAATCCTAATGTAGCCATAAGCCATGGTAAACTTGCTCTTGGATCTACAGGAGCAGGAGATAAACCACAGAAACAAATGAAAAAGTTAAGAGGGCTAAAAACAGTTCAGTGGACTCCTCAACAAAAAAAGGAGATAAAGCACTATGACTGTAATTTGTACTCAGAGACTACACAAAGAGATTGTGCCAAAAAATGGAAGAGAGAGGAAAAATCTCAACAAAGAAAATGGAAAAGGCAACTGATGCAAATATAAAATCTCTGATTGGACAAATTTAAGCTGAGCAATGCTGCAGAAAGACGTCTTCCCCACAGGCTCCCCTGGCTGCCACGGCTCAGCCCTCCCCCCTCTTCCCCACCACCTGACCCATGGCTAGCCAGCTGGGGTCTGATTCAGGCGGTGGGGACCCCCCCACACACCCGGCTCCGGCCCCGGAGGGAGATCCCCGAACCCAATCGCCGGGTCAGTGCTGCTCATTCCACCTTCAGAACCAAGCCCTTAATCTCCAAAACCCAAACCTCTTGCAGACATAAAATCAAAATGTTCCATGGGCAATCAATATTTAGTTAGTTTAACTAGTTGCTTACTTTAATAAATTGCAGCATTTGTATAGCCTTCAGACTAGGATGCAGTATTTGTGTTGTTGAAGTTTGCATTCAACATCCGTTTGCTTGAAGTTGGGACTATTGATAAAGTGGAATCTCACTGGATAATTGCACTGATTGAAAAGTTTTCTCTGAGCGAGTTTTTTGCTTTCTGTATTTTTGAAAGCCATAAATTTGTGAGCCTTGGAATTGTTATTCTTATTCAATTTTAATTACCATGGCTATATTTTTAGATTCCAGCTATGTAATTTAGTGTGCAGAAGTCTTTATTTCTTTATTGGAGTAAAGATTATTGCTTTGTTGTGGTTTTACCGTAAACCACTCTGAGTTAATGTTGGAAATGCAGAATAAAAACTCAAATTAGTACTGAGAGATTTTGGCAGAGGATAAAAAGCAAGCAAGACGATTTCTCAAGTTATCAGGTGCACGATTGCTTAAGGTCTTAAAAGCGAGGAGCTGTGATAGGGAGCCAATGTAGAGCTTCCAAGCAGGGTTTTTATATAATTATACAATTTTATGCCCATCAGGATGGGCAGGTGCATTCCAAATCAATTGCAATCTGTTAATAGATATCAGGGATAAACCCAGATAAGGAGAATCAATCCAAGAAAACATAGAGGCCTGAATCACGATAGACAGAAATCATGAGATGATAAAAATGGTCTTGGCTGATGAATCCTGTGAAGCTACCAGAAGCATGTACTAACCACTGAACTGATTTTTTGGAGAAAAGTCTAAGCCCCCATTACCAAGAGGGTCATTTTAACAGTCTTGGTCATGATTTGGACGTCTGAAAATGTGTATGTGGACGTCCAAATCCTGATCTGCTTAGCCTCCAATGTGTTTCCTTACCATTTCCCTAGATGTACCCTTGTCCTCAGCTGTTGTACTGTTTTGAGTAGACTGTAAACTTTGATGAGCAGGGACAGTCTTTTACATGTGTCTGTACAGCGCTCTGTACTCCTTGTAGCGTTATACAAATGATCAGTAGTAGTAGTAGTAGTAGAGATGCCCCTGGAGCTATTTTACAAATGACTTTTAGTTATGTCTTCGATGTGGGGATGTTGAAGTAAGTAGGGGGCGTAAGTGGAGGTGGTGTAATGGATTTAGATGTCCTCGCTGGATCTCAGAAACACTGGGGCCATCTGTGGGTTTGTTTCAGACTCGCCCCAGGCACGAATAGGCATTAGGAAAGTGTTTGTTTTCACCATAAAACATCCAGAGGATGTAAAGAAGATGGACAGATAAGTGACTTGCTCAAAATTACAATAAGCAGCAATGGGATTTGTATCCTGGCTTCCCTGGTCCTAACCCACTACTCTAACCAGTAGGCTATTAGTCATCCCCATTCTGAGATACCCTTCCAGGGATGTCTATGTACACGTCCCCGTAGATGGTCATATCGGCATATCCATGTTTATGAAATCGTGCCTGGCTTGGACTGTCCATATCGTGCCTGGCTTGGACTGTCCATATTGCACTTGGATGTCCTTTATAAAATGTGCCTTCAAGTGTTCAAACATGTTTATTCAATGGATGGAGTCAATGCAGAGGATGGCTACTAAAATGGTCAGTAGTCTTCATCATATGTAAAGCATACTGGGGTAGACTTAAAAATCTCGCTATGTATACTTTGAAAGAAAGGCAGGAGACCGGGGATATGATAGATGTACTGTATAAATACGCACATGGTCTAAATGCGCAGGAGGTGACCCTCTTTCAGTTGAAAGCAAGCTCTGAAACAAGGGGGCATAGGATGAAGGTGAAAGGGGACAGACACAGGAGTAATCAAAGGAAATATTTCTTTACTGAAAGGGTGGTGGATGCGTGGAATAGTCTCTCAGTGGAGGTGGTAGAAATCAGAACTGTATCCAAATTCAAGAAAGCACGTGATAAGTACGAACAATCTCTGAGGGAGAGGAGGGGACCATGGATCTTATTGGTCACACTGGATAGGCCGCATGGTCTTTATCTGCTGTCATTTTTTTATGTTTCAATGGTATCAGCACACCATTTAGAGAGGGAAAAGGGTTAGGCATTCTCAGAGATGGCATATGGATCCACGGTATTTCTTTTTTCCTGACATTTAAGGACATCTTAAATATAAGAACTAATTTAAACATTTTTGAGAGTCAGAATTTAACAAAGAGCTTTTCATTACAATTTTCCTCCAATGAACAAAATAACTCTATTATCAGTTGCACAGGAATAGGCTTGATAGCCTAAGGGGGTCATTTAAAAAAGCTTATACATGATTTAGGACGTCTGAAGACACGCATATGGACGCCAAAATCACAGAGACATCTCAGAAACCATTCCACAAATGACATTACAAACCTCTCCTGTGCAGGGACGTCCAAGTAGGCAAAGGGGTGTGGTGGAGACGTAATGGACTTACAAGTTCCCATTTGATTTCAGGAACAACAGGGGCATCTTATCTTTAGATCTGCTGCAGGCACGAATAGGCATCAGTAAAGTAGAAACATAGAAATATGACGACAGAAAAAGACCACATGGCCCATCTAGTCTGTCCTTCCATATAAACAACTACAACAGCCCCCTTTTTTCTTTTAGAGATCCTCTCTGTTGTCCCATGCTTTTTTGAATTCAGTTACTGTCCTCATCTCCACCACCTCCACTGGGAGACCATTCTAAGGATCCACCACTCTTTCCGTAAAGAAATATTTTTGCATATCACTCCTGAATCTATCTCCCTTCACCCTCATCCCATGTCCCCTCATAGCAGAACTTGCTTTCAATTGAAAGAGGCTGGGATGGAACCAGGCTGCTGGCATTAACCTTTAAACCAGTGTAAGAGGAAACAAGGCTATAGCAGAGAGACTGAATGAATTGTTTGCTTCAGTCTTTACTGAGGAAGATGTAGGGATGTTACCCAAGACTGAAGTGGTATTTAAAGGTGATACTGCAGAGGAATTGAGAGAAATATCGCTACACCGGGAAGATATATTACAACTATTTGATAAACTGAATAGTAGCAAATCACCTGGACCAGATGGTATACATCCCAGAGTGTTGAAAGAACTGAAATATGAGATTGCAGACCTGCTATTGGTAATCTGTGAACTTTCATTAAAATCATCTGTAATACCTGAAGATTGGAGGGTCGCCAACGTAACACCAATTTTTAAAAAGGGTTCCAGGGGTGACCCAGGAAATTACAGACCGGTGAGCCTGACATAAATACCAGGGAAAATGGTAGAAACCATCATAAAGAACAAAATTACACAGCATGTAGATAGTCATGGCCTAATGGCAGACAGCCAACATGGCTTTAGACAAGGAAGATCTTGTCTTACTAATCTGATATGTTTTTTTGAAGGTGTGCATAAACAGGTAGACAAAGGTGAGTCGGTTGATATAGTGTATCTGGACTTTCAGAAAGCCTTTGACAAAGTCCCCCATCAGAGACTTTTGGCGAAGCTAAAAAGTCATGGGATAGGAGGCAGTGTACTATTGTGGATCGGGAACTGGTTAAAAGATAGAAAGCAGAGGGTAGGGCTAAATGGCCAATATTCCCAATGGAAAAAGGTGAATAGTGGAGTACCCCAGGGATCTGTACTGGGTCCGCTGCTTTTTGACATATTCATAAATGACCTGGAAAAGGGAATAACTAGTGAAGTTATCAAATTTGCAGATGACACAAAACTATTTAAAGTTGTTAAAAACCCAAGAGGATTGTGGAAAACTGCAGGAGGATCTGGATAAATTGGAAGACTGGGCATCCAAATGGCAGATGAAATTTAATGTGGACAAGTGCAAAGTTATGCACCTAGGAAAGAACAACCCACACTATAGTAACACGATGCAAGGCTCCACATTAGAAACCACCACCCAGGAAAAAGATTTAGGAGTCATCGTGGATAACATGTTAAAACCCTCCGCCCAGTGTGCAGCGGCGGCCAAGAAAGCAAATAGAATGCTAGGTATCATAAGGAAAGGGATGGAGAATAAAACAAAGGATGTTATAATGCCTCTGTATCGCTCCATGGTACGACCGCACCTTGAATATTGTGTGCAATTCTGGTCACCGTATCTTAAAAAGGACATAGCGTTATTAGAAAAAGTACAGAGAAGAGCCACCAAATTGGTGAAGGGGATGGAAGGCTACTCCTATGAAGAGAGGCTAAGAAGGTTAGGGCTCTTTAGCCTGGAGAAGAGACGGCTGAGGGGAGATATGATAGAGGTCTATAAATTAATGAATGGAGTGGAACGGATAAACGTGGATCAATTGTTTACGCTATCAGAGTATAGAAAGACTAGGGGACATGTAATGAAGCTACAGGGTAAACTATTTAAGACAAATAAGAGAAAATATTTTTTCACTCAACGTGTAATCAAACTCTGGAATCTGTTACCGGAGGATGTAGTAAGGGCTGTTAGTATAGCTGGGTTTAAAAAAAGGTTTGGACAAGTTCCTGGAGGAAAGGTCCATAAACCACTATTAAAAAGGGAGCCAGGATATCAATGCTTGACCCAGTACAAGCATTGTGGAACCTGTGTCTTTTGGGGATATTGCTAGGTACGTATGACCTAGATTGGCCACTGTTGGAAACAGGATACTGGGCTTGATGGACCTCGGTCTGACCCAGTATGGCATGTCTTATGTTCTTATGTTCTTATAAAAAGGAGATAGAGCAGCTTTTAAACTAGATAATAGGGAAAAGCCGACAGTCGCCCAAGAGCGGATGGTTCAGAAGAATGTATCCTTGAAGGATACTACCAAAAGCAGAGAGGATACTACCAAAAGCAGAGAGGTTCCAAAAAAGAGTAAAGTAACCCAAATGCCTTCGAGTATGGATCAGACAGAGCTTAAAGATCCCAAATTACCCATGTCATGCAACTTTGTTTAAAAAAAAAAACCTTTTAAGAGCTCCCAGTCAGAGAGCTAGCAATTAAAAAAAAATAAACCCTCAAATTCTTACCATTGTTTGAACTGTAGAGCCCCTGTTAGGAGTGCTTGTTTTGCTCTAAAAGCATGCAGAGGGTGTAGAGAAGATGGAAGCTAAGTAACTAGTCTACGCTCACAATGACCCACAATGGGACTTGACCATTGGCCACCTGCTTCCAACCCTCTACTTTAGTCATTATGCTTATTAGTCATCGAAGTTCCGAGATACTATTCTGGGGACATCTATGTAGACATTTCAATAGACGTTCATATTGGGCATGTCTACATTTTGGAAATCTTGCCTGAACTTTCAGGTGCCTGCTTTTGTTTTCAGATGTTCTGCCTTTGATGTCCCAGATTACCTTTGATGTCCCATTGTAAAATGTGACTTTAAATTTCTAATTAGGACAAACAGTGGACAGACCTAAATGTTAAACTGATCCTTGAGGAACCCCATATTTCAGCAATGTTTCTATGAAAAGACTGTTATGGTTTTCTAAAGAAGTATCTGAAATGGTAAGGAAAGATTAATTTAAACCTAAAAATGACAGATTATAGCACAGAATAGTGGACTACAGACAAGATATCACACTGTAAGCATAGAATTTCTAATCGTCCTGGTCTTGTTTGCTTTCTGCATCATCCTTGTCATTTGAACTTCTAAAGAAAGCTTAGGTTTGATCTCATCTAGGGCCGACTGGTTTGTTCTTCGAGCAGTCCATGGTATACACAGTATTCTTTGCCAGCACCAAAATTCAAAGGCATTGATTTTCTTCCTGTCTGGCTTTTTCACTGTCCAACTTTTGCATCCATATGACGTTATTTGAAAATATCGTGGCTTGGACAAGTCAAATCTTTGTATGGAGAAAGACATCTCTGCTCTAGAGAATCTTGTCTAGGTCCTTCATAGCCAATCAAGAGCAATGCATCATCAGATTTCTTGACTGCTTGTTGTTTCTTTATTGATTATCAATCCAAGCAGAGCAATTGTGCGATAATTTCCACAGTCAGTCAGATCACCTTTCTTCAGTATTGGTATAAACCCAAATCTTTTCCAGTCAGTTGGCCATGATGCTATCTTCCAAATTTCCTGGCAGAGCCTTGTAAGTATGGTAACAGCTACATCTGATTGCTGTAATACGTCAACGGGAATGCCATCAAATCCCCGTACTTTGTTCTTTGATAATGGCAAGGCCACGGGCCCCCCCGCGTGCGCGCGGCCGGCGTTAACCGGGGGGGCGGCCGGTCACACGCCACTTTGGGGCTCTGGCCTCGTGGTTCGCGGGGGCGGGCCGGAGGCATGCGGGGCTCCCATTGGCTCCCGCGGGGCACTGATGGGTGTGGGGGCCAATAGGATGAAATGGAGCCGGGCATCGGGGGGGGGGGGATGTAGAGGCGTCCTCCGGCCTTTCCCTCGCGGGAGCCGGAGGTGCCAGACGTGTGCGGCGGTCAGTGCAGGGCCAGGACCACGTGGCGGAGGTGAGCAAAACAGAGCTACGCGCGGCTATAACACTATAGCTCGTTAGTTACTGCAAGGACTGGGAGGCGGAGGTTGCCTGTTCGATTCCCCACTGGGGTGTGAGGCATTTTTGGGGGGGCCTGATTCGGACAGGATTGTGAAGGCTAAATATTAAAAAAAAAAAAAAAAAAACCAACATAAAATTCAATTAAAATCGTTGGCAGGGTCTCTTTTGCCAGTGGGGGGATGGTGGGTTCGGGCAGGAAGAACAAAAAGGGGGCTGGGGGGGTGACAGGACGGAGTGCTGCTAAGGGGCGTGGGGCTGCACGTGGTGCAGAGGGGGGGAGCGTGGGGCTGTGTGGGGTGCGGAGGGGGGAGCAGGCGGGCCCGGATAGCCAGGGGGGGCGCAGGTGGGCAGGGAGACTAGGGGGGGTAGTGGTGGGCAGCGGGTTGGGCCCGTGACCAGCACAGCGGGGCGCAAGAGTACTGCGGGCAGAGCAGCCACCCGGGGTAGAAGTTCCAGGGGGGGCAGGGGATTCAGGGGGGCTCCACGCCACAGCAGAGCAGTGAGGGGGGTGTTTCCCGGGTGGGCGCTACAGTGGAGAGCGAGCTGACGGCACGGCTGGTCCCGGCCTCGGCTACAGCCTGGCCGGACAGGGAGGCAGTAGGGCAAGGACCGCCGCAGGTGCCGGTGGGGGGCCTGGGGGTGGGGGCGGGTCCATCGATGGGTGAAGCCCAGGCAGCGGGGGGGGGGGGGGGGGGAGCAGTGGCAATTGGGGGGGGTTGGCGGGGCCACATGGGTGGGCCGGGGTTTCTCGGCGGGGGCTACTCGCCTAGTTGGGAGCACTGGCAGAGTGAGGGGCAAGGCTCCTCGAGGGTGGACTGGCTGGGGGTGTGGCAGCAGCCCTGGGCCATGGCGGGTGCCGCTGTGCCTTTTCCTTTTTTCTCTCCACAGGTACCTCCCGGATGGCAGTACCCCGGAACCCAGGGGCAGGGGAGCCTGCTATCGCGGGCTGGAGCGTCGCAGAGTGTGGGGGAGATCCAACTACCTAATGGAGCAGCGGGAGTGGTGCAGGGCGTGGTGAGCAAGGCGCCGGAGCGGCAGGAGGCCGGAGCGGCAGGAGGCCAGTGCAGCGTCGGCGGAGGCAGCTGGTGTGGCAGGTGAGTCTGTAGGGCGGGTAACTGCGGTGGGTGTGTCGACGGGCAGCAAGGGGGGGGGAGCGTCCAGAAAAAAGCGGTGGCATTCGTGCCGCCGACGTCGGGCATCGGGCTCCGGGTCGTCAACTTCCTCGGGGTCTTCGTCGCCTTCATCCGAGTCCGAAGGAAGCAAGGGCGATGGTAGTGGGGGCGAGGTGGGAATGTTAGGTGGGACGGGGCAGCGCCTACCGTGGCGGCATTTTCGGAACTGTGGGAATGCGTGCCGAGGAAATTGAGGCGGAAAATTCAGGAATGGCGTTACGTTGACATTTTTCGGTTGCTTGAGGGTCGTAAGCGTTCCGGGGACAGTAGGAGAAAAAGGAAAGCCGATGAGAAGGCAGGGAGGGTGCGCAGAGTTGCGCGTAACGTGACGAACTGGACGCGTGCCTTTTTGCGGCTGGCCAGTGTGTGGGGGCGGGTGCATCCAGAGCATTACAGGATGCTATTGGCTTATGCGGACTCCATCCTGGAGGCCTCTCAGTCGCATGACGGTTGGGCTTGGCTCAACTACGACGAGAAGTTCCGTGATAAGATGGAGGAGAATCAGTTGCTGTCGTGGGGTACTCAGGACATTAATTTATGGCTCACGCAGATGTTGGTTAGATCAGCTAGTGGGCCGGTGAGTGGCCCGAAGGGCGGGGTAGCCATTGCTTCTGGGGCGCAGCGGCCCTTTCGAGCGGGCGAATTGGCAGCGGGGCAGAAAGCAACAGGAGGGGGGGCGCAGGGGACTTGTGTTGGCGTTTCAACAAGTCCTCCTGCCCTTTTATGGACTGCAAATTCCGACATGCGTGTTCAGTCTGTAATGGGGGGCATTCCGCCATCAAATGTGTTAAGAGAGGTCCGGTTGGAGCCGGCTTGCCCCCCCCCAAGCAGTGAGAGCTGGCGGGGGGTGGCCTCGACTCCTATTAGGATCGAGGCGTTGCGGGAGGGGTTGCGGAGGTATCCCAGAAGGAAGGATAGGGTTATTTTAGAGGGGGGCTTTCAGGAGGGGTTTCGGATTCCGACGAGGGGATTGGTGGCGGCGAGCGCAGTCCAGAATGCACCTTCTGTGAGGCGCTTTGCCAACGTAGTGAGGGACAAGTTAGCGGAGGAGATCGCATTGGGGAGGGTGGCGGGCCCTTTCGGGGAGCCGCCCTTCGCAGATTTTGTGGTGTCCCCGTTGGGGGTCATACCGAAAAAGGACCCCGGGAAATTCCGGCTGATTCATAACCTGTCCTTCCCCAGCGGGGCTTCGGTTAATGATCTGATCCCCAGGGATCTTTGCGAGGTGCGGTATGCATCTTTCGACATGGCAGTCGATCTCGTGCGGAACTGCGGGCGGGGGTGCCTGATGGCAAAGGCAGATATCGAATCTGCTTTCCGTTTGTTACCGGTGCACCCGTTGGCGTTCCCGTTGTTAGGATTTTGTTTTGAGGGCGGCTATTACTTTGATAGGTGCATGCCTATGGGGTGTTCGATCTCCTGTGCTCACTTCGAGAGGTTTAGCACATTTCTGCATTGGGCTTTGGTGGATCGGGTTGGTTATGATCAGGTGGTGCATTACCTGGACGATTTTCTGGTTGTTGGGGCAGCGCGGATGGGGCAGTGCAAGGCGTTGTTGGATGGTCTAGTGTGGCTGGCGCGGGCGTGGGGAGCCCCGTTGGCGGTGGAAAAAACCGAGGGCCCAGCTACGCGGTTAACCTTTTTAGGAATTGAGCTGGATCCCATGGAGATGGTGGCTCGCCTGCCGGCGGTCAAGATAACGAAACTCCGGGTCTTGGTGGCGAACGTCTTGTGTTCCAAGAGGATGACTTTGCGGGAGATGCAGGCACTGATTGGGTCTTTGAATTTTGCCTGCAGAGTGATTCCGATGGGTCGAGTGTTCATGAGACGGTTGCAGCGGCTACTGCCGGAGTCTCTAAACTGCATCACCGGCTGTGGGTGTCACAGAGCATTCGGGCCGACCTAGCCATTTGGGAGGAGTTCTTGCAGGATTTCAATGGCACTACGGTGCTTAGGGATAGGGAGATTTCCAGTCGGGATTTGCAATTGTATACCGACGCGGCTGGAGGGCAGGGCCTTGGGGTGTACTTTGGGGGCTCCTGGTGCATGGCAGAATGGCCAATTTCATGGAAGGAAGCGGGTCTCACGGCTAAAATAACATTCTTGGAGTTATTCCCCATACTTGTGGTGTTGGCATTGTAGCCGGACAGAATTCGCAATCGTCGAATTGTGTGGTGGTGCGACAACGAAGCGGTCATAATGGTGATAAATAATTACACGCCGCGCTGCAAGCAGGTGGCGGACTTGATGCGGCAGGTTGTATTAGCGTGCTTGAGATCGAATACTGTGATCCGGGCACGGCATATTCCGGGGAGTTCTAACAAAGTCGCCGATGCTCTTTCCCGTTTCAAGTGGGAGCTGTTCCGAACGTTGGCGCCGAAGGCAGAAGAGGAGGGGCGGTCTGTCCCCGATCACTTATGGCAGATTGGCCTCGAGAGATGACTGAGCTTTTGAAGACTTCAGTGTCGGCTGCTACGTGGACGGCTTACCAGCGGGGCTGCGACAGTGTGGTGATATTCCTCGAGGAGAGCGAATGGCGGTGGGGCCCGCCTTCTGATCAGCTTATGGGTCTGTATGTGTTGGCGGCGAAGGCTGCCGGATTATCTCGAGCTACGGTGAGTAGGAATCTGACGGGGTTCGCGTTCTTTGCCAAGGCGGCGGGATGGGGGGCTGTCGGGGGGGGGGCTTCCTAACGCGTAGACTTTTGCAGGGATGGGAGCGAGCTGTCCTTCGCCAAGGGACGGCTGTCGGCCCATTACTTACGATTTGCTCCAACGCTTGTGTACGGCCTTGCCTCAGGTGGTTTCATCCGGCTTCGAGGGTGTACTTTTTCGGGCTGTATTTTCCGTGGCCTTCTTTGGTGCTTTCCGCATTGGGGAACTGATTGCGGAGTCGGGGAGGGCAACTGGAGTGGGCGGCTTGCAGGTGCAACATGCGAAGTGGGAGGAGTGCGCGGTCAGTCTATATTTGGCGCGTTCCAAGAAGGACCAGTTGGGGCGGGGCACGTGGGTGCAGTTGCGAGCTATGGGAGGGGCAGCCAGTTGCCCTGTAGAGCTGCTGAAGGCTTACTGGCAAATGTGGCCTAGGGGGGGCAGTCTGTTTATCCACGAGGATAGAAGGGTGCTTACGCGGTTTCAGTTTACGGCGGTCCTGCGGCTGGCCTTACAGCAGCTCGGAGAGTCGCGGGCCTTTTACAGATACGTGCGCCTGTAAGGGCGGTGGGGGGCTGGCTAACTGTGGATCTCTTTGTTTTGCAGAAGATTTTCCAAGATCATGTCACTGTTGGGTGATGGGCCACTCTTTTGTGTTCTGGGCCGGTCGGCGAGCAGCAACACGCCCGGTCAGGCGGAATCTCGGATTGGACGCGTTCGGGGTGACCGTCTCATGGCTGGGCGAGCGCGGCCTGCGATGGATTCAGCTCTTGCCTTTGCTGCGGCACCATGAGCGGATGAGTGGGACACCGGACGCCGTGTTGATACACTTCGGTGGCAACGACCTGGTGTCCTGGACCTGCCGACAGTTGATTCGGACTGTCATTAAGGACTTGGGTGCAATCCTGGCAATGTTCACTGGTGTATTTCTGCTTTGGTCAGATATCATTCCAAGGCCAGCTTGCAAGGCTCAGCGGCGGTGGTCGCGAGGGTTGACGAAGATCAATCGCCAAATAGGCAGATGGGTGGGGGAGCGGGGGGGGGGGGGTGCCAAATATTGCACTCCTAGGCCGACGTGGAGTGTGCTGGCTTGTATAGGGCGGATGGGGTGCATCTATCCCCGGTTGGGTTAGATTTGCTCCTGAACGATTGGCAAGAGGCTTTGGAAGATATGCTGAATACGAGGGGCACTGGTCACAGCTTGGCCGGGGGGGGGGGCTCAGGTTGGTAGGGGCCTGAGCCGGTGGCGGGATCCCGGAGGTTTCCGGGGTCCGGAGCCGGAGCCAAGCAGTAGGGCGGGGGTGGGGTACCCCTGACCCGGACAGTCCCTCAGGCTTTTGCTAATAATATGGCAAAGTCGGAAGAGGGAGGCTAGGCAATTTGCCGGAGCCATGACACGGCGGAAGCGGAAGCGGCATCACTTTGCTACCCACATGGCTGGTGAGAGTTCGCTCTGCTGGGGGGGGGGGTAAAGTTAATGTTTGAATTGTTGATGGTTATTGTTAATGGGTTAATAAAGCTGCGACCAGTTGAATGCCCAATAAGTGTTGTGTATTATTGTTAATGATTGTCAGGTGTGGGGGAGGGGGTTGCGAAGCGGAGGCGGCGGACCGGTCTGCCTTACCCGGTTATGGCAAGGCCGCCGGCCCCCCCCCCTGCGTGCGTGCGGCCGGCGTTAACCGGGGGGCGGCCGGTCACGCGCCACTTTGGGGCTCTGGCCTCATGGTTCGCGGGGGCGGGCCGGAGGCGTGCGGGGCTCCCATTGGCTCCCGCGGGGCACTGATGGGTGCGGGGGCCAATGGGATGAATTGGAGCCAGGCGTCGGGGGGGGGGTTGTAGAGGCATCGCGGCGTCCTCCGGCCTTTCCCTCGCGGGAGCCGGAGGTGCCGGATGTCCCACCAGCCCGCCCTTTTCTGGGCACGAGTGTTGGTTTGGGTATTTTATGGGGTGTTGCAGCTGGGGGGGGGGGGTGGCGGGATCCCGGAGGTTTCTGGGGTCCGGAGCCTGAGCCAAGCAGTAGGGCGGGGGTGGGGTACCCCCGACTCGGACAGTCCCTCAGGCTTTTGCTAATAATATGGCGAAGTCGGAAGAGGGAGGCTAGGCAATTTGCCGGGGCCTGGACACGGCGGAAGCGGAAGCGGCGTCACTTTGCTACCCACATGGCTGGTGAGAGTTCGCTCTGCTGGGGGGGGGTAAAGTTAATGTTTGAATTGTTGATGGTTATTGTTAATGGGTTAATAAAGCTGCGACCAGTTGAATTCCCAATAAGTGTTGTGTATTATTGTTAATGATTGTCGGGTGTGGGGGAGGAGGTTGCGAAGCGGAGGCGGTAGACCGGTCCGCCTTACCCGGTTATGCTTTCAGTGCTGCTTCAACATCTTTCATTACTTAGGTTTCTTGATCATAACATACAGGTTGAAACAACTGTAGGTTTATTTGATCTTTGTGGTATAATGACTCTGTGTATTCTTTCTACCTTTTCTTGATCTTCTCAGCATCATTCAACATAGATCCTTGAGTATCTTGTAACATTCCACTTCAAGGCTGGAATTTTCTCTTTAACTCGCGTAGCTTTAGGAAAGCCAATCTTGTTCTTCCTCTAATAGTTTCTGCTTCTATTTTCTTGCATACGTCATTGTAATACTTCTCCTTGTCTTGTCTTGCTGTAAGTTGGAAATCTCTGTTGAGTTCTGCGATTGCCTCTCTTTCTCCTCTGGCTTTAGCTTCTCTGCATTTCTGGGTAATTTCAGAGTGTCTTCGGTTATCCATTTTGACCATTTTTGCTTTTTCACCTTTTGTAGAGATTTATCGCTTTCTTCCAACACAATCTTCTTGATGTCATCCCATAACTCTTCTGGTGCTCTGTCATTTGTATCCAAAGCAGCAAATTGAATTTGCAGGCAGTCTTTAAATTCTTGTTGGTATATTCTCAAGATCATATTTTGCTACACTCATGAGTGGTTTGCTCTTTTACAGCTTTAGCTTGAGTTTGCATTCTAGTAGTTGATGATCTGTATCACAGTCACCTCCAGGTTTTGTCTTTGTTGATGTCATTGAGCTTTGCCATCATTAACTTCCTGCTTCCTGCTTCCATTAGGTAACATCCATGTGGATAGTCACCATTTGTGTTGCTGGAAGAAGGCATTGGAGATGAACAGATTCAGCTGCCTTTATTGCATGTTTCTGGGTTTCCCTGCCTTTGCTGTACATTGCTGACTTAAATGGTTTCTCTTTCCTGCAAATGTGCCTAACGCAAGGGTTTCACTGGCGTTAGCGTTCAGACCCGGATTTCACAGCGTTAGTATGCCTGGAGCCTCTCCCCGCTCACTCTCCGCCCATTGACCCTCTTCTCTTTGCCCTCTGGGAAGCCTTACTCCACCCTTCAGACCCAGATTTCACAGCGTTAGTGTGTCTTAACGCCGCCGCTGCGTTATCACGCGATAATGTTACATTATCACGTGATAACGTCACTTATCGTACCACCGCTGCGACGTTAAGACTGTTTAGTAAACATACCCCTAGGTTTCTAAAACCTTAGCACAAGTTAGTAAATATACTTCTAATCCTATAAACCCTTATCAGTACATAAAAGTTGTTAAAGTTGACACGAGTGCTAATTCTTCTCCTCTGTGTGTCATTGTGATGTTTTCCATCAATTTATAGGTAAAAGTGATGAGCTTATGACAATGGATATATGAGTTTATCTTATGATTCATCACTGATTGCCTCTTATTTACTTTTCTTATCCTGTAAAGAGCTGAAGCTATATTTTTTTCTCAGTATTTGTGCAACAATTATTATTTTATGCGAGTGTAATCTTGCACCTCTTTCTCAGTAGATGCTCCAAACCTCACTAGTAACATTTTTATCAATGCCACATCACCAAAGTGCTTTATGGGAGTCACTGACATTGCATTGCATTCTTTGCTTACCTGTAAACATTTATTCAGAATGTTTGCCATTTTATTGTTGCTCTTACTTAGACACATGTATGCTGCGGAGCAATGTTATACAAGGCTTTTTCTGCATTTACAAAAGTCTCTATACGTGGAAGGACCTTATAAACTTACCCCCTGGGGATGCAGAATGCATGAGGAGAGGGGGCTGATCAATACTTGCGCATGTTTTTTTTTTTAAATGTACATTTTTTTACATTTTCTACTGGCACATACATGCACAAACCTACTCCTGCTGAACAGCGGGCGCAACTTTGTGCAGTATAGGCTGTTTTATAAAGGCACATAAGTGAATTTATTGTCTTTCTTAAATAAATGCCATATATATACTTTCCCTCAGGTAACTTTCAAGAGGTACATTTATAAAGCTTTTTCCACATGTAAAGGGACTGTATAAAATTGCACAACCACAAATGGGCGTAAAAAGGGTGAGTCTCCGTTTATACGATCTCTGTCTAGTTGTTTGGGGGATGGAAGCAGAGGCACATAGAGTCATTTTGGAAGCCCTATTCATGCTTTGAATGTCCAAAAACAGGCATAGAGATGTCCGAAGCACAGAGACATCTCCAGAGACATTTTAGAAGCCAGGTCATGAGGACATCCAAGACTGAACAGGCTTGTGGTGGAGACATGGCTGGGTGTTCCCCGGAACCTGGTCACCCCCATCTGATCTCAGAAATGTCCGGGACGTCCAGAGTCATGTCTAAGTTTAGACCTGCTCCAGGCATCTGAAGAAGTGCTCCTTTCGGCTGCCAAACATCCAGAGGGTGTAGAGGAGAAAGCACTGCTTCACCCCCAGTGATCTGCACAATCAATAGCAGCAGTGGAATTTGAAATCTACTGCCCTGTTCTTTGCCCGCTACTGTAACCATCAGGGTATCCTAGACATGTGGCTCTGGGGGTTTCTATCTAGATGTCCCTGCAGATATCCATATCTGCCCATGCCCATGTTTATGAAATCATGTCTACAGCTGGACATGCCTGATTTTTTCAGAATTTCTGGCTTAGACATCCTAGATTACACTGGGACGTCCCTTCTAAAATTCCCTTCCACATTTATAAAATACATGCACACATTTACATCAGATGCAAATTTGTCTGTTGGCATCTATGCACTACAGTGATTGGTTCTGGGAATCTAATTTAGAAAGGCACACAGGTACTTGCAATGCAATGCAAGACTTTGAGTCATTGCTCACTCAGCAGCTACTGAATTTTCTTGGCAGTGTGACCAGAAGTAGATTGCCAGGCCTTTCGTCTAAGGCAATGAAGAGTTAAGTGACTTGCCCAAGGCCACAAGGAGTGCTAGGGGGAATCAAACACTGGTCTCTTGGGGTGGCATTTTCGAAGGCATTTACACAGGTAACTGCCCTAGTTACCCGTGTAAATGCCTTATCTGGGATTTTCCAAAGGCGCCTAAACAGGTAGTGCCTTTGGAAAATCCTGGATAAGTCCCTAACACGCCCAGATGCTATGCGGTTAGCATTGGGGCATGTTGGGGGTGTTCTGGGATGGAGCGGGGGCAGAGGAAAGGGCTAAGCGGGTAGCAGTTTTTCCTCACCTATCTTTCAGGCGCAGGGGCTAAGCGGGTAGCATCAAAAATTGCTGCTACCTGTTTAGCCTCGGCGGCTGCCAGCGCATCCAGACAAATCTAGAGTTATATGTTTTGAAGGTAGAGAGATAGACAAAACAAAAAACACAAATTAAAAACTCATTGAAAAACAATTTTTATATATTTTTTTAAATTTTAAGGGCACAATTTTCGAAGGCCTTTACATGGGTAACTTCCCTAGCTACCCATGTAAAGGCCTTATCCGGGATTTTCGAAGGGCACCTACACGGGTAGTGCCCTTTGAAAATCCTGGATATGTCCCTAACGCATCCAGACGCTATCCGCTTAGCCTCAGGGCATGTTGGGGGCATTCCGGGGCGGAGCGGAGGAAAACCATGGCGCTACCCGTGTAGCACCAATTTTCAATGCTACACGGTTAGCGCTCTGTGCCTTAAAGATAGGCGTGGGAAAACCTCGCCTATCTTTAAGGCGCTGGTGCTAACCGTGTAGCATCGAAAATTGATGCTACAAGGGTAGCTCCTGTGGCTACTTGGCTGTGCAGCAACACCCGGATTTTCGATGCCGGTGCCGCATATGACCCCAGCATAGAAAATCTGGGTTAGGTGGAAAGTGGGGGGGTTATATGCCGACGTGGCACAGAGCACCGCCCAGCTCAAAATCGGGCCCTAAATTTTTTATGGACCTCAAAACCAGTGAACCAGCTAAGTTAAGGATAACCCAAGGTTATGAAGCCAGGATTGAACTCATCTCATCATCAGTCCATATGTAAATGAGCTTGAACGAACAGGAACTCACTTCTCTTCAATAGCTCATAATACAACTCCTCTCAGCTTACAAAAAATTCATAATTTAAAGGCTATATCAACTCAATTGTAAATTCTATAGATTGAAATCACTCAACAGTTCATATTCTCACAGGTCATAGAAACAGTTTATGATGGGCTGAGGATATGGAAGTGGCCACTATAGAAAATATACTGTGGTCAGATCATGCTTCAATAGGGGTAGAAAAGGGGAGGGGCTTACAGAGAAAGACGGAATGAGTTTATGGAGACAATGAGAGCTTGTTAACAACTGAAAAGGTCGCAGAGGATGCTAGGAAGGCCATCCAGGAATATTGGAAGCTCAGTGATACTAGGGATGTGGGTGATCGTACGTTATGCGAAGGGATGATGGCAGTTATAAGAGGGAGATTCCTGATGTGGGCCTCAGACTGAAAAAACAGAGACAAGAGAGAGAATCACAGTTGCAGATGGCCATAAAGGAATTAGTGGGAGAGTATTAGTGAATGGGTTCCAGTAAGATCCTGCCATGTTTGGTCTATTTGCAAACAAAATTTCAAGGGTTGCAGATGGTTAGCATAGCTTTTGGTCTCCATTAGTGCATCAGCACTATTATGAATTTGGTAACAAAGCTAGCAGGTTGTTAGCAAGGAAGCTGCAGAAAAGATTAGCACAGAATTTAATTTTGCATATCCAAGACCAGAAGGGGAAGGTTTGGTTAAGGAGACACAAATCAAGCAATGGTTGTTGAAGTTCTATAAGAAACAGTATTGTGAGCAGCAGGAAATTACTCATTTAGAGGTGCAGAACTATTTGGAGAGAGTGGGGCTGCGGCAGTTGACCTGGAAGTTCTGGAGGGGTTATAGGCAGATATAACAGTATTGGAAATTAGTAAGATTATTAAGGAGCTACGAGGGGGAAAATCACCAGGCCGTGATGGTCTTACTGCTAGTCTTTATAGGCAAGTGATGGGGGTGATGAAGTGAGTCTTTAACCAGTTAATAGGTTGGGGTGAGATTATCACCAGAAATGTTAACTGCGGGGATCACTGTGCTGCATAAGGCAGACAGGGACTCTACTATTTGTGGATCTTTCAGCCCCATCTCTCTAATGAATGCTGATGTAAAGATTTTGGCGAAGATGCTGGTGAACAGATTTAGCTAACTGGATGCAGGATTGAGTAATGTAGATCAGATGGGGGTTCATATTTGGAAGACAAGTTACAGACAATATCAAGAAGGTGCTCAATGTGGTCTGGGCAGTAAAACAGAAAATGTAAATGGTATTGCTCGCCATAGATGCCGAAAAGGCCTTTGACTGGGTTCACTGAGGCTTTCTATTTTTAGGTATGAAGAAGATGAGTTTTGGGCCTCACTTTGTGCAGTGGATCCAGGCACTTTATCAGGACCTAGGACACAGATAACAATTAATGGGAGTTACTCAGATTCATTCCCCTTGGGAAGGAGGATGTGCCAGGAGTCGCCACTCCCACCCTTGCTGTTTACACTGGTGATAGAGCCACTGGAAATATTAAATAAATGGGTAGGGGAGGCCAGGAAGCAGAATGTGATCTCGCTCTTCCCGAATGATGTTATACTATCCTTAACCGACCTGCTGCATTCGCTTTCTGCAGTATTAAAAGAGGTGCAGGTTTATGGGGCGATCTCAGGGTTTAAAATAAACATGGATAATACTGAAGCTCTTAATTTAAATCTGGGGCTCAGCTGTGATAGAGGTGTTGAAGCAAAAATATTCCTTTCTTTGGATGGCAGCAGTTATTAAGTATGTAGGGGTGCGCATTTTATCCGACTACTGGAGACTCTATCAGATGAATTAGTAACCCCTCTTCAAGACCTTTGGGGTGGGGAGTTAAATAAATAGCTTGAGTTGGAAATGTCTTGGCTGGGAAGAGTGGCATAGTTGAAAATGAATATCCTGCCACAACTGCTCTATTTTTTTCAGACCTTGCCTATAGCTATTCCCAAGGGGGAGATATGAATTTTTCAAAAGAAGGTGTTTCAGTTTATCTGGAGGAGGAAACTACCTTGAGGGGCTCACCCAGTTATGCATTGTCCAAGGGAATTGGGGGGATTGGGAGTGTCAGATTTTAGAGCATATTACTGGGCAGTTCAGATATGTCCTCATGGACTGGTGGGAGGTGAGGAAAAAGAAGACCTTTGTATAGCTTGAGCAAGCATGCTATAATCCTTTTGCTGAGCATGTGCTATCAATTTAGGACTTGAAGTGGCATTTGAGAAGGGACGTCTAGGAAAAATCTGAGACCTCCAGAGCAGAATGTCCAAAAACTGGGGGAGAGAGGCAGCCATGTCTTCTGAACTCATTCCATCTCCATCCTAAAAAAAGAACATTCCAGTAACAGGTTCTGGAAATGGGCCCTGCACTGATATCAATGCCAAGCACATGCACAGGTGAAGGCCATTTTACCTCTACCCTGCCCACTGTCCACACTAGCATGCGAGTACCATTTAACATGTATTTTAGTGGTTGGTTGCGGACATGCTCACATGTGTCAACTGGTCAGTGGCATTTAGAAAAAAGGCCATTTTGCTCCTTGATCGTGATAAGCAGATGTTCTAGCTCATCTTCACTTTCAGCCAATAATGTGGTATTGTCTTTATAGTGAAGGTTGTTGATGAGTCTTCCACCAATTGTCACATTTCGGTTGTTTTCATTCAGTCTTTCTTCTTTGATGATTTCTTTTGCATATAAATTAAACAGATATGGGGAAAGTATACAGTCATATACACCTTTGCCAATTTTAAAGCATTCCACTTCTCTTGGTTTAATTCTAACTATTGCTTCTTGATCAACGTAAAGGCTGTGCATGAGAACTATCAGGTGTTTTGGTATTCCCATGCTTCTTAACGTGGCCCAGAGTTTTTCATGATTTATGCAGTCGAAGGCCTTGATGTAGTCAATGTAATACATGTAGATGTTGTTGTTGTTGTTAAGTGCCGTCGAGTCGGGGTCGACTCAATGGATAGTTACAACAATACATGTAGATATCCTTATTCTTTTGTCTTTTCAAGGATTCATCTCACAGCCACGATGATGTCTCTTGTTCCTCGCCCTTTCCTGAACCTTATTTGCACTTTGAACAGTTCTCATTCCAGGTACTGTATGGTTTTAGTCTCTACTGAATGATCTTAAGTAGAATCTTTCTGGTATGTGGGATCAAAGTGATTGTGCAATAATTTCCACAGTCAGTTGGATCATCTTTCTTTGTACTCAGGGCCGGATTTACCTTGAGTGAGGCCCTACGCCAACAAAAATTGTGGGCCCCCAGCAGGGGCGGCCCAAGGGGGGTGCGGGGCCTCATTTGCATAAGAGGCCTCATTTGCATAAATATTTGCATAATGTTACCATATACTAACTTTTAGTAAACGTGCCTCTTAATGAGTGTATGGATAAAGAAAGACTAAAAGATTTCTACATTACTATAATCTAGTGCCAACTGCCAGACACATTAGGAACTACTACAAACACTGCCCATTTAGAACCCATAGCAAACCCGCCGTATCCTAACAGCACTACCAGGACTCACAAAGCACCATACTCTACCAATCAAAAGGCAACACTGCAAATATTAAACCAATACATTTCAGAGAACAACAATACATGACCTACTGGGGAAAGAGAACAAGTGGCAATGTCAAATAGGAATTATATAAACAGAACACCTCAGCTCAGTTACACATGCAGAACATAGACCATCACCAAACAGTAATCACAATTTAGAAACAGGAAGACAATAATTAAACTGGGAATCCCAAAAGCCAAACTTGGAATGTACAACACTGTAGAAATAAAACTATACATTAATTTGCTCTTGTACTAAACAAAGCGCAGACGTTAATGATGCACATTTACCAGAGCTGACATATTCCAATTAATAAATTCAAAATAAAGAGATATTTTTCTACCTTTTGTGCATTTTTTTCAGCTGCAATTGCTCCAGCCACTTTCTTCTGGTTTCTTCGTGTCTTCTGCTAACTCTCCATCGTCTGCTGTCCATTTGTCCTTTCTTCTCTCTTCTAGTTTTTTTCCATTCTTTCTCTACATCTGCTTTAACATACTAATCTTTCTCCTTTTGCTCTTTCCTCATTCCTATTTCATCCACTCAAATTTTACCCCTCCATCCTCAATCCCCACTTACTCTCCCAATACCCGACCAATTGTAGATTTTTTATCCCTCCCACACAAAATATTTTTCCCTTCTCCATTTTACTCTTCCAGCCCCATCCCATTCTAATCCTCCCCCAACATCAGCTCCCTTCTAGTTCCAGCCTCACCCAGCATCCATTCCCTTCTAGTCCCTGCATCAGCCCATTTCCAGTCCTAGCCACCCATCAGCCCATTTCCAGTCCTAGCAACCCCCCAACCCAATGCCAGTCCTAGCCCCCCCATCAACCCACTTACAGTCCTAACCCCCATCACCCCATTTTCAGTTTAAGCCCCCCCTATAACCCATTATCAGTCCTAACTCCCCCATCAGCCCATTTCCAGTCCTAACCCCATCAACCCATTTCCAGTCAGCCCCCCATAGCCCACTGCCAGTCCTAACCCCCCCCCATCAGCCCACAGCCAATTACCAGCCCTAACCCCATAAGCCCACCTCAAGTCCTAACCCCTCCCCATCAGCCCATTTCCTGTCCTAGCCCCCCCATAGCCCATTATCAGTCCTAACCCCCCCCATAGCCCATTATCAGTCCTAACCCCCCCATAGCCCATTACCAGTCCTAACCCCCATCAGCCCACAGCCCATTACCAGTCCTAACCCCATCAGCCCACCGCCAGTGTTAGCCCGCCCCATAGCCCATTTATAGTCCTAGCCCCCCCCATAGCCCATTGCCAGTCCTAACCCCCTCCCAACAGCCCACAGCCCATTACCAGTCCTAACCCCATCAGCCCACCTCCAGTCTTAACCCCCCAGCCCATTTCCAGTCCTAGACCCCCCATAGCCCATTACCAGACATGCCCCATCAGCGCAGAGCACATAGCCCATTTCCAGTTCTAAACTCCTCCCAACAGCCCACAGCCCATTACCAGTCCTAACCCCATCAGCCCACCTCCAGCCTTAACCCCCCCAGCCCATTTCCAGTCCCAGCCCCCCCCCCAATAGCCCATTACCAGTCCTACCCCCCCCATCGGCCTAAAGTAACATTTAATTTAAAAAAAAACGCTGGCTGCTACCGTTGCCACTGCGGCAGCATGGACCGACCCGCGGGGCCCCCTCTGCCCGGCTGAATCGTCCGTCCGTCCCTCCCTCCCTCCGTGCCGGCTTTGGAGGCGCGAAGGGAGAGTGTCTCCCTCGCGTCTCTGTTAAGCCCGCAGGGGCTGATGGGATTTCCCATCAGCCCCTGCGGGCTTAACAGAGACGCGAGGGAGACACTCTCCCTTCGCGCCTCTCAAAGCTGGCACGGAGGGAGGGAGGGAGGGACGGACGGACGATTCAGCCGGACAGAGGGGGCCCTGCGGGTCGGTCCATGCTGCCGTGGCAGCAGAGGGGGCCCCGCAGGAACAGTCCATGTTGCCGCGGCGGCAGCCAGCGTTTTCTTTTTAAATTTAATTTTAAGGCGGCTATTTTTGTGGGCCCTTGTCAGTTGTGGGCCCTACGCCACGGCGTAGGTGGCGTATAGGTAAATCCGGCCCTGTTTGTACTGGTATGAACACAAATCTTTTCCATTCAATCTACCATGATGTTGTCTTCCAAATTTCCTGGCATGGCCTAGTAAGTATGGTAACAGCTGCATGTGATTGCTGTAATACGTCAATTGGAATGCCATCAATGCCTGGTGCTTTCTTCTTTAATAATGATTTCAATGCTGCTTCTGCTTCTTTCATCATCTAATGTTCCCGATCATATGTTACAGGTTGAAATGGCTGTTGATCCATTTGATCTTTATGGTACTGTTGTGGTCAACATTATTGGCACCCTTGCATTTTAAGCATGTTGTGTACAATATCTTGAGAAATAATTGAAAATATTCTAACTGTATGGCATCATAATATTTTAATAGTATGTTCAAACCTATATAACAAAAAAAATTTTCTGCAATTTAGGCATAATAATTTCTGAGAAAAAAAAACAAAATATGACTTGAACGGGATTAATGCACCCTTCACTAATATATAGTTGAACAACCCTTGACAGTGATGACAGCCTCCAAATGTTTCTTGTAGCCATCTATAAGTTTCATACATCTGTCTGCTCGTAGTTTTTCCCAATAGAAACATAGAAATATGACGACAGAAAAAGACCACATGGCCTATCTAGTCTGTCCTTCCATATCAACAACTACAACAGTCCCATTTTTTCCTTTAGAGACCCTCTGTATTTGTCCCATGCTTTCTTGAATTCAGATACTGTCCTCATCTCTACCACCTCCACTGGGAGACTATTCCACGGATCCACCACACTTTCCGTAAAGAAATATTTCCGCATATCACTCCTGAATCTATCCCACTTCACCCTCATCCCATGTCCCCTCGTAGCAGAACTTGCTTTCAATTGAAAGAGGCTCTTCCCCTGTACATTTATGCCACGGAGGTATTTAACATCTCAATCATATCACCTCTATCCCGCCTTTCCTCTAAGGTGCACATATGAAGATCCTTAAGTCTGTCCTCATATGCTTTATAATGAAGACCACTAACCATTTTATTAGCCACCCTCTGTACTGACACCATCCTGTTTATATCCTTTTGAAGGTGTGATCTCCAGAATTGCACACTATACTCCAAATGAGGTCGCACCAAAGACTTATACAGAGGCACTATCACCTCCTTTTTTCTGCTAGTCATTCCTCTCTGTATACACCCAAGCATCCTTCTAGCTTTTTTCGTCACCTTTTCTACCTGTTTAGCCACCTTAAGATCATCAGACGCAACCATGCCTACGTCCCGCTCTTCTTTAGTGGACAAGAGTACTTCACCCCCTATACTATATTGCTCCCTTGGATTACTGCAGCCCAAATGCATGACCTTACATTTTTTAACATTAAATCCCAGCTGCCAAATTCTAGACCATTCTTCAAGCTTAGCTAGATCCCTCCTCATATTATCTGCACCTTCCTGGGTGTCTACTCCATTGCAGATTTTGGTATCATCTGCAAAGAGGCAAACCTTACCAGACAGCTCTTCCGCTATATCACTAACAAAGATGTTAAAAAGAATCGGACCAAGGACTGATCCCTGGGCACACCACTGGTAACATCCTTCTCCTCAGAGTGAGCTCCATTTGCCTGTACTCTTTGTCGCCTCCCACCCAACCAATGTCTAACCCAAGCAGTAACTTTAGGGTCCATCCCTAGGATGCTCAGTTTGGTTATAAGTCGCCTGTGAGGAACAGGGGCAAAGGCTTTACTGAAATCTAAATACACCACATCTAGAGTTCTCCCTCGGTCCAGCTCCCTGGTCATGCTGTCAAATAAATAAATCGGATTTGTCTGACAAGACCTGCCTCTGGTGAATCCATGCTGCCTCGGATCCTGTAATCCGCTGGACTCCAGAAACCTCGCTATTTTTTCTTTCAGCAGTGTTTCCAATAATTTACTCACCACCGAAGTTAAACTAACCAGCCTGTAGTTTTCAACCACATCCTTACTTCTGCTTTTGTGTAAAGGCACCACATGAGCCTCTCTCCAGTCCTTTGGCACCACTCCCGACTCCAACGAGGCATTGAAAAGGTCAATTAGTGGAGCTGCTAGAATGTCCCCATGTTCCCTCAGTATTCTAGGGTGTATCCCATCTGGTCCCATCGCTTTGTCTACTTTAAGTTGAGCTAGTTTCTCATGAACACAGTCTTCTGAAAATTGTTCAAGATGTCCCTCACTTCTGTTCCTGTTTGTGGGTGTTTTCTGAAGTCCTGCTCCTGGTTCTTCATCTGTGAACACAGAATAGAAATATTCATTAAGCAATTCCACTTTATCCTCATCAGGTTCTACATATTCCTCCCCTTCACCCTTGAGTCTGACAATACCACTTTTGCCCTTCCTCTTCTCACTAGCATATCTGAAAAATGTCTTATCCCCCCATTTTATTGCATTGGCTATTTCCTCCTCTTTTTGAATCTTTGCTTTCCTGACTACTTTGCTAGCTTCTCTAAGCTTTTCCAAATATAGATGCCTGTCTTCCTCTCTCTGTGATCTCTTGTATTTCATGAAGGCCTCCCTCTTTTTCTTCACCTTTTCAGCTACTTCTTTCGAAAGCCATAGGGGTCTCCTTTTCCTTTTACCTTTATTTACCATTTTAACAAAAAGGTTGGTTGCCCTTAAAATATCCCCTTTTAGTTTTCCCAATCTTCAACTGCGATTTGTTCCAGCTCATGAATGTTTCCAGGATTCCTTTTACCAATAGCAGATTTCAGCTCTTTCCAAAGGTTCTCGATTGGATTGAGATCAGGACTCATTGCTGGCCAGTTTAAAACAGTCCATGTGTTCCTTTTTAACCATTCTTTTGTACTTTTGGATCTATGTTTTGGGTCGTTGTCCTGCTAGAGGACCCATGGCCTTCAACCCAGACCTAGCTTTCTGAACTAGGTAGCTTATTTCACTCCAGAATACCTTGGTAGTCCTCTGACTTCATGATTCTTTAATGTTCCAGGTATTCAGTTCCTGAGGCAGCAAAACAGCCCCACAACATTATGGAACCTCCACTATATTTAACTGTAGGATGGGTGTTTTTTCCTTATAAACTTCATTTCTTCACCTGTAAATGTATTGGTGGTCTGCATTGCCAAAGAGCTTAAATTTGGTTCATCTGTCCACACAACATTTTCCCAGGAGGATTGTGGTTTCACAAGGTGGGTTTGGGAAAAGATCAGGTATGCCTATTTATGTCTGTCTTTGAGCAGTGGGGCCCTCCTTGGTCTTTGTCCATGAAGTCCTTCTTTGTTTAGTACACGGTATATAGTGCAGGTTGAAACCACCACTCCAGATTGCTTCAGGTCAGCCTTAAGCTTCTTGGATGTTGTATGTGGTGTTTTTCCTACCGTTCACACTGACCTTCAAAGACTTTTTGGATTAATTTTCCTTTTCCCTCCACGTCCTGGGATGTTTTTGACAATTCCATGAGCAGAAAACCTCTTAATCACATTGTGAACCATAGACAGAGGAATCCCAAGGTCTTTGGAGATGGCCTTATATGCCTTTGAAGTTTGATGATTGGTGATAATAGCTTTTCTGATGGTCTCAGGCAGCTCTCTTGTCTTCATCATTGTAAAAATGGAACAGGGAGTGAATGTGGGCTTTTAAACATTAGAGCCATCATTCGTTGGTTGATTCAAGTGATATGAGTAGTGACAATTGATCACAGGTGCATCTAATTTTACTGCAGTGGGAATGTGGTTCTTCTGTTCAAACTGATTTGAATTGTTTATAAGGATGCAAATAATCATTTCCTGGCAATGTCCCAGTTTTTATACTATTTTCTACTATCTCCTTTTTTTAATTGGTCTTGTTTTATTTGATTCTTTTATGTGTCAAATATGTGTGCATATATAGTCCAAAGCTATTTCCCTGACCACTTTTGTTTGGGAGATATTGGACATTAAGGGGTTGAACCGCAAGGGGGCCAATAATGTTTACCACAACTGTATAATTACAGTGTATTCTTTTCACCTTTTCTTAATCTTCGTATCATCATTCAACATAGATCCTTGAACATCTTTTAGCATTCCAATTCAAAGCTGGAATTTTTTCTTTAATATCATAGTTTAAGAAAGTCAATCTTGTTCTTCCTCTAGTAGTTTCTGATATTACAGTATTTCCTTGCATGCATCATCATAGTAAAGGAAAAAGGAAAGAATTGGATTTAGCTCATTCCTTTTCTCATAGGTTCAAGGTGATTTACATTTAGGTGCGGTATGTATTTTTCTGTCCCTGGGAGGTTTATAACCTACATTTGTACCTGAGTCAATGGAGAGCTAAGTGACTTTCCCAAGAGCACAAGGAATAGCAATGGGATTCAAATCCTGGCTTCTCGGTTCTAGCCTGCTGCTCTAACCATTAGGCTACTCCTGGTCAGCTGCATGTTGGAAATCTCCACTGAGTTCCATGATGACCTCTGTTTTTCCTCTGGCTTTAGCTTCTCTGCATTTTTGAGCAATTTTCAGAGTTCCTTGTTTTGGTCGTTTTTGAGTTTTCACCTTTTACAGAGACTTTTCGCTTTCCTCTAGCACAACTTTCTTGATGTCATCCCATAACTCTTCTGGTGCTCTATCATTTGTATCTAAAGTGGTGAATCAATTTTGCAGGCAATCTTTAAATTCTGGTGGTATATTTTCAAGATCATGCTTTACATCATTCACGAGTGGCTTGATCTTTTTCAGCTTTAGCTTGAGTTGCATACTGGTAGCTCCTAATTTGTTCCTCAGTCAGCTCTAGGTTTTGTCTTTGTTGATGTTATTGAGCTTTTTCATTGTTGACTTCCACAGAGGTAGTCAATTTGATTTTTACAAAATCCATTGGGCAAAGTCCATGTGTACAGTTGCACATATGTTGCTGGAAGAAGGTGTTTGAGATGAATTGAATATTGGTCTTGCAGAATTCTTTCCCCAGCTTCCTTCTAGCCTAGCCTTTATTTTCGAACCTCTTTACCTTTTTCTTCGTTTCCAACTTTTACATTCCAGTCGTCCATAACTAGCAGATTTGCATGTTCTATTGGTTTCAGCTTGTGCTTGTTCATAGAACTCAGCGACTGCATCCTCTATTGCACCTGTTGCATCCTCTGTTATATGTATCTGTTGTTGATGCATGTAACTGAATAACAGTTGTTTTGATGAGCATTCTTTGTAGACAAATAGAAAGTTAGCAGTCATTGACGGCATTGTATTTAATTATAGTTCTTGCACATTTTTTCTTAGATGCAATACCATTTCTTTGTCTTTCATTTTCAGCATAATATACCATGTGATCATCAGAGACAAGTGCCTGATGTCAGACCATTTCAATTCATTGCTACTCAAAAGATTGTGCTGTGCATGTTCCATTTCATTCTTGATCATTTCATGCTTCATATGTTCCATATTCCAATATATAAGACATTTTTTTAGCTTTTGACTCTCCTTTTATGCGAAGCTACATCATCAGTCAGACACCCCGAAGGGTTTTGTTTTAACTGCATCATAAATGCTGGCTTTACTCTGAAGATTCTTCAGCTCATTCCCAGTAGTCCCTTGAGTGCCTTCTGCCCTGGGGAGCTCATTTTCTAGCACCACGTTGCAATTTGGTTTGTTGTGCCTTTAGGTAAGCACTGCATCATGGTTTCTGAGCCCTTGCCACCAGGCCCCGGAGAGGGGCGGCAGCAGCAGAAATGGGGGCGGGAAGACGGCAGGATGGAGGGCCCACCTAGGGCACCTCCATTCTTTGAAACAGTCCTGGAACACACATGTTAAAGTCTGTGGCGATGATGTAAGAAATAATTAAGATCTGAAAAGAGGAGTGAAGCAAAGAGGAAGGCTGAACAGAGAGAACTGATGCACCACAATTACCAACCCTCAGATAATGATGGTCGAGAACTGGGATCAACCTCAAACTCAAGCAATGGGATTGATGATTTTCCGAAGATGCCTCCAACTCTCCAAGCTGGTTTCGTTTTTATATCAGCTGTCTCACTTTTTATCAGCCATCTGGCAAAGGCAGGTGCTCAGAGAGAAGAGTGGGAGATGATCCTTGTTGCCTGCTGTTGTTACTGTTGCCTGATAATATGGAGATTTCTGTAAAGCTCTCTGTAAAGAGCCTTGTGGTTACTGTGGCTAAAAACTTGTCCCTATTTCACATATCCTCTTTACCTCCCTGTGGTTGTCAAAACAGGCTGCTCCTACTTTGAATTAGGAACATTTGCAATCTGCTGTCCTAGCACCTAAGAGTCCCTGCTTAACAGAGCTTACAATCTGCTAAGAAAAACAGAACAAGGGACTAGGGTAATTCTTTAAGGGAAATCGTTAAAACACACATGGGTGTAGACAGGAGAATAAGGGGGTCAGGATCCAAAGGCAGCCTTGAAGAGATGACCTGGATTTGAATTGGACCAGAGATGGAGCCTGATGTACCAACTCATGTGGTCTATTCCAGGCATATGGTGCAGCAAGGTAGAAAGAACGGAGTGTGGAGTTGGCAATAGTCGAGAAGGGCATAGATAAACGTGATCTGCTTCATGAGTGGGAGGGTCTAGGGAGAGATGAGAGAGGAGAGGAGAATGCATCTGTACGTCAGATGGAGAAGTCTGAACTGTATACAGAATGGATAGGGAGCCAGTGAAGTGACCTGAGAAGAGGGGTTACGTGAGATTAGCCGTGCAGCTAGAACTCATGTTTGGAAAATTCCAAATGGCAGAAATAGTCCTGAGTGAAAAACCCCCAACAGGATTTAATTGTGGCAGAAATTTGAAAGTCAAAGGAGAGACGAGTCAATATGGCAGCCTAATATTTTCATGAAAGAAACTAAATGAAGAATGTGGCTAGGGAGGGAAGGGGCGTCTGTGGGTCGCCTACTGTTTAGAGAAGGTTAAGAGTCAGGGATTAGAAGGTCCTGCTACAGGGATCATATGTTGCATGTTATTATTATTTATTTCTTTTTATATAATGCTTTATCCCTGGAACCCTCATTTTTTCCCAAATGAATCACATGGAGGTCAATTCTGATTGGGGCATGTCAGGGCAGTCCAGATGTCCAAAATCTGGACAGGCCAGATTTGCACCCGATTCTGCAACCACGGGAGCTATACATTCCTGCAGTTGCAGAATCGGGGCACTTGGGCAGGCCGGATAGGCCCCGATTCAGACACGCAGAACATCCACTGACTCCCCTGGCTATCCTTCCTTATGTACCTGCATGGAGCCCTGGTGCCATTGCATCTCATCGCCATGGTACTGGGACTCCATGCAGGAGTGCTGATGGCCCCAGCAAATGACATAGCCCTCTTCTCTGCCACTTGAGCCTAGGTGGGAGACCCCATAGCCAGGTTTGGGTGGTGGGCATCTACCTGACACTGCGCCGTGGGTTGGGGGGGCCTGGCCCGATCTCTGCACTTCATCGGACTTATGCCACCTCCAAGATGGAATAAGTCTGATGTCCATCTTCAGCCTGCTGGACATACAGGGCTGTGACCTGAATCGTCTGGAGTCATGGGCCTACCTCCACCCTGCCCATTCTCTGACTCTGCATCTCCTCCTCCCGCCCCCATCCAGCGCTTCCCGCATAGCAGCTCTGTGCATGCAAGAAAACATGCATGCAGAATATGCTCCCTGCAAACAGCGGGAGTTGGACATCCAAATCAGACATCCATCCCCGCTATTCGCAGTTTAGAATGCCCCCATAGCATTTTTAAGATTATTTGTTTGACTTTTTTAACATTTATTTTTATTAATGATTTAACAAGAGGGCAAAAGTAAAAATATTACATCAATTCATATAATAGAATAACTACTAATTATTCTAGCAATTATATGAGAAATGATGTAGCATTATTCAGGGGAAGAAGAATTGAAAACACATGACGGACAGGCATATAAAAAGTATAATTTGATCCGATTCACCGAGGCCCAAATCAGACTTCATTTGTTCACTAGCAGAGTCAGTTACTAACAGCACAAACTAAGGGGGCCTTTTACTAAAGTGCGTTAAGGTTTTGCATCTAACATGCGTTAAGTGCAAAACCTTGGTGGGATCCGTCCAGAGCATGGCCAGATCCTGTAAACCGCATAAATCCCTTATATCTCAACAAATAGAGGTGACCTACACAGAGTGGTGAGTACACCCCTAAACAAAGGCATGGGGTGGGGCAACCTGCACGGAGTGGTGAGTACACCCCTAAACAAAGGCATGGGGAGGGGTGACCTAAATGGAGTGATGAGTACACCCCTAAACAAAGGCATGGGGATGGGCGACCTGCACGGAGCGATGAGTACACCCCTAAACAAAGGCATGGGCATGGGGAGGGGCGACCTGCAGGGAGTGATGAGGTTTCTGCCAAATCGTGGCAGTGGGAGAGGCAGGATAGCCAGCGTCCCAGAGGAGAAGAGCATAGGGACCTACCAGACCGCCGCCATCACACACCACCCGCCGGTGAGAGCTCCCCTGTCGGGTTGAGTGCCTGAGCGGGAATTCCTCCCGCTCAAAGGCTCCTGCCCAATCGGGCCAGTGGGAGAGGCAGAAAAGCCGGTGTCCTGGAGGGCACACCTGTGCCTGGCGGGCCCGCGCCTGAGGGCCTCGCTAGAGGGCCCTTTGGCATGGCTCTTAGATGGGCCACTACAAAAAAACAGCTACACACAGCAGGCAGCCCACGGATTCAAGCAACAGCAGCCATCATCCACCAGCTCACACAACCAGACTCAAGCACCTATACAAGAGAAACCATCACCAACATAGAAACCTCTGCCCACCCGAGACAGCGAGAAAAAGGAAAAAGAGCACCCAACACCCTAAGGAAACCAATTCAGCAGCCCAACACAGCCCCAGGACTCACAGGTACACTTATAAACCATGCCACCCTTCCTAGCCCCAATTTACCTCTTAGCACCATTCCTAACCCTTTACCCCTCCACTACCGACACACTCCCCAACCACCCCACACCAGGCGCTACAACCATCCAAACTACAAACACCAACAAACCCCCCCTACATGGGGCAGCACCCACACACCACCCACACCAATCCACACCCTCATTCCCCCAAACAACAACCCTCTTTCCATCACACTAATAAATGCTCGTTCAGTCAGAAACAAACACCACATGCTCCAAGACCTGATCACAACCCAAAAGATTGACATCCTATGCCTAACCGAAACATGGCTAACAGACACCGACACTGTGCTCATGAACCAACTAACACCAAATGGATACAGTCTTCATCACTGCTCTCGAGCTCACACCAGAGGAGGAGGAGTAGCCATCATTGCGAAAGCCAACCTCCACCTCAGAAACCATGCCTCAGAAACAACCAATGAAGCGGACATACTCACCCTCACCAACAAGCACCTCTCCATATGCCTAATCTACCGAGCGCCCACCCCATGCACCGACCTATCAGGCATATTATAACACGTATCAGAGAGCGCCATCTCCACAAAAGAACAACTATTCCTCGGAGACTTCAACCTCCCATCATTCCAAGACAAATATGCCGAAGCCTTCATCAATGCTATGTAAGCAATGAACTTGACCCATATCATACACGAACCAACACACGAAAAAGGGAACACACTTGACCTCATATTCCTGAACTCCCAAAACACCACCTCATACAAAAACCCAGAGATCACATGCGTACCATGGTCAGACCACTATCTCATCAACATCTCCAACATCTACCAGCACACCAGCATCAAAGAGTACAAACAACATACTAGAAGATTTAAACCATTCATCAAAGAGGATTTCCTGGCGCAAATACTACCTAAACTCCAAACAAGCTCCACCAATATCGATGACCTAATCTACAACTGGAATACTACGATCTCCTCTGCATCTCGTGCAACGGCAAACAGCACCAAAACCAGACCGGCCTCAACAAGAGCCCAATGGTTCACCCCCAACCTACGGAGACTAAAGACCCAACTCAGAAGAGAGGAGAGAAAATGGAGAAAGACCAAAAAAGAGGATGATAAAGCAAAATACATGAGTGAACTAGACGCTCACCACACAGAGATCGATAAAGCAAAAAGGACCTACCACTCGAAGATCATAAACACCTCAATAAACAAACCATGTGAGCTCTTCGAGATTGTCAAGAAGCTAACAAAAGCACCCAACCACTCCAATCGGCTACCGAACATCCCACCAGAACTACTAGCACGCCAATACAAACAGCTTCAACAACCACACAACCCACAACTAAATGCAGAGACAACAACCCACCCTACTACCATAGACACAGACTGGAGCACATTCGAAACAGTCACCAAAGAAAAAATAGAATCCACCATCTCCTGCCTAAACACTACCACCTCTCCACTAGATCCCTGCCCTGCAGAATGGATAAAGAAATCCAAAGAGGACATAAGCACATCCCTAACCCACATTGTTAATGAATCCCTCAGGCAAGGACATATGCCAGACATCCTCAAAACCTCCATCATCCACCCAACTCTAAAAAAACACAACTTGGACCCCTTGACCCCGCCTCCTTCAGGCCTATAGCAAGTCTTCCATTCACCGCAAAAATCATTGAGAAGATAGTTCAACAACAACTTCAAGACCACCTAGATACCAATAACATACTGGACCCGCAACAACATGGTTTCTGTCCATTCCACGGAGTCGAGACCCTCATGACATCACTAATGAACACCCTCATCGAGGGCACACAGATCAAGTACTCTGGATATGCTATGCTCTTCCTGGACATATCCGCAGCCTTTGACATCATCTCCCACAACATCCTCCTACACAGACTCCAAGAAATTGGCATCAAAAACGTCGTACTTCAATGGTTCCACTCCTACTTGACCAATAGACAACAACTGATCCGCACAAGCATAGCAACCTCCCCCTCTTTCAACAACACCAAGGAGTACCCCAAGGATCCACACTATCCGCCATGCTCATCAACATCTACCTGCAACCACTCTGCTCGATCATACGTGCACATAACATCAACTACCACATCTACGCAGACAACATAATGCTCTATGGACCGATCACAACCACCAACCCAACAAACAATCACCTATCAGACTGCTTCATAGAAGTCTCCAGCTGGCTACAAAAGAACAACCTATCCATCAACATCAAAAAACAGAAGTCCTCATAGTAACCAAGGACCCAAACTTCACACCACCACCACACCTCAACATAGGAACCAGACAAATACAAATTCAACCACACATAAAAAACTTCAGAATCATCATAGACCAAGAGCTCACACTCAAGCAACAAATCAAAAAGACTACCGGAATAATATTCCACAAGGCAAAAACAGTACAACTCCTCAGGCCTCTCATTGATCCACAGGACTTCAGGACAGTCATGCAAGCTATCACGCTCCCTCACCTGGACTACTGCAATATAATCAATCAAGGACTACCCGCCACCCACACCAACCCACTACGAACTGCCTTAAATACTACAGCAAGAATTATCCAGAAAGCAAAAAAACAAGATCACATCACCCCAGTCTTGAGAGAACTGCACATACTCCATTTCGAAGCAAGAATCAAATACAAATCTGCCCTACTTATCCACAAAGCCCGCTATCAAACTCAGACTTTAAAGCTCCGCACTCTAGTACCCCAACCCACCCACAACAGAACAACCAGACAAACCACCAGCAACACCCTCACCATACCCCACGAACGAACTAAATACAATCAACGGACCTGCAACAGAGCCTTCGAACTATACGCACCATCCCTCTGGAACTCCCTACCAAGTTAAATCAGAAACAACGGAGATCCTTCAACATTCAGGAAACAACTAAAAAACATCCTGTTCCAGGAATACCTCGGACCAGAAACTAACGTCCATCACTGACTACCCCTCCAGACCTTCAAACATACCCACAGGTCTACCTACTAAGAGACCTATGTCCATTGTCTAATTCCTTACTGTCTATTCAGATCAATAATGCTGGCCTCCCCGGTGACAGCCCCTCCACCCTAAGAAATGATTACTACCCCCCCCCCCTTTGTTGTTAAACCGCTTTGACCCGGTGAAAAGCGGGATATAAATACAGTTAAATAAATAAATGAGTACATCCCTAAACAAAAGCATGGGGAGGGGCGACCTGCACGGAGTGATGAGCACACCCCTAAACAAAGGCATGGGGAGGGGTGACCTGCACGGAGCGATGATTACACCCCTAAACAAAGGCATGGGGAGGGGCGACCTGCAGGGAGTGATGAGTACACCCCTAAACAAAGGCATGGGGAGGGGGCGACCTGCCACGTAGAGATGAGCACACCCCTAAACAAAGGCATGGGGAGGGGCGACCTGCACAGAGTGATGAGTACACCCCTAAACAAAGGCATGGGGAGGGGCGACCTGCAGGGAGTCATGAGTACACCGCTAAACAAAGGCATGGGGAGGGGCGACCTGCACGGAGTGATGAGTATACCCCTAACAAAGGCATGGGGAGGGGCGACCTGCAGGGAGTCATGAGTACACCGCTAAACAAAGGCATGGGCAGGGGCGACCTGCACGGAGTGATGAGTACACCCCTAACAAAGGCATGGGGAGGGGCAACCTGCAGGGAGTGATGAGTACACCCCTAAACAAAGGCATGGGGAGGGGCAACCTGCACGTAGTGATGAGTACACCCCTAAGCAAAGGCATGCGGAGGGGCGACCTACACGGAGTGGTGAGTACACCCCTAAACAAAGGCATAGAGAGGGGCGACCTGCAGGGAGTGATGAGTACACCCCTAAACAAAGGCATGGGGAGGGGCGACCTGCACGTAGTGATGAGTACACCCCTAAGCAAAGGCATGGGGAGGGGCGACCTGCCACGTAGCGATGAGTACACCCCTAAACAAAGGCATGGGGAGGGGCGACCTGCACAGAGTGATGAGAACACCCCTAAACAAAGGCATGGGTAGGGGCGACCTGCTGGGAGTGATGAGTACACCGCTAAACAAAGGCATGGGGAGGGGCGACCTGCACGGAGTGATGAGTACACCCCTAACAAAGGCATGGGGAGGGGCTACCTGCAGGGAGTGATGAGTACACCCCTAAACAAAGGCATGGGGAGGGGCAACCTGCACGTAGTGATGAGTACACCCCTAAGCAAAGGCATGTGGAGAGGCGACCTGCCACGTAGTGATGAGTATACCCCTAAACAAAGGCATGCGGAGGGGCGACCTACACGGAGTGGTGAGTACACCCCTAAACAAAGGCATAGAGAGGGGCGACCTGCAGGGAGTGATGAGTACACCCCTAAGCAAAGGCATGGGGAGGGGCGACCTGCACGTAGTGATGAGTACACCCCTAAGCAAAGGCATGGGGAGGGGCGACCTGCCACGTAGCGATGAGTACACCCCTAAACAAAGGCATGGGTAGGGGCGACCTACTGGGAGTGATGAGTACACCGCTAAACAAAGGCATGGGGAGGGGCGACCTGCACGGAGTGATGAGTACACCCCTAAACAAAGGCATGGGGAGGGGTGACCTGCAGGGAGTGGTGAGTACAGCGCTAAAGAAAGGCATGGGGAGGGGCAACCTACACGGAGTGATGAGTACACCCCTAAACAAAGGCATGGAGAGGGGCGACCTACACGGAGTGGTAAGTACACCCCTAACAAAGGCATGGGGAGGGGCGACCTGCACGGAGTGATGGGTACACCCCTAAACAAAGGTATGGGGATGGGCTACCTGTACGGAATGATGAGTACACCCCTAAAGAAAGGCATGGGGAGGGCGACCTGCCCAGAGTGATGAGTACACCCCTAAACAAAGGCATGGGGAGGGGCTACCTGCACGGAGTGGTGAGTAAACCCCTAAACAAAGGCATGGGGAGGGGCGACCTACACGGAGTGATGAGTACACCCCTAAACAAAGGTATGGGGAGGGCGACCTGCCCAGAGTGATGAGTACACCCCTAAACAAAGGCATGGGGAGGGCAACCTGCACGGAGCAGCAGGTGCACCTACTCTTGCCGCCTTGATGGACAGACTGCCATTATATACTATATTACTATGAATAATGGGCCTGCAGATTTTGCTACTTAATGACACAGGACTGACTTTACATCATTTCAGTTTGGAGGGGGAAAGAAAAATTGAAGGATTAAGGGGATATCCCTCTTATTCCCTCCTGTAAAGGGAGGTGGCAAAAAGTGCACTTTTTACATATCTATTCGTGTCAGGGAGCAGGTATAAATCTGGACATGGACAATTTTGGGCTTGCATGTGCAATGAGGAATATGAAATGTGGAATACATCTGTAGATTTTTGTGCCACCCAGGCCATACTCCTGACATACTCCGGACCTGCCCTGTCTACTTTCGACATGCTATGGACATTGATATATAAAATGAGCCATTTCTAAAATGGCCTTTTACATGTGGATGCAATTTACATGTGTGTTGTTGTTACGTGCTGACTCAAGGTGGCTCTCTGGATAGTTGTCCTAAACTCTTTGGTCTTCATTCAGGCGGCTAATTGTTGATAAAGTGGCACCCATCGTTGCTGTTATTCTATTGATTCATCCCATTGACAACGCACATCTTAGTGAAAAACATTAGCGGGCTTGAGTGGAAGGGGCCCTGAGTGTCAATTCCAGAAGCTGGATCTGAACCTTGAACACCATGGTTCTAAAAAGAAGGCTGCCATTCCTTGTGTGACTCATGGAAGATATTTTCTCTTCTCGATGCATAAAAGGTTGATGAGGGGACAAAAAAAAAATCATGCCAGTAACGTCTTCTTTAAGATTTAAAACAAAAACCTTTCTGTTTCTTGATTCTTTTCATTGTTTGTCCCGAATAAAGAGTTGATAGCGAGTTTTCTCCGAATGACATTTGATGTGAAACACTGGACACTGGAACGTTTGTTCAGGCCCATGTTTTTGCATTTTTTCTGCTATTTTCTACGTAGAACGCAGTCGTTTTGAAGGTCAGAACAGCTTGGGCTACTCATTACCTCACTGGCTAGATGTGAAAGGTCTTGCATTCAGATCTGGGGATTTAGAACAATTTTAGGCGAAGAGATCTTTGCCAGATTCAAGACACACAAGAAACAAAAACTTGTAAGAGGTAAACAACAAAGTCCTAAATATAAAAAAACAAAACAAAACCTTGCCGGACACCATCTTGCACGTTATGTCCGTTAGGCATGTGTAGGGCTAAAACAAATCCTTTGTTTTAACTAAAAATGTTTTTATATTCCTCATAATTGTGTGCCTGTTGTGCCTTGGGGCATGCAAATAAATTGTGCGCATATACTTTTGTAAGTGCGCACATGCACAAGCAATATGTGCACACACTTAGGGGTATGTTTACTAAACTCCGGTAATGTTACCCGCGTTAAGTTCCCCGGTAATGTTACGGATGCCCATATAAAGGAGTGGGCGGTGCATCGTTAAAGCAAGCCGTGTCAGGTAACGCACGTTACAAGTTGCGTAACGCATGGTACAGTGTTCCATGGACCCACCGCGTGTGAACACCACAGCCGACGGCAAGTAGCAGCGCATCCAAAGGGGTTGCAATCCAAGGCATGCTGACAATAGAAGATGCGCTGAGGGATGTGCAGACATGGTGACACATGAGTAACGGAGCCGTAGGTGTAAGGCCATAGATCACAGGCAGCTGATATTGCAGTCTGTAATGGGGACGTGAGCCACAGTTAACATATGCACACCCATCATGAAATGATGTGCAGTGAACCCAGCATGCAGAGGAGTTAACAACGGTGACGGAAAGGGCATCAGGGGTTTGTCTGAAGGGCCAGCTGTGTGGATGGTATGTGTATAAGGGCAAAATGGGCAGGGAATCCAAAAAGGACTAAGAGGGAATTGAAATGGTACACTGAAGAGCCCAAACACAGCTCACTGACACCAATACCAGACCACTGAGCCACCTGCCCACCCAAACAACACAAAGAAAGGGAGCATATGTAACAGCTAGCAGGTGACGGATAGGCTGCATGGAGGGGACACTGCAGTGTACAGCGAAGGGAGGGAAGGGTGTGTGGAGAAAGGACAAAGCCAGAGCCATTGTATGGTAAGGAGAGCAAAACAAATGAAAAGGAACCTGTGGGACTCAAACCCACAGCCTATGTTGACTCCAAGCACATCTGCAACCACTATCCCAAACAACCACAACAAGCACAATGCAAATATGTTCCACCAAGTGGCCATCGTGTCTGCTAGATTATCACACAATAGTGCATCCTACGTGTACTGCGTCCTACGTGCGTTACGGAGAACGCACATAGCAGGGCGTCTGACACGCAGCGCGCACAATAACGTGCATAACGTGACATGACAGAGCTTTCAATATGCCTTATGAGATATATCTAGGCACCTTAGCACACGTGGGTTGATTATGGTACATAACAACAGACATCATACATGTCATTGTGCGTGTTGCAGCACACGTTCACTGTAATGCATGTAATACTGCACACTGCCTGTCCCCTATGCTCCCACCAGTTCTAGGATAACAGCTGTACCCCAGCCGCCAACCATGGTCTGACATTCATCAGTAGCAGGCACAGTCAGACTGTATCTGCTGCACCACGCCAGGAGTCCCGGCCATGCATGAACTAACCACAGACACTCTGCTAGCTAGTTTATCCTGCATGTTCATAGTGGAACTATGCGCACCCAGACCTGGGTTGTATGGTACAGGCACCTGCCACAGTGACTGGCCCTCAGAACAGGGGGCATACATATATCACCTAAAACAAATACTATGTAGCACTATGTGTGAACATAGTCATGCCATGGTCACTGCTTGGTCAGTGTGAGAGTGCCCTAACAGCAAGATGTGCTGTGGCCACCTTGTCCATGCAGGTGGTGGTTGGGCACTACAATGCCCCAGCCATTGCCCTATACCCTCTGCAGATGCATCCTGCTCACTCTGCCCTGCCCGAGCCATACCCACAATACCATGCTCCTCATTATGCACATTTGCAGGCTAATGCTGGTAATAGTGGGACATTGTTGGCCCAGTGAGGTGTAGGCAGCCACGTAACAATGGATAGACATGCACACATACATACATACATACATACACACACACACACACACACACACACACCTATTGCAGCATTGTGCAAAGATAGGGCTGGTTGGCAACCCTGCCTGCTACGCTGGTCCTGATCACAGCGCCGACATTGCCAGACTGTGCAGGAGGTAGTAGTAGTGCTACGGTGGTGACTGCGGCTCTGTGCTGGGGCCCACAGCCTGACTCTGCATGGAGCTTTGGATCGTGGAGCCTGTGTGAGTGGGTGTTTGCACCCCTTTTGGCTGCTGCTTTGGGGCTTGCACATGTTGATGTTGTATCTGCATTGTAGGGTAAAATATAAGGACATGTGCTGCAGGATCCACAGCTGGGACTTAAACCTGTGACCCACTGTTCTGAGACACACTGGCTGTGTGCACTGCACCACACTGTTGCAACAGAAATGCAGCAGTTCCTGGGGCTACCTTTACTTTTCCTCAGCCAGACCTTTCCTGTTGCACTGCACACCACGTACTGGTACAGGGCATGGCCTGGGTGCACTGCAGGCAGGTGCCACTGCCCCCTCTAGCACCAGCATACGCCCCCCTGCCATGCTGCCTGACCATATGCTGTTGGTGCTGTCGGTGCTGGTAGTGCACAGTCCCAGGCCATCCACTGTGCAGGTAGGCAGGGCCTGTGGTGGGGAGGCATACATAGACATCCCCACATCCACCCCATCACTGCATACCAGTATTATGTCCCTTCCACATGGGGGAGGGATGGCTGGGGGGATGTCGGGTCAGTGCCCTAGCAACTATTGGCTAGGGTGGACCAGGTAGATAGGGTGGATTGTGTTTGGCCTTGGTCAGCTGCTGTCTTGCTGTTTTCCAGTTTCTATGTTCCTATGTGCCACCTAGGCGACAGCCTAGTCTGCCCAGTGCCCCAGCTGCCCCCACTACATGTCCTGCCTGCAGCCCCCTGTGCCCCATTTGCACCATCGCTATAGTGGCCGTTCATACTTGGACACTATGCTGTTGCTGCATATGGAGCACTACTATCACGCTTCTTGGGCTCCATGACTATGTTGTACATTGCTGACGCTGAAATGGTTTCAACCTCCTGCATATCTGCAGCTAACGACAGGTTTTCATTCCTGGTAATGTTCAGCCCTTCAGTACCCCATGTTAGTGCTGTAGGAGCTTCTCCCCGAACACTCCCCGCCCATTGACACCTCTCCACCCTCTCTCCGCCCTCTGCGGTATTTACCGCAGATGGTGACGTTAACACGCGTTAGCTACTATTAACGCACATTAACGTTACCTAACACGCATTAACGTAGCTGCTGCTACGTTAACGCGGTTTAGTAAACATATCCCTTAATTTTTAGGTTCCCAGACAAGCCCAAAATGCACATGAATGATCCCAGCAGATATCATAGGACCCTACAACTACCCAGATGAGAAAGATATTCTGAATAAAAGGCTCACAGTCATGTCTCTCTATGAATCATGCCTCTGAATCATGTCTCCTCTTCAATCTGTTCAACTCTGCTGTGTGGCTAATCTTCCACCATGCATATATTACCCCTCTTCTCGTCGTGCTCATATTACCCCTTTTCATGCTTATATTACCCCTCTTCTCTTCATTGGCTCCCTATCTGTTTCCACATCCAGTTCAAAGTTGTCCTGCTGACCTATAAGTGCATTCACTCTAGAGCTCCTCACTACCTTTCCTCTCTTATCTCCCCCTAGACCCCTCCTTGGGAACTCCACTCTTCTAGCAAATCACTTCTATCTGCGCCCTTCTCTTCTACTGCTAACTCCAGACTTTGCTCCTTTCACCTTGCTGCATCTTACGCCTGGAACAAAGTACCTGAGTCTGTACATCAGGCGCCTTCTCTGGCCCTTTTCAAATCCAGGCTGAAAATTCTCCTCTTAGAAACATAGAAACATGACAACAGAAAAAGACCACATGGCCTATCTAGTCTGTCCTTCCATATCAACCACTACAACAGTCCCATTTTTTCCTTTAGAGATTCATTTTGTTTGTCCCATCCTTCTTTGAACTTAGATAATGTCCTCATCTCTACCACCTCCACTGAGAGACTATTCCACGGATCCGCCACTCTTTCCGTAAAGAAATATTTCCGCATATCACTTCTGAATCTATCCCCCTTCACCCTCATCCCATGTCCCCTCGTAGCAGAACTTGCTTTCAATTGAAAGAGGCTCTCCTCCTGTGCATTTATGCCATGGAGGTATTTAAACATCTGAATCATATCACCTCTATCCCGCCTTTCCTCTAAGGTGCACATATTAAGATCCTTAAGTCTGTCCTCATATGCTTTATAATGAAGACCACTGACCATTTTAGTAGCCACACTCTGTACGGACTCCAGCCTGTCTATATCCTTTTGAAGGTGCGGTCTCCAGAATTGCACACTATACTCCAAATGAGGTTGCACCAAAGACTTATACAGAGGCACTATCACCTCCTTTCTTCTGCTGGCCATTCCTCTCCCTATGCACCCAAGCATCCTTCTAGCTTTTGCCATCACCTTTTCTACTGTTTAGCTTCTTTAAGATCATCAGACACAATCATGTCTAGGTCCCGCTCTTCTTTAGTGGACAAAAGTGCTTCACCCCCTATTCAATATTACTCCCTTGGATTTATGCAGCCGAAATGCATGACCTTGCAATTTTTAACATTAAATCTCAGCTGCCAAATTCTAGACCAAGCTTAGCAAGATCCCTCCTCATGTTATCTATACCTTCCTAGGTGTCTACTCTTATTGCAGATTTGATATCATCCGCAAAGAGGCAAACCTTATCCAACAGTCCTTCTGCTATATCACTAGCAAAGATGTTAAAAAGAATCGGACCAAGGACAGATCCCTGGGGCACAACACTGGTAACCTCCTTCTCCTCAGAGTGGGCTCAATTAACCTGTAACCTTTGTCACCTCCCACTCAACCAATTTCTAACCCAAGCAGTAACTTTAGGGTCCATCCCTAGGGTGCTCAGTTTGTTTATAAGTCACCTGTGAGGAACGGTGTCAAAGGCTTTACTGAAATCCAAATATACCACCTCTAGGGCTCTCCCTCGGTCCAACTCCCTGGTCACCCAATCAAAGAAATCAATCAGATTTGTCTGACAAGACCTGCCTCTGCTGAATCCATGCTGCCTCTGATCTTGTTATCTGCTGGACTCCAGAAACTTCATTATTTTCTCTTTCAGCAGCGCTTCCAATAATTTAGTCACCACCGAAGTTAAACTAACCAGCTTATAGTTTTCAACCACATCCTTACTTCCTCTTTTGTGTTAAGGGACCACATGTGCCTCTCTCCAGTCTTTTGGCACCACTCCCGACTCCAACAAGGCATTGAAAAGGTCAGTCAGTGGATCTGCTAGAACGTCCCCAAGTTCCCTCAGTATTCCATCTGGTCCCATCGCTTTGTCTACTTTAAGTTTAGCTAGTTTCTCACGAACACAGTCTTCTGAAAATTGTTCAAGATGTCCCTTGCTTCTGTTCCCGTTTGTGGGTGTTTTCTGAAGTCCTGCTCCTGGTTCTTCATCTGTGAACACAGAACAGAAATATTTGTTAAGCACTTCCGCTTTATCCTCATCAGCTTCTACATATTCCTTCCCTTCACCCTTGAGTCTGACAATACCACTTTTTACCTTCCTCTTCTCACTAACATTTCTGAAAAATGTCTTATCCCCCCATTTAACTGCATTGGCTATTTCCTCCTCTTTTTGAAGCTTTGCTTTCCTGACTACTTTTCTAGCTTCTCTAAGTTTTTCCAAATATAGATGCCTGTCTTCCTCTGTCCATGATCTCTTGCATTTTATGAAGGCATCCCTCTTTTTCTTCACTTTTTCAGCTACTTCTTTTGCAAACCATAGAGGTCTCCTTTTCCTTTTACCTTTATTTACCATTTTAACAAAAAGGTTGGTTGCCCTTAAAATATCCCCTTTCAGTTTTGCCCACCGTTTTTCTACATCTCCCAGCTGTTTCCACCCCGCTAACGACTCCTTGAGGTATTGGCCCATCTTGGCAAAGTTAGTTTTCCTAACGTCTAAGACCCTCCTTTTGAATGGATTTTAACAGCCCTAGTTCATTGCTGCTTTTGGATCTTGACTCACCTGATCTCCTTTGTGCTTCCTTACTATTCCCCCTAGATGTTTCCCATGTCTACAGTTACTGTGTTGTCTGTCTTGACTAGACTGTAAGCTCTGATGAGCGGGGACTGTCTTTTACATGTGTCTACGCATCGCTGCATACATTTTGTAGGGCTATACAAATCTTCAGTAATAGTAGTAGTAGAATGTACACAAGAAAGGGAAAATGTTGAAATTTGAATGATCAAACACATTGAAACTGACAAAAAAGCACTCAATGAAGCCATTGGCTTTCTCATCCATTATCAAATACAGAGCCTTTGGACTGTAAAGTCTCACTGTCTCATCACCCCAGTCTGTCCCCCCACCCCCCTTTCAATGAGCTGTAATGACATATGCAGACAACCAAAGACCTTGGTGAGTTTGTGCTATTTAAATCCAGAGTAGTTGCACTGCTTCTTCACCAACTTGATGAAGACAGTAGGGATGACACTACCATTGGGTGAACTAGGCGGGTGTGTAGAGTGCTGCCCTCTAGAGGCAGCTATCACCACTGCAGCCGCCCCTCACTGTAACATGCAGTGGCGGCAAATGGCACTGATGTGCCAGATTAACCTTTTGCTCCAGCGCTACATTGCCAGGCGTGCTTCCGCACCTTGCTGATTTCACTTCCTTTTGCATGGTGGCAAAAGCGGCTTCTGTCCCCATGCAAACAGGAAGTGGAATTGAAGGGGTGATGGGAACACAATGGCACCACAGAGCTATAGCTGAAGGTAATTCTGGTGTTTTGGTGCCATTTTAAAAGCATTGCCGTTGCTGCACATCCTGACAGGCTTGATCCAGTCCTGGGTTTACTCCATTGCGTGCAGGGACATGTAGTCTTGCTTTTCTTATGGAGTGCAATGGAGAAATCAGAACTACATATCCCTGCATGCAATGGGATAAACCCAGGACTGGATCAAGCCTGTCAGATGCATCTGGACCTATTTGGCAACCTTAGTTGCAGCCTAGGATCAGTTGGTTTACAGCGAGAATTGAAAAAGCTGGCAAAACAGCCATATGTTGATTCTGTAAGAAAGAGCTGGAAACCGTGACTCACCTCATAGCTGCCTGTGAAGTTTTGATGTCAGAAAATCTCTATACAGACAGGTACAACAAATGTAACACGCCTCATACATTGGAAACTGAAAACACTACAACATCACCATGTCTGATATGCACTAGGATCATGACCCTAAGAGAATTAGAGAATAAAGAGGTTATGATCACCTGGGATACTCTCATTCTGACTAATAAAAAGCTCCCCCTCAACCTCCCCCAACCTCCTACTATCCATCACCCCCCACCCACCTCCTGAAGTCTATTCATTTATACAATCCAACCAACGTATCCAATTGACCATCTGGCTAACCATCCATTCTGTTGTCCTCTTATTCATACTGTTCACCGCTGTACATAAATGCTGATTCACTATCAAAGTTTAACACCTGCAAAATGGATATAAGTTACTGTTACTGTGCGTAAGGTTTGTTTATTGTTTATTGCAACAATGTGCAATCCTTGTTAAATGTACACTGCTTTGACCCAGTGAAAAGCAGTATAAAAAGACCTGTTAAATAAATAAAATAAATAACTAAGCATAGTAGCAAAGGAGAACGCCAGAACAGCATTGATTATAGAGGTGTCAGTCCCAAGCGACTATTCTGTGAATCGCGTTGAGAAGGAGAAGAGCTTCAAGTATCAAGAAATGAAGTCAGAGATCAAGAAAATGTGGTGGAAAGATATGAAGTTATTTCCCATCATGTTGGGTGCCACAGGGTTGTCTACGACGAATTTCCAAGCACACCTTGATAAATTAGCTATATATGTAACATCTTACCAACTCCAGAAGGAGGCTCTATTTGGCACGATGCAGGTACTATGCCAAGCATTAGCAGTAAATTTGAGAGACTGAAATCATATTCCACATATCTTGGCCTAGAAGTGAGGTTCATGATTGTCATGGTACGTGCAAAACGAATATCTCATGCCCTAGCTACAGAGGGCTAAATGTTCATATTGACATCACTGATCAGAAAGAACTTCTTATAGAGGTAACAAACAAATATTAATCTGCATTCCACAGCACAAATGTATGTTTTCTTTTATTTTTTATTTTTTATTTTTTTATTAAAACATTGCAGAACAATACATGAGCAATGCAAGTCTGCATTGAAGCGGTTTATCACACTTATAGTAGCTGCTGTTGAATCAATCAATTCATGCAATTTAAAGTCGTACTCAGTTCAAAAAGTACTGAAAGCACCTATCCAAGAACTTCTTGCCGGTAGCCTTTGATTAATTCTACACAGACGTTCAAGCCCAAAAAATGCGGAGATGGTTGGGGGAGGAGGGAGGGGCAGACCTGATAAGACAGCACTGCAAATTTCTTTTCTACCTTTCTTTGTTAGCTTTGTGTGATATTATGTAAACTGCCTTGTTATGGCTTGCCTTGAAAGCATAGTATAGTAAGCAGTAATAATAAAGAAATCTGTCTGTATTAATGTTACAACTCTGCTGATTGCTTCCTGGGAGCCAGGAGGCATTAAGACCACACACGGTAAGTGCAACCTGATCACACTGAGGAATTGAGCTATCTCATCTTTTCATAGGGCTTATGGTGCAACCCTTTCATAACCCTTTTCTGGAGTTCATCAAAGAACATAAGTGGTAAATATTCAGACCTTTAGGCGATGGCCATCTGGATATATGCAGTGAATTCTGGACAAAGACACCAAATCCTCATACCTCCAATATTCAGCTGGCTACAGACCAAAGAATATCAATGGAGACTACATGCACAAAAGCGAATATCAGTGGGGGTGTTCCTGGGAAGAGCGTGGGTGTGGTGACATATGTGGATAACATCAATATTCAGCACCATGGCAGTGGGCAGTTGCTGATGCTTATCCGGTTGTATTTAGGACAACGTGTTAAGCGGTTTGGCCCATTGCGTTTGCAATATCCAGGTGTAACCTCAGTGGCTCCAAGTGGCACCCCTGCATGTGGTATTACATATGCAGCCAGCAGAGGAGACCTCTGGTCCACAGGAAAAGGCAGCAGCAACAGCACGGTGCATTGGCCAGCAAGGGAAGCAACGGTACTGGGTCCAACATATTTATAGGTCAGTTTGTTGTCCAACAAAGAAGCACGGATCCACATGCAATCAACACACCCAGCACAGAAAACATGGATAGCAGAAGAAGGAATCTTTTATTAAACACCTATTAGCCAAGGCCACGTTTTTTGTGCTAAGGTGGCCAGAGTCAAAAGAGATGAGGAGAGACTAGGGGTGGAATTAAGGCTGAATTAAGGCAGAAAGGTAGAGCTGGGGTGGAGCTTGGGGCCCCTCCAAATAAATAGGCACCTACCAACCACTGCATCACTCATTCAAACAGCCAGAGCAAATGATAGCAATATGTCTGGTCCTAGGTCAGCACCTGCTTTCCCAAGGCTATTGTGCCCAGGGCAGTTTCCATGGAAGATAGGATGCATGAGGGGGGTTGTGAGGGGTTGGGGTTGTGTACTGTGGTACTTTTGACATGCCAATGGATATGTCTTGGGGAGACAGTGCACAGGATGTCCACCCTAATTTTTCCATAGGTGTTTGCTATGTGCTAAGCCAGGCCTGTGCTCAGCAGGACATCTTCTCCCAGTGATTTGCAGAAACCAGACAGCTTGTAAGTTAGTAGTATGCTGGGCACATATACCCTGTTCACCATTCATCCACTGACCACAGGGGAAATGCCTTAAACCACTGCCTTGGCTGTGTGGACAGCTTCCCAGATAGGCTATGACATCTGCTGGGGGCTAATTTTAAGCTGCCTCCTCTAAACTGTATCATGTATCGCTGGTGCTATGTGTTCCATTTTGTGGTCAATACACCATTCCTCTGGTTCTGAGCTCCATGGAAAACCCATCCTAGATAGTTTGCCTCATATATCTATAGCCTCACTGCTCTACAGACATTCCCCATATAACGTTTCTCTGCCATCTTCCTATGCCAGACATTTTGTGAAACCATGCCTAGGTGTGCTATCAGGGACTGTTTCCAAGCCTACCCCTGTGCTTGGGTGTCCAATTTATGATGTCCAATTGGACATCCAGGATTTGGAGTAGGCTTGGTAAATGTTTCTCATAGTATACCCACACAGAGCTGCACAGATACCCTAGCACAAGACAATGGCACTGGAAATCATCTTGGAATGTATCGCCAGTCAAGAGATTTACAAGGCACACTGACCAAGAAGGTCCTTCTGCAGAGATCAAAACCTGACAAAGCTTGGGATAATCAGGACACAGGAACTAATGGCATCAGGTATAGATTACACAGTTAAGGGTTGGCTGCCCAATACCAGCCCCCCAACATCTCCCTTTGGAAGGGGCAGGCCTGCTAGTAATGTGTGCTCATGGGGCCCTCACCTGGCCTTTTGCAATTCCTGGGTGTGCTGGGCAACTCTTCAGCCAATCCCCCACCCCCACCCACAGGCTCTTGCCACTTGACCTGCATATTCACAATCATCCGTACAGCATCCTTTCAGTTATCATCCTGTCACTATGTACAGTTGGCCAACAAAGGTTTCAATGTACATCTTTGCTAGTTAGGTGCATATGTGCCTACTCTCTCTGCAGGTGATAGGATGTGATGATGGCTCCTTGTCTGGTGTAGCTATCAGGGTCCATGGATTTGCTTGGATAGCTGCTGCTCTCTGTTGCTCCAAACAGGCCTGCTGCCCTGGGCAGTGGCCTGCTTGTACCTGATAGGTAGGCCTGCACTGGGGAGCCATGTGTATACCCATGCGCAACTTACCTCATCAACCTGGCTTGATCCCCCTTCAAATCCTGATGGACAGTGCCAGGATGGTCCTCCTATGTCCCCATGGGCACAGGGCACCTTTCTTTATTTATTTGGTTCTTCTATACTGCCCCTTCCAGAGATCAGGGGTGGTTTACATTTAAGATAACATATTACAAAGAACAGAGGTTGAACTATTCACATTGATCAATAGGTACATTTAACACGAAGCAAATGCTTTATATACATAGTTGTCTGAAGTGACGACTAGTAACTATTTACAGTTTACTGTTTCTGTGTATTTCTGTGTATTTCTGTGAGTTTAGATTTGAATAGGGATTGATTGGTGGGGGGGTTACAGAGGGTTGCACCATTCTGACCTGCATTTCTTCCTCTTCCATGGAAAAATTATGCTGGCAATGATGGGGTGCAATTTTGAAAGAGTGATGGCCCCAGGCAGAGAGGGTGCTTGACCAAACACCCAGCCTGTCAGGTGCTATTTGGAATATCTGGGTATGTGTGTCGCTATCTGGATATCTGTCACTAACTCGTCATGCACCATTGTCTGTTCATTCTCACCCCTGGCCATGGCAATGCAGCATTAGAGGCTCCTCTGGATACTGGGAATTGCAAAATGGCAGGCCAGGACATGTATATGGTGAGAAATATATGTGTGTGCTCTGAAATAGCATCATGGACACATCTATGTTCTTGGAGCGGCCCCCATCCATATCTGACACTTGCAAGTTTCTAAAATCAGTCAAAAATCTGCATGTATCTGATCCATTATTATCCATATTCTTCTTTCTTTTTTCTCTTACTGAGGAAGTTTATCTTTTTGGTGCAGATTGGTCAATTTTAGATAGCTCTTATATATGCCCACCTTCTCTGCTGCTCCTCCTATGGAATTTTTGATATTTTAACTTGGACATCCCAGATTGTACCCAAATGACCTTTCTAAACTGTGCCTTTAACTGCACAAGAGATTATGGAATTACCCTCCATATGAACTGAGTAAAAGGGGTAACATATGGAAAGCAGTGTGTATAAATGCCTGTAGCATGGGAAATAAGATCCCTGATCTTGAAGATTTGGTGGGAGTGGCTGACTTGGATTTAGTGGTAGTTACAAAAACAAGGTTCACAGAAAATCATGACTGGGATGTAACTATACCAGGCTATACTTTATTCAGAAAGGACAGGGTAGGAAGAAGGGGAAGAGGAGATCCCCTAGACCCCACCTCCTACAGACCAGTAGCAAGCCTCCCACTCACCGCAAAAATAATTGAGAAGATAGTACAACGTCAGCTTCAAGAACACCTAGACGTCAACAACATACTGGACCTGCAGCAACACGGATTCCGACCATTACATGGGGTCGAGACCCTCATGACCACGCTGATGAACACCCTCATCATAGGAACCCAAGAGAAACACTCAGGATTCATCCTAATCTTCCTGGACATATCAGCGGCCTTCGACACCATCTCCCATAACACCCTTATCCACAGACTCCAAACAATTGGGATCAAAGATACTGTACTCCAATGGTTCAAGTCCTATCTAACCAACCGACAGCAACTAATCCGCACCAAAAACTCAACCTCACCCCCCTTCCAGCAACATCAAGGAGTACCGCAAGGATCCACATTATCAGCCATGCTTTTCAACATCTACCTCCGTCCACTCTGTTCAGTCATACGCACTCACAATGTCCACTTCCACATATACGCCGACGATATAATGCTCTACGCCCCAATTACAACCACAGACCCGACAAACGACCAGCTGTCAACCTGCTTCACCGACGTATCCAACTGGCTACAAGAGAACAACTTATCCATTAACATAAAGAAGACCGAGCCTCTTATAGTGACAAAAGACCCAGACTTCAAACCACCCACTCACATCACCATGGGAACCACGCAAATCCAAATACAACCACACATAAGATATCTCGGCATTATCATTGACCAAGCCCTAACCCTTAAGCAGCAAATCAACAAGACCACTCGAACAGTATTCCACAAGGCAAAAACGGTACAACGTCTCCGACCTCTCCTCGAACCACAGGACTTCAGGACAGTAATGCAAGCTCTGACACTCCCTCATCTAGACTACTGCAACATAATCTATCATGGTCTACCTGCCACACAAACCAATCCTCTCCGAATTTCCCTAAACACCACGGCGAGAATAATTCACAATGCAAAGAAAAGGGACCACATCACCCCAATTCTGAGGGACCTTCATATTCTCCCCATCGAAGCAAGAATCAAATACAAAGCTCTTCTACTCACCCACAAAACCATCCACCAAACACAAGGCACCCCACTCTGCTCCCTATTACCTCGACCAACCCACAGCAGAACGACCAGACAATCCTCCAACAGCTCCATTGCAGTCCCCCACAAAAGGACCAAGGCAACACAACGGACCTGCAACAGTGCCTTTGAACTGTATGCCCCATCCCTCTGGAACTCTCTACCAAACCACATCAGGAACAACGGTGATCTCCCATCATTCAAAAAGCAGCTAAAAACCGTCCTATTCCAAGAACATCTCTGAATAGGAACCCCCCTATTTTTTCTCAAAAGCTCCAGACCAGTAACTATGCTACCCTGTCAGTCTCTATGTTTATCCCAAAATCATCAATGTTGAACCCCCGGTGCTGGACCCCCCCCCACCATTGATTCCCCCCCTTTTGTTATATGTCCCACCGCTTTGACCCGGTGAAAAGCAGGATATAAATACAGCTAAATAAATAAATAAATTAAATAAATAAAATAGGAGTGGCACTACATATAAAAAATAATATTAAAGCTTTGGAATTACAGAGCTTAAAAGGGAGAGAGGAGGCACTGTGGGTTAAACTAGAAAGAGGGAAAGAGAAATCTATTTGCATTGGCGTGATATACAGACCTCCCTCACAAGAGAAAGAGGTGGACAGAGAGTTAATTGAACACATATGCAGTATTGCTAGGAAAAAGGAAGTGCTACTGATAGGGGATTTCAATATGCTAGATGTTGATTGGCACATTCCTGCTGCAGTATCATCTAGAAGTAAGGAGATCATGGATTCTCTACAGGGAGAACTATTCAGGCAATTGGTAACAGACCCCACACGTGATAGGGCCTTACTGGACTTGGTGAAAGTGTTTCTGATGTTATAGTGGGAGAACATTTTGCATCCAGTGATCACCAGATGGTTTGGTTCAGTATTAGGACTAGGGCTGTTAGAATACATTCAAAAGCAAGAGTCTTAGACTTTAGGAAAATTAACTTTGCCAAGATGGGTCAATACCTCTGGGAGTCGTTAGTGGGATGGGAACAGCTGGGGGATGTAGAAAAACAGTGGGCAAAACTGAAAGGGGATATTTTAAGGGCAACCAAGCTTTTTGTTCAAATGGTAAATAAAGGTAAAAGGTAAAGGAAACCACTATGGCTTTCGAAAGAAGTAGCTGAAAAGGTGAAGAAAAAGAGGGAGGCCTTCATGAAATACAAGAGATCACGGAAAGAGGAAGACAGGCATCTCTATTTGGAAAAACTTAGAGAAGCTAGCAAAGTAGTCAGGAAAGCAAAGATTCAAAAAGAGGAGAAAATAGCCAATGCAATAAAATGGGGGGATAAAACATTTCTCAGATATGTTAGTAAGAAGAGGAAGGGCAAAAGTGGTATTGTCAGATTCAAGGGTGAAGGGGAGGAATATTTAAAAGCTGATGAAGATAAATCAGAATTGCTTAACAAATATTTCTGTTCTGTGTTCACAGATGAAGAACCAGGAACAGGACCTCACGAAACACCCACAAACAGGAACAGAAGCGAGGGGCATCTTGAACAATTTTCAGAAGACTGTGTTCGAGAGAAACTAGCTAAACTTAAAATAGACAAAGCAATGGGACCAGATGGGATACACCCTAGAATACTGAGAGATCTTGGGAACGTTCTAGCAGCTCCACTGACTGACCTTTTCAATGCCTCGTTGGAATTGGGAGTGGTGCCAAAGAACTGGAGAGAGGCTCATGTGGTGCCTTTACACAAAAGTGGAAATAAAGATGTGGTTGAAAACTACAGGCCGGTTAGTTTAACTTCGGTGGTGAGTAAATTGGAAACGCTGCTGAAAGAGAAAATAGTGAGGTTTCTGGAGTACAGCAGATTACAGGATAAACAGCAGCATGGATTCAGCAGAGGTAGGTCTTGTCAGAGAAATTTGATTGATTTCTTTGACTGGGTAACCAGGGAGTTGGACCGAGGGAGAGCCCTAGATGTGCTGTATTTAGATTTCAGTAAAGCCTTTGACACCGTTCCTCACAGGCGACTTATAAACAAACTGAGCACCCTAGGGATGGACTCTAAAGTTACTGCTTGGGTTAGAAATTGGTTGAGTGGGAGGCGACAAAGGGTACAGGTAAATGGAGCTCACTCTGAGGAGAAGGAAGTTACCAGTGGTGTGCCCCAGGGATTTGTTCTTGGTCCGATTCTTTTTAACATTTCTGTTAGTGATATAGCGGAAGGGTTGTCGAGTAAGGTTTGCCTCTTTGCAGATGATACCAAAGTCTGCAATTGAGTAGACACCCAGGAAGGTGTAGATTACACGAGGAAGGATCTAGTTAAACTTGGTCTAGAATTTGGCAGCTGGGATTTAATGTTAAAAAATGCAAGGTCATGCATTTGGGCTGCCGCAATCCAAGGGAGCAATATAGTATTTATTTATTTATTTTATTTATTTTATTTAACAATTATTTCTATACCGCTCTTTCACAAGTATCAAGTGCGGTTTACAATGAACATTATGTTATATGGTATGGGTAGTATCATACCAAGTCATTTTACATAGAACAGGTGAACTAGGTACAGGTAACAGTATAATATTTAAACAGTAAATTATTAGAACGTTAAACTATTAGAACATATGTACATAGTAGATATTTACAATTATCATATATCGCTTGTAGGTGTAAACATTAATTTAATCTTCAAGGCACGTAGTTATATAATGGTTGTATTTGCTAGTTAACCTGTGTCTCTTTGTGTAGTCTGGCTAGTTTCTGCTCCTTTGTTATAGTGTAATGAGAATAAATGGGTTTTCAGTTTTTTTCTAAATTCCTTTATGTCTGATAGTAGGCGAATGTTGTCAGGAAGGTTATTCCAGAGGATAGGTGCTGAATGAGAGAAGGCTCTCATGTTGGTTTGTTTTCTAGCTTTTGTGTAGTCTTTTGGTACTGCAATAGTGTTTGTGTTTCTACTCCTTTGTGATCTTTTATTTATTTCTACATTGATGAGTGTATTGAGTACTGATGGCGCTAAGTTATTTATTAGTTTAAATGTAGTTAGTAGAATCTTGTATTTTATTCTGCTGTGAATAGGTAGCCAATGGAGTTCAGCCAAGGTCGGTGTGATATGTTCGATTGAGCTTATATTCATTATTATCCTTGCTGCTATGTTCTGAGTTAGTTGTATCTTTTTAATGTTTTGCTTTGTGATGCCATTAAGGATTAAATTTGCAAAATCAAAATGTGGGGTTATGATAGCTTGAATTATGGTTATGAAGTCTTGTAAGTGAATTAAAGGTCTTAGTTGTCTCAAGGTCTTAAGTTTGTAGTGTATGTTTTTTGTTAGATATTTTATGTGTGAATCCATGTTAAGCTTATTGTCAAGTATCACACCTAGGTATTTTATTTCTTTTTTTATGTTGATCTCATGGTTATCAAGTGTGATGGTGCTTGGAGGTGTGTATGTTTGGTTTTTAGTAATATATAGTACATCAGTTTTTGAGAAGTTAATGTGTAGGTTCTGATCGCTGAGCCATATTGTTAGTTCTTTAAAGCACTCTGTTATCTGTTGTAGTGGAGGGTGTGGGATTTTAAATGGGAGGTAAAACATTATATCGTCGGCGTAGATATGATAATGGACGCCATGACGTTTAAAGATGTTGCTGACTGGTTGTAGGTAAATGTTAAACAAAAGTGCTGATAGTGCGGATCCCTGTGGGAGGCCTTGTGTTTGGTTGAATGTGTTGGATGTTTGGTTAAGAATTCTTACTGTTTGGGTTCTGTTTGATAAGTAGGATTTAAACCAGTTATAGACAGTGGATGTAATTCCTATTTGTTGAAGTCTGTTGAGCATTGTTATATGGTTTACGCTGTCAAATGCGGCAGAGATGTCGAGGAATACTAGTATGAAGGCTTGTTTTGTGTCATCAATTCCTCTTAGTGAGGTGTCGTAAAGGACTGTTAGCAATGTTTCAACCCCATGGAATGGTCGGAAGCCATATTGGTGTTCGTCAAGGAGGTTCAAGGTGTCAATAAAATCCTGTAGTTGGGTTTGAACTATTTTTTCAATAAGTTTGGCCATGAAAGGAATGCTCGATATGGGTCTGTATGATTTGGGGATAATTTGTCTAGTGTTTTATTTTTAAGTATTGGTCTTATTTGAACATGTTTGAGTGATGGTGGTAAGTATCCTTCATCTAGTGAAATGTTAACCATGGGTAGGATGAAGGGAGAGAGTATTGAGAGTGTCTTTTTTATCCAGTCAACTGGGCATGGGTCAAGATATGATGTGGTTGTATTGATGTTAGATATGGTAGCTTTGAGTGTGGTCTTTGAAATTGGGCTGAAATTGGACCAGTTATGAGAGGTTGTGTGCTTCATTTCAGTGTGTGTTGTTGAGGGGTTATTTGTTTGTATTTTTGTTTTATTGATATAGTATTGAGCTAAGTCTTGTGGGGTAATATCTATGGAAATTTCATCTGAATTGTATGTTTTGTTTGTTAGCTTCTGTATTATACAGAACAATTCTCTTGGTCGGTTAATTGAGTTATTGAGTAAGTTAGAGTAGTAGTTTCTCTTAGAATTGTCTATTGCTACTTTATATGTGTGTAGAGTATTTATGTATTTCTCATAGGTTGTTGGAGATTTGTTTTGCCTCCATTTCCTTTCTTCCATTCTTAGTTGTCTTTTAAGATTTTTAAGTGTCATGTTGAACCATGGGGCATCCTTTTTATCAATTATATTGTCGTTTCTATTATGTTGAGACAGGTTAGGTTTTAGTATAGGGGGTGAATTACTTTTGTCCACTAAAGAAGAGCGGGACCTAGGCGTGGTTATGTCTAATGATCTTAAAGTAGCTAAACAGGTAGAAAAGGCGACAGCAAAAGTTAGAAGGATGCTTGGGTGCATAGGGAGAGGAATGTCTGGCAGAAAAAAGGAGTTGATAGTGCCTCTGTATAAGTCTTTGGTGTAGTCTTATTTGGAGTATTGTGTGAAATTCTGGAGACCGCACCTTCAAAAGGATTTAAACCGGATGGAGTCAGTACAGAGGGTGGCTACTGAAATGGTTAGTGGTCTTCATTATAAAGCATATGAGGACAGACTTAAAGATCTTAATATGTAGACCTTAGAGGAAAGGCGGGATAGAGGTGATATGATTGAGATGTTTAAATACCTCTGTGTCATAAATGCACAGGGGGAGAGCCTCTTTCGATTGAAAGCAAGTTCTGCTACTAGGGGACATGGGATGAGGGTGAAAGGGGATAGATTCAGGAGTGATATGCGGAAATATTTCTTTACGGAAAGAGTGGTGGATCCATGGAATAGTCTCACAGTGGAGGTGGTAGAGATGAGGACAGTAACTGAATTCAAAAAAGCATGGGACAGAGGATCTCTAAAGGAAAAAAGGGGACTGTTGTAGTGGTTGATATGGAAGGACAGACTAGATAAGTCATGTGGTCTTTTTCTGTCATCATTTTTCTTTGTTTCTATGTTTTATTCAATTCTTTGTGTATCCCCTTCAAAAAAAATCTAATAAATTGGGAAGGAATGTCTTGCTTTGTTGAACCCATGCTGACTTGTTTCTATTAAGTCAGGTCCTTCTATGTGGTCAATAATTTTATTTTTTAGTATAATTTCAACCATGTACCCATCACAGACATCAGGGTCCTTCGTCTAATCTTTTCTGGATCACGCCTTGAGCCCTTTTTAAAAATTGGTTTTACACTAATCACCCTCCAGTCCTCAGGTATTATGGCTATTTTAAATAAGTTACAGATTATTAGTGATATTTTAACAATTTCATGTTTAAGCTGTTTCAGGACTCTGGGATGAACACCATCTGGTCCTGGTGATTTGTTGCTCTTTAGTTTGTCCATTTGATCTATTATACGAGGTGTGACAAAAAAGAAACAAGACTATCCTTAAATGTTGTATTACAAAATCTACAAAGAAATTACGCATTGTCCCCTTCAAAGTAACCCCCCAGAGTTAATGCACATCTGCATTCGCTTCTGCCACGTATGGAAGCACTCAGTAAAGTCCTCCTCCTTGAGGTCCCTCAGCTCCCTTCTCACAGTGGCCTTGATCTCTTCTACAGAGGAAAACTGAGTTCCTTTGAGCACAGTCTTCAGCCTGGGGAAGAGCTAGAAGTCACACGGTGTGAGATCTGGGGAATAAGGAGGATAGTCAAGAGTTCTGATCTGTTTGTTGGCCAAGAACTGCCTCACACTGAGCGTGGTGTGTGCGGGCGTGTTGTCGTGGTGAAGCAGCCATGACTTGTCTCTCCACAGAACCCGCCTGCTGCACCGAACCCGGTCATGGAAGCGATTGAGGACCTGCTGGTAGAAGTGCTGGATGACTGTCTGACCCTCAGTCCCAAACTCAGGAAGTACCACTCCCTTCTGGTTGAAGAATACGATCAGCATGACCCTGATCCTTGATTTGGGTCTGGGTGACAGTCGAGTCTTCCACTGCAGGCTCTGTCTCGTGCTTTCAGGGTTGTGCTGGAAGACCCAAGTTTCGTCTCCTGTGATGACTCGGCCAACGAACTCGGGAAGGCCACCCTGACTTGGGATCATCCTCCACCTCCTCGCGGCCAGTCTTGAAGGATTTGTGCCACTCAAAGACTCATGGCCTTGACATTGCATCTTCTCCATAAGCCCTTTTCCAACTTAACCAGAAATTTCAAGTTGATTCTTTGCTCCATATTTCTGCCACCTCCAGTTGCGTGACAAAGCGATGGAGCAGTGTGCTACAAAAAAAACAACTGAAAAAGAAAAACAGTGAGAGAGATGAAAAATATTATAGCAGAATAGTGGCGAGATGTTGCACAACACATTGGCATTTAGTCATGGGCGTGGCTGCCTCAGTCTCATTTCTTTTTTGTCATACCTCGTATCTTCTAGTCTTACAGTGATGCACTTTAGTTGCTCCAAGTAATCAGGAAAGAAAACGTTTTCTGCTGTGGTTATGACTCTTATATTCACCTCAGTAAAGACTGAGGTTAAAAAAAAAGTTTTCTGCTAGCTTATCCTCCTTGACCCCTCCTTTTACCCCTTGGTTTTCTAGTGGTCCAATCAATTCCCTTACTACGTATTACTTCTATAGTACTGCTAGTCTCTACTCTTTCTCTTTCCTTTTCAAAATTTGACTTCCAGGACTGGACCTGGTACCCCAGTGATTTGTACAATCTTGCTGATGGTTTGTTCTGAAGCATTATTACCTTCTTTTTTCTACTGGTTGTCTTTCTCCATGGATTTGTATTTATTTCTTTGGCTCTGGTTATTGCTTTGATAAACTCAGCAATTTTGAGGTCATCAGATTTGAGGATCAGTCCAAAGTGTCTCTCGTGTTTGGTATACCTCAATACCTCTTTCCTCTACTTCAATCATGTAGCTCTTTTTTTGTATGCCCCAAATGTATGCACTAAATCCTGGCTACCAAATTCTTGATTATTCCTTAAATTTTGTTTGATACCTCTTAGAGTGTCGGCCCTGTTGAAGATCTTATAATCCCAGGTGAAAAGTTTAGATCAAGCCAAATGGAAACAATAAAGAACCCTAATCAGACCAAATATAGACACCTCAAAGAAAAGTCCAATTAGATCAAAAATTCCCCCTTTTTTTGCCTAATTTTTTTGTCGGAGTGTCGTCATCCCAGTATCACAAATATGTATTAAGAGATACCACCGTGACTACTCCCTTTTATTAATTAGAACTGTAAAAATGGACCGTAGCCCAAAACTTAGCTGTATGCCACCAAGCGCCAAAACTTCCACTGCACGACGGGCGCACATTTCGGGTTTTACTCTTGTAGTTCCGAAAAACCCTGCTTCAGGTCAGGAAAGATCAGCAAAGGTAAAACAGCAGCTTACAGGCCCCAGGAAATTTGCCTGCTATATTATCGCTGGCGTCTGACGTCAGTTCAAAAAGAGGAGACCTTAACCAATCAAACAGTTAGCCCAACCCCCAATCAGGGAGTACCCACCATTCAGGGAATCCCAAGGGGGCTTTTAGCTTCACTCACAGTATGGTATGCCAATCCAATTGGGAATTCAGTCCTTCAGGGGTGACCGATTTTAAAAGAAAAATCCAACGTTGTTCTTGAACCTGGAGTTTCTGTTCGCGATCACCCCGTCGAGGATCAGGCGGAATGTGATCCAAAACTCGCCATCGTAAAGATGCAAATGAATGGCTCATTGACAGATGATGTTCCACCATAGGGGCTGCCAGCCTTTTAACCCGAAGGCAAGTGGCATGTTCTGAAAGACGTGTCCGAAGAGCTCTCTTAGTACGGCCTATGTAGTATAGAGAACACGGGCATACTATCAGATATACCACAAATTCCGATGAACAATCCGTGTGCCAACATGTGGTATATTTACGAGAGGTATGTCCATCTATCCACTCAGCCCCTTCCAAAGTACCAGCACAATAAGCACAACAGCCACACGAGAAGTGGCCAGCATCAGAATGTAACTGCAAAGGATGATCCTCAGGTGATACTGTGTGCATGATCTTGTCACGTAGATTGGCCGTGCGAGAATAAGCTATTTGCAAGGTTTTGTTCTGAAAACAGGTATGTACCCCAAGCACAGGCCAAAATTGACGCAACAAGCCAGTAACATGAGACATTTGTCGTGTGTAAGGCAAAATCCCAGTGATGACAGAGTCCTGGACCTTCGGAGGCATTGGAGACAACAGGGGCCTGTAAGCTGCTGTTTTACCTTTGCTGATCTTTCCTGACCTGAAGCAGGGTTTTTCGGAACTACAAGAGTAAAACCCGAAACGTGCGCCCGTCGTGCAGTGGAGGTTTTGGCGCTTGGTGGCATACAGCTAAGTTTTGGGCTACGGTCCATTTTTACAGTTCTAATTAATAAAAGGGAGTAGTCACGGTGGTATCTCTTAATACATATTTGTGATACTGGGATGACGACACTCCGACAAAAAAATTAGGCAAAAAAAGGGGGAATTTTTGATCTAATTGGACTTTTCTTTGAGGTGAAAAGTTTAGATCATACATTCATGAGTTTAAACTAGATAAGGAAGGTGGCAGATGGAAGCTGGCTGAATCACACCATCATCCCCAGCTAACAAATAAGGTAAGCAAGGCAAAGCTCCTTGCAAACAACAGGGAAGATAAGGGAATAGGCAGGAGGATGTAAAGAGGTAAGATAAGGGAGGGGACACTATCTGGAGGGTGTATGTTCAAATGCTTAGTCCAAGCAATAAAAATTCAGACTTGCAAGCCTTAATGGCAGAGACAGATTTAGATACTCCTGTTGTCACAGCGACTTGGCTGAATATGTCCCATTAATGGGTATACAAGGCTATAGTCTGTTTAGGCACTTTATGTAAAAACACAAAATACATTAAAGCAATTGAAATGCAGGGAGAATGGGAAAGAGAAGAGGCACCATGGGTTGCCTTAGAAAGAGGAAAAGGCACTTCCACTTGGATGGATGTGGTTTATAGTACTTCAATGCAGGCAGAAGAATTGGATAGAGATTTACTCAAAACGTCTCTTAAGACTGCAACAATGAGGATGAAAGTAGTGGGTAAATTCAATCTGCTATATATTGATTACAGAACTGATATTGCAGATTTACAGCCCGATGCAGGAAACTGCACTAGTCCGTCGCTCAGCAGCTAATGCTTGATTTTCCCACACTAACCTTACACACCATTGCAGGAAGAAAGGTTCATTGGGAAAATCAGCATAAAACTACTGCGCTAAAGGTAGCAAAATGGGCATGCAAAATGCATGCAAATCACTGCATACTATATTGTTCTCGATGTAAAAAAACTCTGCTAAACTCTAGTGCAGTTTACTCTTTTTATAGTGCTGAATGTTTATGCCAGCCTCAGGCTTGCAGAAAGATCCAACCAGGAGCAAAACGGTCATCTACGATGAAGTTTCACCCTTCACCTCAGATTGTCCACAATCTCTGGTGGCCCAAGTGGGACCTGACATTGTCTGCCAAACAAAATCATTGGTGACCCTAGTGGGCCCTGACATCATCCGCCACACAAAATCGTTGGTGACCCTAGTGGGCCCTGACATCATCCGCCACACAAAATCATTGGTGACCCTAGTGGGCCCCAACCTCTCCATCCCTCAAACTACCAAACCAACCATTGGTGACCTACTGACCCCCAACACACCTCTATCCCAAATCCTCAAAATGGGGAGGATAAGCTAATACGAGAAAGACATAAAATTGCTAAACTCTTACTAGTACTCTGTAATTTATTTAAAATAGCCGCCATACCTGAGGATCTGAGGATGGTCAATGTAATGCCAGTTTTTAAAAAGAGCTCTAGGGGTGATCCAGCAAAGTTTAGACCAAAGAGCCTGATGTCTGTGATGGGTAAAATGGTTGAAACTATACTAAAAAATAAACTTATCAAGCACATAGTTAGACCTGGCTCAATAGAAATGAGTCAGCACTGGTTCAACAAAGCAAGTCATCCTTTCGGAATTCATTAGATTTTTTTGAAGGGGTAATCAAAGAAGTGGATAAAGGTAAGCCAGTTCATATGGATGGTAATTCTATAATCTGTGCAGTTAAAGGCGCATTTTAGAAAGGCTATTTAGGTGCAATCTGGGACATCCAAGTAAAGATATCCAAAATCCCATGGGATGGGCAGCAGAGAAAGTGGGCACATGAAAGTGCTAGCTAAAATCGACTCATCTATACTCTAATAGATAAACATCACTGGCAAGAGTAAAAGAAATGGGGACGTGCTTAATAATAACTCAGAAACATTAAGATTTTCTACTTACCTGCTGATCATATCGCCTGGGAACATCATTGATATGGGTTTTCCATCTCCCTATGTGTGTCGGGCTGCGCTGGAGTTTGCCTACAAGCATTGTAGCCTGGGTTGGAACTGTGCTGGCTCTGCCCTCCAGTGACATCATCAGGGGTACCGGTGCTTAAAAGGTGCGGTGCGCCAATGAGGTAGGCGCCTCCTCCATCATGCTGACGGAGTGTGATTAAGGAGCTCCTTGGTACTCCTTGGGAAAACTGTTGCTGTTTTTGTTAGCTGCCTGCTTGGCCATTGTGTTTGGTTAACAGTTCTGTCATGTGTTTTGGCAACAGTATTCCAGTAATTACAGGCCATGGCCGTTATGGACAGTTACTTTCTCACCGTTTTTTTAGACCTGAGAAAATTTTACGCTATTGTTGCCCTGAATCAAATTCAGTGATAGGGCTACTACTCTTTCTTCTTGTGTTTACAACTTGTTAATGTGAGGTCTTCTAGAAATAAGATTTCGGTGTTGCATGATATACTTTATCTGGAGAGGCCTGATATATTCTGCATCACCGAATCCTGGTTGTTAGAAACTGACACTATCATTATTTATCAAATTTGTCCTGTTAATTATTTGTAGATATCTAAGCCGCGCAGTGATAAAAGGGGTTGTGGTTTGCTTATTTTTTATGAGCAGAGTTCAGCTTCAGTGATGAGTCCTTGTTATTCAATTGTGAATGTTTGCTTGTTGAGTCTCGTGACTTATCTTTATGCTTGTTTTATTGTCCTCCTGGAAGTCTTCAACCCAAATCTTCTTTGTTGGCGGAATTGTTTTAAACTGGTCCTTTACATGCATCGCCTCATATTGTTTTAGGTGATTTTAATATGCATATACAGAAGAGTATTGAAAACAAGTCAATACACTCTTTTTTAGCTGCTATGCTAGCATTAGGCTCTGTTCAAACTGTAAAAGTTCCTACTCGTAATCAGGTTGAAATTTCATTTTTATTTTGTCTTCTTATATTTTTTTAGACTTATCTTTACAGGTTAAATCTTTATCTTAATCAGATCATTCTTTATTACAGCTTTCTTTTCACTATAGTGGTGTTAAAGCGTCAGTTGCTCTTTCTGAATATGTTTCTAAGGATTTGCTGAACTGTTCTTCTTATTCCCAGAGGATTTATTTGACATTTGGTCCCCTTTGTTGAATGATGTTGTAGCATTAGCTGCTATTGATGTTTCAGCTGCAGACTCTTGGATGGAATCTTTTCAGTCTTCCTTCAATACTATCACTCCTATGAAATTTCGGAAGTGTTTTTCTAGATATAAGTAGCCATGGCTTACATCTACTATGGTAGTTCTTAGGTGTCAATTACATCTTAAGGAGAGATAATGGCGGGCTTGTTTAATTGCTGATGTTAGAAGTGAGGATTTATGCTTGCTAGTTCAATACCAAAAAACTCTTTTGGAAAGCAAGTGGAAATATGGTTCCCAGATCATGACTTGTTTGAGTGCTCCAAGTTGCCTTTTTTCTGTTGTTAGACGACTATCAACTCCTGTCTTAGGTTTTGCCTCTTCTGACTCTATTGAACCACTGTTGTTCTTTGACTCGTTTTGTTCAAAAATTTATACTATTCAAACTTTTACTGTTAATTCTACTTCAGTGGAACCTTGTCTTTCTGGTGTCTGTAATTCTGTTGATTCTTGTTCTGATGTAAATTTAAGAATGGACCTCATTTCAATCAGTTTCACTGTCACAGGTTCTTGATGTTATTTCATCTTTGAATAACACTTTCAGTCCTTTTGATGGTTGTGCGATTCAATTGTTTAAAAGTATGAAAGAATTGATTGGGCATTCTATTGCTGCTATAGCCAATGGTTCCTTTTCTCAGGGAAAGGTTCCTGCGGTGCTAAAGAAGGCTTTGGTATTTCCTTTGCTTAAAGGACCATTTATGGAAACATTGAATCCATCGAACTATCGTCCTATTGCCTCTTTTTTTTGTTTAGCTAAGGTTTTAAAGAAATTGGCCCTTTTACAATTACAAAGTTTTATTGATAAACAGAATTTGCTATCTGAATCACAGTTTGGATTTCGCCCCAATCATGGGACTGAAACATTGTTGTTGGCACTTACCGAAGAATTTCTTTCTGGCTTTGATCATGGTAAATCTTTCTTATTAGTGTTGCTTGACGTCTCCGTCGTGTTTTATACCATAGATCATTCTTTACTTCTTACTAGGCTTTGTGAGTTGGGGATATAAGGTAGGGTACTTTCTTGGTTTACATCATTTTTGCGGGATAGATTTATTCTAATTCAATCATCAGGACAGGTGTCATCTTGGAAATGTATTGAGGCAGAGGTGCCAAGAGCTCCATGTTGTCGGCTATATTGTTTAATTTTTATATTGCCCCATTCAAAAAATTTTCAAGAGTTTGGATGTTAAATTTCGAGTGTATGCCGATGACGTACAATTTGTTGTCCCTATTTCTACTTTGTTAGATGGAATTTTGTCTTAACTCATTTGAGTTGTGGATGTTTCAGAATAGGCTGAAATTGAATATGAAGTAGAGCCGATTTAAAGGGAAGAGAAACCATTTATGTCAGCAATGTACAGCAAAACCAGGGAAACCTACAAAAAGTGAGCAGTGTGATACATGTGCACGGAACAAAAGGGCAAATAAACATTAAAAATGACCCCAACAAAATATAAAAAAATCATAAGCAAGCTGGGCAATACTGAGAGTAATGGGAAACATCAAAAAGCACTCCCAACAAAGCCCCAAAAAATAAATATGAATTTTAGAAGGGTCTACGCTCCGTCCCCATACAAGGTGACTGATCCCGCAGTGAAATAACACTGATCAGGGTTTCCCTCTCCATTAGACAGGTTACCTATGGCATGCACATGTTCCACAACAGCAGGGCGGGCAGGTCGGAATGGGCAACTGGACAGATGCTGGGAAAGGGGATTCAGAGGGCTGCAGGCGGCACATGCTGTGGTGCAGCTGGGGCACAGTGCGGACTAGGCAGATGCCTAGATGGCACTTAGGAATGCTGAAACTGAACAGCAGCCAGACAGCAACTGATGAGGGCCCAACATGGTCACGAGAGTGTTTAGCACAGTGTCACAGGGGACAGTACCCAGCAGGTTCCCCCAAGGGCACAGAACATTGGCAGGCAGTGATTGGGGGACATGCGGACAGATATGCAGGCACCCCTACCCCAGAACCCGCACCATAGGCAACCGCCTACCCACACACAGGATGGCCTGAGACTGCATACCACCAGCACCACCAGCAGAAGGGCATGTCAGCATGGTGGCACAGGGGTACTGGAGGTGAAGGGGGGCAGTGGCAGCTGCCCAGAGCAGACCATGGCCTAGCCCTGTGTAGGTGGGTGCAATGCACTGCAACAGACAGGCCCTGCCGGACAAACAGTCATGGTATCATCAGGGAATGCACTGTCTCTGTGGCAACACGGTGGTGCAGTGCACACAACCAGTGTGTTTGAAGACAGAAGGTCACAGGTTCAAGCCCCAGCTGGGGCTCCTGCCAATCCAGTCCCCATATTTTACCCACAACTATATCATGATAGTAAAGACGAACCTTTATTGCAGAGAACATAAGCATGGCTCAAACACCTCTATTTTACCCTACAGAGCACAGGCACCAGAAACATGCACATTACCTAGAGCAGATTCCCCCAAATGCAGTCCTGGAGGGCCACAAATCCTTCAGGGTTTATGCTGTCTCCAATCTAAGGCTGGAGCGGTACTGGTGGTGGAGGTGGCAGCAGCTGGTGGCAACAGCAGACCATGGCCTAGCCCTGTCCAGGTGGGTGCCGTGCACTGCAATAAACTGGCCCTGTCGGATGTACAGTCATGGACTCCCCAGGGAATGCACCATATCCATGGCAACACGGTGGTGCAGTGCACACAGACAGTGTGTGCAAGAACAGAAGGCCACAGATTCAAAGCCCAGCTGGGGCTCCTGCCAATCCACTCCACATATTTTTCCCACAACTAAACCGTAATAGTAAGGACAAACCTTTATTGCAGAGAACATACGCATGGTTAATACGCCTATATTTTACCCCACCGAGCACAGACACCATAAACAGGCGCATTACCTAGAGCAGAGTCTCCCAAATGCAGTCCTGGAGGACCAAACACCATTCAGGTTCCATGCTGCCTCTAATAAAGATGCCTGTGCTGCATATCTATGCACCACTCCCATGGTATGCAGATGTATCTCATGCCTTCTCTTCCTTAAAGAGGAGGAGTGCTTTTTTAGAGCTCTCCCAAAGGTGATTTTTGCTGTGTTTGCTGCATAACTGAGTCTGTCTCCAAATAACTGTGAGTCTGTCTCCACATATTTGTCTTTCTTTCTAATTGTCCTCAGTGGTGGGTTTCCTTACCTACTCCATTGTGTGTGCCAATAGTTCAGGAACAGCCTACTAGCCAGTGACACGTAGGTTCCCACCCACCCTACCCCTCGCCCCACCCACCCCAGGGGCTACATTGCCTATATAGTGGTCACAGACGTGCCATCTATCATTCCAAACTTGGGTTAAAAGCCACATCGTATTCATCTTTTCTTCTTCTTCTTCCTCTTCTGGGACTGCATAAACATGTCGTGTATTCAGTGCAATAACTGCGGTACTTTCATTCAAAGACGAATCATTTGGAGACTAAGAGCATGTCCTATATGTCTAAAGTCAGCTGCCTTGCATGAAGAACTGACTCTACTAAGGAAAGACCTAGCTGCCATGCATATAGAAGTATCTCTACTGAGGGAGGAACTGGCTGCGATGAAGCACACCTCTTCTAGGATACAAACTGAACAAACTCCACCACCGCTCCCACAAAGAATCAAACGCCCCAGGAACAAATGGATCACAGTGGGTTCTGGTAGATTGCGACCTGTAACACAAAGACATCCTGTACATCAAGAGATATCCCTGCACAATGCCTTCTCTGCCTTGGCTAATGAGGATGCCCAATTCAAAGAAACTGAAGGGCCTTCAAATGAGTCAGACAATGCCCAATCCCCTGCTAAAGCACTAAATATGAAGAAAACCTCACCAAACAGAAAACTACTACTACTTGGAGATTCCATCATCAGAGGCACCAACTTGGGAACACAGTTCAAAGGAGAGAAGATAGTCATGTGCCTACCAGGCTCTTCAGCCAGCAGGAATACAAACCAAGTTGTTGAATTACTTAGTGCAAAAGGTGAACATTCCAAACTTGATGTTATTATCCACCTAGGCACAAACGACCTGGCTAGGAACAGTGCCTCTACAGCCCAAAAGGACTTCCAATCTCTGGGGGAGAAACTCAAGCCCATTGTTAACACTGTTGCATTCTCAGAGGTTCTACCTGTTCTTGGTAAGGGGACAAAAAGACTGCATCGCATTAACAGCTTTAATACATGGCTCCAGACCTGGTGCAGAAAAGAAGGATTCGGATTTATTGGCAACTGGGACAACAGATGGACCAACAAGAGACTATACTGTGCTGATGGACTACATCTCTCTTCCGCAGGGAAAAGAATCCTAAGTGAAAAATTCAGGCAGTATGTGGACATGCATTTAAACTAGGAAAAGGGGTGACGGATGTGGAAGGTCAACATCTGCATGCCACCCCCAACAAAAGCAGAACAACATCAGAAACAGCCACACTTTTAAACCACACATCAAAAACATGTGGGAGGAAGTGGGCAGAACAAAATCAATGCAAAATACACACAAGCCAGGAAAGTGCTGGAAAGCAATAAGCACAAATGCTCGAAGCTTAGCCAACAAAATTCCAGACCTGGAAGCCCTAATGGTGGAAACGGACTTGGACATTGTGGCCATTACAGAAACATGGTTTAATGAATCACATGATTGGGATATAGCCATAGCTGGATATAATCTATTCAGAAGGGACCGAGAAAATGGAAAAGGAGGAGGAGTAGCCTTGTATGTCAAAAGCAATATTAAAGCTACTGAAATGCAGGGGACATGGGGAAAAGAAGAAGCGCTCTGGATTGCGTTGGAGAGAGGAGATGGCACCGTCATCCATATTGCTGTAGTCTATAGACCTCCGACTCAAATTGAAGAGAGAGACAATGAATTGATTATAGATATTGCCAAGATAGCATCAAAGGGGGAAGCAATCATATTGGGTGACTTTAATCTACCTGATGTGGATTGGATCACTCCTTCTGCACATCTGGAAAGAAGCAAAAAAATTGTGGATGCTCTCCAAGATGCATTATTTAGACAAATGGTGATGGAACCAACCAGGGAAAGATCAACGCTGGATGTAGTGCTCACCAACGGTGATAGTGTGTCAAATGTCTGCGTGAGTGCCCCTGTGAGCAACAGCGACCATCACACGGTGTGGTTTGAAATAAAAGCCATGGTACAGGCCAATCATAGCAAGCTCAGAGTCCTAAACTTCAAATACACTGACTTCAATAAAATGGCAGAGTATGTAAAGGAGGAGATGACGGGGTGGGAGGAGATAAAGGAAGTGGAATTGCAATGGGCTAAACTAAAGGAGGCAATAAAAGGAGCAACAGATAAATATGTAAGAAAAGTAAATAAAAGCAAGAGGAGAAGGAAACCTATTTGGTTTTCCAAAGAGGTGGCTGCTCATATAAAGGCAAAAAACACAACTTTTGCAAAATTCAAAAGCTTGCAGACAGAAGAACACAGAAATGAATACAGGATCCAACTCAAAGAGTCTAAAAGAGTAATAAGGATAGCAAAATCAAAGGCAGAGGAAAAGATGGCTAAAGATGTTAAGGGTGGCAACAAAAATTTCTTCAGGTATATTCGGGAAAGGAAAAAGATCAGAGTTGGAATTGCAGGACTCAGAAGTGCTGGGAAAGGACTCGTGGAAAGTGACACTGGAAAAGCAAAATTGCTAAACAATTACTTCTGCTCTGTGTTTACTAAAGAAGATCCTGGGGATGGACCAGCTGTGACTCCCAAATATAAAAATGGGAATGAAGTAGATACCACACCATTCACAGAAGAAGAGGTGTTAGAACAACTTGCTAAACTGAAAGTGGACAAGGCCATGGGACCAGATGGGATACATCCCAGGATACTGAAAGAGCTCAGAGAGGTTCTTGCAGGACCGTTAAAGGATGTCTTCAACAGATCCTTGGAAACAGGAGAGGTTCCTCAGGACTGGAGAATGGCTGATGTCGTACCTCTACACAAAAGTGGTGACAGGGAAGAAGTGTCAAACTACAGGCCCGTGAGCCTTACCTCGGTGGCGGGAAAAGTAATGGAGGCACTCCTGAAAGAGCGAATAGTGAACTTTCTGAAAACCAACAGCTTGCAAGACCCGAGGCAACATGGTTTTACCGAAGGACAATCTTGCCAAACAAATCTGATCGAGTTCTTTGACTGCGTGACCAGGGAACTAGATCAGGGGCATGCAATGGATGTCATCTACCTGGATTTCAGCAAAGCCTTTGATACTGTTCCTCATAGGAGTCTTGTCAACAAACTCAGTAGCTTGGGGATGGGTCCCAAGATGGTAAACTGGATTAGAAATTGGTTGACTGACAGACGTCAGAAGGTGATTGTACATGGAGCTCACTCGGATGAGAGGAAGGTGATTAGCGGGGTGCCCCAGGGTTCGGTCCTGGGCCCGGCACTGTTCAATGTATTTGTGAGTGATATTGCTGAAGGACTGAATGGAAAGGTCTGTCTTTTTGCAGACGACACAAAAATTTGCAACAGAGTGGACTCCCCGAGGGAGTGGTTAACATGAAGAAAGATCTACAAAAGCTGGAAGACTGGTCTAAAGCTTGGCAACTACGATTTAATGCAAAAAAGTGCAGTGTCATGCACTTGGGTAGCAGAAATCCAAGAGAAATGTACGCGATAGGGGGAGAAAGGTTGGTATGCACAGTTCAGGAAAAAGACCTTGGTGTGATTATCTCTGCTGATCTCAAGGTGGCAAAACAGTGCGACAAGGCAGTGGCAAAAGCCAGGAGGATGTTGGGCTGCATACAGAGAGGGATTACCAGCAGAAAGGAAGAGGTACTAATGCCACTGTATAAGTCACTGGTGAGGCCTCACTTGGAATACTGTGTTCAGTTTTGGAAACCATATCTTGCAAAGGATGTAAAAAGACTGGAGACTGTTCAGAGGAAGGCGACCAAAATCATTTGGAGCCTGCGTCAGAAGCCTTATGAGAAGAGACTTGAAGACCTAAATATGTATACTTTGGAGGAAAGGAGGGACAGGGGAGATATGATTCAGACCTTTAAATACTTAAAGAGAAATGATGAACAAACAAACCTCTTCCAAAGATGGGGAACCTATAAAACTAGAGGGCATAACATGAAACTGCAAGGGGGTAAATTGAAAGGCAATGTCAGGAAATATTTTTTCACTGAAAGGGTGGTGGATGCTTGGAATGCTCTCCCGATGGAAGTGGTAGGGGCGAACATGGTGACGGAATTCAAAAAGGCATGGGACAAACACAGAGGATCCCTTTACAGAAATAGGAAAAAAACAAAATAAACGGTACCATCTAACTTCTGAACCATATAACGTCTCAACAAATAGGGATGTCCTACATGGAGTGGTGGGTTTACCCCTGAACAAGGATATGGGGAGGGGTGGCCTGCGCGGAGCGACAGGTGCTCCTACTCTTGCCATCTTGCTGGGCAGACTGGATGGACCATGCTGGTCTTTATCTGCCGTCAACTACTATGTTACTATGTTACTATGAAAACCCGAACAATGTTTTGCACACCAGGACTGGAGTTGGGAACCTCTGCCGTAAAGCAGCAGCCAACAAGGGCAGACACACCCACACCCACACCCACAGGCCCCATTGGCCAATGCCTCCTGGAGAGGCAGGACATTGGGCCCTGCGTGCATCTCCCAATACTAGCACTTGCATACCTTAGCAATGCCACCCTACACCTGGGTATACTGTACACAGCTATCAAACGTTTGCTATGATTACTGGCAGATAGCAATTCCTACGTTAAGCACAGTTTGCTGATTGAGCTCCATCATAACAACCTTTCTGATGTCTGTGGTGTGTGCTTCAGGTCTGGTCTCTGACAGTGTTTACCACCCTGGGGAGTGACCCTCAACAGTACTGCATACCATATCCATGCCTGTACTGTGCCCAGGACTGGTGTGGTGGCCAGGGCTGCTAAACTCCTCTATAGTAGCACAATGCTGGCATAGGTGTGGGGGTGTCTGTCTGTCTATCCAGTGTGTGGTGGCTGCAAACACCCTCCACAGCCTACACTGTCAGCACTGTTGCCAGTATTGGCCTGCCAATGTGCATAATGAGGAGCAAGGTACCATGGGTATAGCCCGGACAGGGTGGCCTGGCCAGGATGCATCTGCACAGGGCATAGGGCACTGGCTGGGACATTTTAGTGCCTGGCCACCACCTACACAGACAGGGTGGCCTCAGCATGTCCTGCTGGGAGATCACTCTCACCCTGATTGTGCAGTGACCACAGCATGGCTAGGCACCCCCATAGTGCTATATAGTAATTTTTTCATGTGATATTTATGGTTTTCCTTTTGGAACCTAGTTGCTGACCTATCTGCTTGTTGTGTATGCTGACATCCCAGTTCTGGGTGCATTTATTTCTACCAGGAACATGCACTATGGACTAGCTAGCAGACTGTTTGCAGCTGGTATGTGTCTTGTTGTATTGCCTTGCAGGGTGCAGTGGCTAAAGGCTTGCTGCAGGAGAATATCAGATAGTGGTGGGGTGCAGCTTAGCATACCCTGGCCTAATGTCTGTCTGCTATTGTGTTATGGATGTGTATAGAGCTGCATTGACTGCCCTGGGGGGTGTCTGTTCCCCAGCAGGACTGGGGTTGATGGTCCCCTCTTCTACCACCATTGTAGGGAGGTAGAGCGTGCATCTGTTGATGGGAGGCCCTGTTTGCCACTCTCAGTCCTGGAGAGGGAGGGTGGTGGTACATAGGCCTCCTAGTGGGTCCATGGAGGCTACACCTGACTGAGATAGATAGATACAAGGTGTTTCTGCAGAAACTACCTATCTCACAAATTAGCACTGCTGGGGACCTGCAGCATGGCCTATTTCTGCCATGGAAGGTGCTGTGGACCTGGTGCTGGGCGCCCCACCGCACACTCAGGGTGAGCACAGTACCCGCGCAATGTGACGGTGTGTAGCTACTCTGTGCCAGTAACACACACGGTCAGTACCCCCTACCAGGCCGAGGTGCTGTGGGGGTGCATACCCCATCTTGTGTTCATCTGTGGACAGCTGATTTGCATGTGCAGTGCATCATGGGTACGGGTGGCCTAACCCTATCCTGGTGACCACAGCAGACTGTCTGTGTGGTGACGTGCAGTCCCTCTACAGCCAGCCAGGGGCTTGCTAGTAGCTATAGAGCTGTAGCCCACTGGTTACATCACTGCCTGTGGAGCCAGCGGTCACAGTGGGGTTATTTGATAGGGCTGCCCAAAGCATTATCTCTTTTTAATGTACATTATTGCTGCCAGTAAAAACACTCTCTGCGTACTGTACCCATAAGGTGCCTCAGAGGGCGCTTTATAGGGCGCCCTATAGGGCACCTTATGGTTACCGTCCATATAAGGTGCACTATACATTATCCTGTGGAGCGACTTATAGGGTTCCCTATAGGGGACATTTTAGGGTGCCATGGTGGACAGTGCACTTTATAATGTGCCCTATGGAGTGCCTTATAGGGTGCCTTATGTGGCACCTTCAGTTACGGCACGTGAGGGCGTGTTTGCTGGCAGCAATTAATAAAATACAAATGAAGTGCTGCAGGAAACAATACATACATTGCAAAGCTGATGCCTCAGCCAGCCTTACGTATTAGGCACACTGGGGAGCAAACTCATGACCCCTGTATCAGCAGTCAGTGCCTTAACCATTGTGCTACACTGCTGTTCCTCCTTGCATGTCAGTGCACCTACTTCAGATTTCCATGCGTTTAAATGCACAGTTCTGCCATCAAACACAGTGCTATGACCTTGCTGTACCTCATAGGGCACCCTATATGGCGCCCTATAGGCCACCCTTTCAGCAACATTGTAGGGTGCCGTGGCGGACAGTGCACTTTAAAATGTGCCCTTTGGGATACCCTATGAGGCGCCTTATGCAGCACCTTATGTTACAATACTTTGAGGGTGTGTTTGCTGGCAGCACTAATTAAAATAAAAATAAAATGCCCCCATCAGCAATATTACCTATAACAGGTAATGCCTCAGCCAGCCTTTCATTAGGCTCAGTGGGGGATTGAACCCATGACTCCTGCATCATTGGTCAGTGTCTTAACCATTGTGCTACACTGCTGCTCCTCCTTGCATGTCAGCGCACCTACTTATGATTTTTATTCCTTAAACTGCACAGTGCTGCCATCAAAAATAGTGCTGTGACCTTGCGGTACCTCATACGGCACCCTATAAAGCGCCCTATAAGCAACATTCTAGGGTGCCTTGGCGGACAGTACACTTTAAAATGTGCCTTATGGAGCGCCTTATGTTAACACGCTTTGAGAGTGCGTTTGCTAGTAGAGATAATTAAAATAAAGATAAAATGCCTCCTAAAGCAATCTTCCCCATAATAGGTAATGCCTAAGCCAGCCTTCTTCATTGGGCACAGTGGGGGATTGAACCCATGGTCCCTACACCATTGGTCAGTGTCTTAACCATTGTACTGTGGCTCTGCTCTTGTGCTTGCACATCAGCGCACCACTTATGCTTCCCGCACAAGTTTCTCATGCGCTAATGTGCGTGGCGCACATGAGCGCAGCGCACATTAGCGCATGATTAATCCCGGTTTTGCTTTTTTCTGACTGAAACGCCCACTCCTTATATGGCATCCGCACACTAGCGCGGCGCGCACATTACCGGGGTTTTAGTAAACATACCCCTTAGTGTATGTGTCTCATATACCCTTGTGTTAAATGTATTCCCCCAATTGTGTTGTGACCACTTTGATTGAAGGATAAGGTGGTATACAAAACTTTCTAAATAAAGAACAATCAAAATACTTTCACTACAAATAAAAAATGTAAAAATAACCAATAGTGAATAAAACGTTTAAGGCTAAAGCATATAAAGGGCAATAAATAATACAATGTATCTGTAACACAAAGAAACAAATATATGAGACATAGAGGTTGGAAGCAGTAACCAGGACTTCATATCAACAGCAAAAACATACACTAGATAAAAGACTCAGTCATTCTGATATCAGCCCAGAACAAGTGAGTCTTTGCCACATAATTTTTTTTTATTTTAACTCTTGAACTTGCCCTTATAGTTCCTCTTCAGTCCGGAAACACCAGTACCTACATTAGTAATCACTCCAAAAAGATGATTTGTTAAGTGTAACTTTAGCTCGCTTTTGTTCTGCTGCAATTCAGTTTGACCTTCCATACCAACTGCTATTGCCTCTTTTTTCCCTTTAGAGATCTTCTGTGTTGGTCCAATTAAAACATAGAAACACAGAAACATGAGGCAGAAAAAGACCATATGGTCTAACTAGTCTGTCCTTCCATATCAACTAAAATAGTCTCCTTTTTACCTTTAGAGATTCTCTGTGTTTGTCCCATGCTTTTTTGAATTCAGATACTGTCCTTGTGTCCAACAACTGCACTGGGAGACTATTCCATGCATCTACCACTCTTTTTGTAAATAAATATTTCCGTATATTACTTCTGAGTCTATCTTCTTTCATTCTCATGCTATGTCCCTCATAGCAGAACTTGCCTTCAATTGAAAGAAACCCTCCTGTGCACTTATGCCATGAGATATTTAAATGTCTCTCTCATATCTCCCCAATCCCGCCTTTCCTCTAAAGTATACATATGCTTCATAACGAAGACCACTAACCATTTTAGTAGTCACCTTCTGCACCAACTCCAACCTGCTTATATCCTTTTTGAAGGTGCGGTCTCCAGACTTGCACACAATACTCCAAATGAGGTCGCACCAGAGACTTATACAGAGGCACTATCGCCTCCTTTTTTCTGCTGGTCATTCCTCTCTCTGTACACCCAAGCATCTTTCTGATTTTCACAGTCGCCTTTTCTACTTGTTTAGCTACTTTAAGATCATCATACACACTTAACGCCCAGGTCCCATTCTTCTTTCATGGGCAGAAGTACTTCGCCCCCTATACTGTACCGCTCCTTAGGATTTTTGCAGCATAAGTGCATGGCCCTGCATTTTTTAGCATTAAATTTCAATTGCAAAATTCTAAACCATTCTTCAAGCTTAGCTAGATCCCTCTTCATGTTATCTACTCCTTCTTGGGTGTCTACTTTATTGGAGATTTTGGTATCATCCGCAAACAAGCAAACCTTACCCAACAGCCCTTCTGTAATATCACTAACAAATATGTTAAAAAGAATCGGACCAAGGACACCACTGGTAACCTCTTTCTCCTTAGAGTCAATTCCATTTACCTATACCCTTTGTTGTCTACCACTCAACCAATTTCTAACCCAATCAGTAACTTTAGGGTCCATCCTTAGGGTACTCTCCCTAATAAATCTGAAAAAGCCTTATCACTGCATTTTATTACATTGGCTATTTTTTCTTCTTTTTGTACCTTTGCTTTCCTGACTATTTTGCTAGCTTCTCTAATTTTTTCCAAATATAGATGCCCGTCTTCCTCTCTCTGTGATCTCTTGTATTTCATGAAGGCCTCCCTCTTTTTCTTCACTTTTTCAGCTACGTCTTTTGAGAACCATTGCAAAAGGTTTGTTGCCCTTAAAATATCTCCTTTCAGTTTTGCCCACTGTTTTTCTACATCCTCCAGCTGTTCCCATCCCACTAATAATTCTTTGAGGTATTGCCCCAGCTTGGTAATGTTAGTTTTCCTAAAGTCTAAGACCCTCAATTTTGAATGGATTTTATCAGCCATGGTCCTAATACTGATCCATACCATCTGGTAATTATTGGATGTGAGATGATGTCCCATTGTAACATCAGAAACAGTTTTCCCATTGGTAAGCACTAAGTCCAGTATGGCCCCATCACGTGTGTGTTCTGTTACCAATGGCCTGAATAGTTCTCCCTGTAGAGAATCCAGGATCTCCTTACTTCTAGATGATACTGCAGCAGGAATGTGCCAATCCACATCCGGCAGATTGAAATTACCTATCAGTAGCACTGTGTATGTCTTCTAATAAATCTTCATCCACTTCTAATCCCTGTGAGGGGGATTTGTATATAACTCCAATGCAAATAAATTTCCCTTTCCCTCTTTCTAGTTTAACTACTCTCTTCCTTTTAAGCCCTGCAATTCTATAGCTTTAATATTATTTTTTACATATAGTGTCACTTCACCTCCCCTTCTTCCTATCTTGTGCTTCCTGAATAAAGTATAGCTCGGTATAATTACATCCTAGTCATAGTTGTCTGTTAAACATGTCTCTGTAACTACTACTAAATCCAAATCAGCCTCTTCCATTAAAACCTCAGCATCTGGGATCTTATTTCCCATGCTACGGGCATTTATACACAGCACTTTCCAGATGTTGCCCCTATTACCCATTTCTAAAGAGGTATTTAATATTTCACTTACCTGGGGGCTTTCTTCACCCATCCCCAATGAATCTAGTTTAAAGCCCTCTTCAGAAGTTTAGCGAGTTTGCTGCTGAAGACACTTTGACCCTTCTTGTACAGATGGACACCATCACTGCTCTGCAGCCCTTGGAACATCATCCCATAGTCCAGGAAACCAAAACTCTCTCGATGACACCATCCACACAGCCATGCATTTATCTCCAGGGTGTGAGCTTCTCTGCCTTGGCATTTACCCTCAACAGGGAATATTGAAGAGCACACCACCTGCACAGCTATCTGCTTCACTCTCTCTCCCAGATTCGTTCAGAGGGATTCCTAGCAGTATCATTTGTGCCAACATGGATGAGCAACTTTGGATAATAGTCAGTAGGCTTGATGAGTTTCGGCAAACTCTCCCTTAACATCTCAGATTTGGCATCAGGCAGACAGCACACCTTTCTGGACATCAAATCAGGTCGGCAGATGGACACCTCAGAAGAAAGTCACCAACTACCACTACCCTTCGCTACCTAGTGGTGACTGATTCTGCAACTTTGGGGTGTTTGAGCTGTGGTTCTTCCCTTTCCTCAGATGCTCCCACCTCCTCCACTTCCACAGCTGCATACTGGTTCATCAGTTCAAGGGCTGGAGGGGTTGGAGTGTTGATACTGCAGGCTCTGGTGACTCGTGTCCAATCTTCTTCCTTCTGTAACCTCCCATCATCACCTCTGTTGGAGAGCTTGGATGTTTCACGAAGCATCTCATCAATATAGTTCTCACTGTCTCGAATGCTTCTCAGCCTCACCACCTCTTCCCTGAGCTTCTCCATTTCTTTCCTGAGAGCCTCAGCATGCAGGTATTCTGCATATGGAACTGGTCCTTCAACTGGCATTAGGATCTTTGTCTGGACAGAGGTAGAAGCTGTAATAGGGGCAACAGCATTAGCAATACAATTTTTTTCCAGCCATTGTTTAGTTGATGGAGCTTTGGTACCTGTTGAAGTAAAAGAGAGAGACCTACCAAAGTCCCTACCTGTTTCTCAGCTGTCTTTTAAGAGAAAAAGCAGTTAAGTGTGTTCTAACAGTGCTGTTCTATGTCCCTGTGCATAGCTAATTGGGGAGTTGCCCTATAAAGCAAGAATGCTCACATGGGGTAGGTGGGTGTCAGGGTGGGTAGGGAGGGACCTAACACCTGATGAAGTCAGTGGCTTCAAAGAGTTAGCTGTGAATAGGTAGCTAGAACAAAGACAATGAGCTCTAACTGACAGAGCCTTGCCCAACACTACTGTACAAGCAAACAAAACAAAAAAATATTCCCCCTTTGCAGTATTGAAAAAAGATGTGGAGGCCAATTCAGATCTGGGCGCCTCTGGTCCATCCGGACATCCAGAATCTGGACAGGCCAGAATTTGACCCGATTCTGATCTCGTGGCAGCTACATGTCCCCATGGGATCAGAATGAGGTGCAACTGGCCTGGATGGGCCAGCCATGCCCTGATACTGGGCCTCCAGACATCCAGCCACCTACCTGGCTAGCCCAGCCAGGCCATGCATGGAGCAGTGGTGCCTTGGCATCCTGTTGCCATGGCACTGCAGCTTCATGCAAGAGCCACGATCCCTGGCAGACCCTGAAATGTCCCTACCATGGCCAGAGTTGGACTGCAGGGAATCTCCTGCACCCCTCACCTTGCTTTCCATGCCCGGCTGCTGCAAGTGCCTCCATCTAGGGGGACGTATTCCACCTCAGAGATGGAATAAGTCCCTTGTCCAAATGGCCGACCCTGGGCATACATGGCCGACCTGGAATCGGCCCTATACATCCGGGGTCAGGTGCCTGCCCAGTGCCCACCCTTGCTCCACCTCCTCTCGCCCACGAACTCAGGTTCTACGTGTGGGGAGCTCTGCAACCTGAATTGGCACCCTGGCATTTAGCATTTAGCATTTAGCATGGCTGGATGTTCAGATCGACATCCAGCCCTGCTAAACGCAGGTTGGAATCTACCTCTTAGCTTTTAAAAATGAACACCAAAACCCCTTTAGGACTAAGCTTTGAAAATTAACACCAAAACCCCTTTAAGAGTTGGCTTTTAAAAAAGAACACCAAAACCCCTTTAATAATTAGCTTTAAAAAAAAAAACCTTTGAGAGCTTTCAGGTAGAGTATTACCTTGCTTTACAATGGAGTGCGTCAGGAATGTCAGTACCTGAAAAGCCACTAGGGAAGACCCTTATATAGCACTGATTAGCTGCTTAGCAAGCTACTCTGGGGCCACTTAACAGCTGATGAGGTCAGTGGCTTCAAAGAGTTAGCTGTGAATGGGTAGCTGGAACAAAAACAATGAACTCTAACTGACAGAGCCTTGCCCAACACTACAAGCAAACAAAAACAAAAACAAAATTTCCCCCTTTGTAGTATAGAAAAAAGACTTAGGTCCCCATATTCAATTGGGAAGGGCTAAATGCCGTAGCCACTTAGACCTGCTTGCTGACCCGCTAACCCTGGATATCCGGGTCTGGTTGCGCTGCCCGAAATCCGCCGAAACTAATTGTGCAGCATCGATATTGGATGCTGAGGGTTTTCCTCGCCTATCTTTTCGGCACAGAACATTAACCTGGCAGCAGGCAATATTGTTACTGCCCGGTTATCTCATGCTCCGAACTTTGCTCTACCCCTGGAATGCCCCCAACACATCCCGATGTTAGTCGGATAGCATCGGGGCGCGTAGGGGACATAGATGGGGATATCCAATGGCACTACCTGTGTATATTTACTAGGCTGTAAACCATGTAAATGCCCTTCGAATATCAGGCCCTTAGTTTTTAAAAATGAACACCAAAACCTCTTTAAGAATTAGCTTTTAAAAAAGAACACAAAAACCCCTTTGAGAGCTTTCAGTCAGAGCTTTCAGTCATTCCTTGCTTTACAATGGAATCCCATACTTTCTTGAATTCAGATACAGTCCTCGTCTCTACTACCTCCACTCGGAGACTATTCCATGCATCTACCACTCTTTCCATAAAGAAATATTTCCACATATTACTCCTGAGTCTATTCCCTTTCACCTTCATCCTATGCCTCCTCATTGCAGAGCTCTCTTTCAGTTGAAAGAGACTCTCCTCTTGTGCATGTATACCACAGAGGTATTTAAACATCTCTATCATATCTCCTCTATCCTGCCTTTCCTCTATTTAAACATCTCTATCATATCTCCTCTATCCTGCCTTTCCTCTAACGTATACATATTAAGATCTTTAAGCCTGTCCCATATGGTTTATAACGAAGACCACTGACCACTTTGGTAGACACCCTCTGCACCGACCCCATCCTGTTTATATCCTTTTGAAGGTGCGGTCTCCATAACTGCACACAATACTCCAAATGAGGTTTCACCAAAGACTTATACAGTGAGAGGGCCTTCGCCTCTCCTCTGTACGGGCACTTTTCAGAAGGCTCATCAATCCTAGGAGGAAGCATAGATATGGGCGTGTCCACTGGTGGGTTGAGATGTGTGGCGCCATTCTAAAACTAGATGCACATGTGTATCTCTTTCAGAATGCCCTGGACATGTCTCCATCATGCACCCATATGACACAGACATGATCATGCAAATCAGAACTAGGGCTTCTAAAATGACCCCCTTTATGCACGTTGCCACATTTGTATGTGGAATCTATTTTATAAAGTGAAATACGTTTCTATAGGGGTATAGTGAGGAGCCTTAACCTAGGCACAGCAGTTATGCCTGTTCTATAGCCAGTGTAAATGCCCATTCAGTTTAGCTTATTTGGAGAAAACATGCAGAAGTTATAATATTCGATACCTTACTTGTGTTAATTTGAGTCCTTTGCTTTGCTCTGTCCCTGTGTACACCCTAACTGAAAGTACATGCGATGGGATTTATGCATATACTTACACCTAACCACCTAAAGCACTCATGAAAGCAGGGTCCATTCTGGCCAGAGCTTGATGTGATGATTTGCTTCCTTAGGGAAGACCCAAGGATAGCGAGTGGACAAGGTCCACAGATAGGTTCTCCACACGACAGAGTACCCCAGGTCAGGGATAGCTAGGATGGGGTCTTCGGCCTGTAACAGCCCTCCAGTGCTAGTGCCACCAGGTCTTTGCTGTCCAAACCAGATGTGAGCCAGGAATCTGAGGAACTCCAAGGAGACTGGAAACATGAGCAAAGGGCATCAGCAAGATGGAGTAGGGCTGGAGAAAAGCTGAGGCTCAACCAGAATTAGAGCAGGATCTTGGAGCGCTCAACAAGGCAAATTAAGAAGCGAGCCATGCACAGAGTGACACCTAGATGCAAACCAAACTCTAGAAAGCAGGGGTAGCCAGGGCTGGGTTTATACACAGATCCCAGACAGGAACTAGCAGACCTAGAGCAAAGAAAAGCGGCCAGCAAACCAAGCAGAACTATTGACACCGGCTGGCTGGAGGTGAGAGGTTCATCCAGGGAAGGTTTTTCTGGGAACTGAGCCATCTGCAGGCTGATGGCAGAACCTCACACCCTCAAAGTATCAATGGAGCATTAGGGCACCACGGCCATGAGTAATTTAATGTTTAAGGCTTCACCATTATGGGTTCTATGCATAAAATTTATGTGTGGATCAGATAGTAGGGTTTAGAGTGGGCCAGGGCTAGGCAGCTTGAAAGTTACATATATAGCAACAAAAATCAGTTATATAAAGGCCAGCGAAAAAGCAAGTTTAAATATGCATGAGTGGCAATACGGCCGTTGCCTATTCCTATGTTCAGCAGTGGTCAGAAGCATAAGGTTAAGACTGGTACCAACACTTAACTTAATGTGGTGTATGGAAGTTTTCGATATCAGGCTATCATTATTAATATCCTACATCTCAAATCGAACACAACAGGTTCAATTCAACGGAGAAAAAGCAGAATCTTTCTCCCAAACGCAGGGAATCCCCCAAGGCTCTGCTCTCTCAGCACTTCTGTTTAACATATATATGCAGCCACTATGCAAAATTTTCTCACGACACGAAATTAATTACCACATCTATGCCGATGATATCATGCTATACTCACAACTAGACACTAAAAACCCAGACTACAACCCACTAGAGACATGTATCAGAGAGATGCAAGACTGGTTGCAACAAAGTAGTATGTCAATTAATCACAAAAAAACCGAAGTAATGTATATCTCCAAAGAACCGAATTTTGACCCACCCACATCAATAACACTATGTAACAACACTTACCAAACAAAAAAAGAAATAAAGTATCTAGGAGTCACATTTGACTGTGACCTAAAGATGGAAAAACACCTCCGAAAGACCAACAGAGCAGTTTTCCACAAGCTTAGAGTGCTCCAACCCATTCGGAATATTATTGATCCCCAAGACTTCAGAACAGTGGCCCAAGCACTCATCATGCCACATTTTGACTACTGCAACGCCATCCTACAAGGTTTACCTAAAAAAACCCTAAACATATTACAAATGGCACAAAATGTAGCTGCCAGGGTCATAATGAAGAAAAATCTAAGTGACCACATCACACCAGTGCTAATTCAATTACACTGGCTACCCATAACAGCTCGAACAAAATACAAAATACTAACAACCACCTTCAAACTCATCCACAACTTAGCACCTTCCTTCCTCAACAACCTAGTAAGATCGCAACCCCCTACCCGAAACAGAAGAACCCACAATTCCAACATCCTTCACACTCCAACAGATATAAGATCTGCCAAAGCTAACACCAGCCACAGGGCTTTCTCATATGTGGCACTAACACTGTGGAACCAACTCCCACCAGAACTACGAGCTAGCAATGACCTTCTAGACTTCAGAAAGAAACTCAAAACGCACATTTTCCAATCTCATTTCAACCTGAACTAAATCCACAGATGGAGTAGCCCCTGACCACTGTGGCCAAAAAGCTTATCCTGTATATATGTATTTATGTATATATGTAAATGAACTCCCCCATAGCTAAGAAGTGTTAACTCTGTATGATGTGCTTTTCTGACAATCTGTATGTAAACAAAATTTGTACCTGCCTTGATTCGGCAGTTTCACAATAGTAATCCTACCCGCTTCTGATCGCTGGAAGGAGCGGGCTACAAATGCTTGCTAAATAAAATAAATAAATAAATAATATTAAACAGTTCAAATCAAAACACAATCAAATGTTATTTCACTGAGGCAATTCTTGCTGGTTCAATAGCAAAGTCAATTATTTTAAAAGCAAGCCCGCATAAAACAAATAAATCAGTTTATTCCTCAAGCTTCTCCTTCAAAAGGAAGGGATTATAGAACTTCATCATTCTGATGGACTGACAGACTGGATAGGCTATATGGTCTATCTGCCAGCACTTCCTATGTTTCTATGTTTCCAGCCAACAACCAGCAGCGGCAGGAAGTTGGAGGTGAACTCCTTCCCGCTCCCCCTTCACGGCCAACCACCGGCCTCCCAGCAGCTTTAAAAGAAACAGGCAGACCAGACCAGTGCGATTGCATGACTGGTGAGGGAACTCCAGCCAGCAGCCAGCAGTGGCAGGAAGTAGGAGGTGAACTCCTCCCTACTCCTCCTCCACAGCCAACCACTGGCCTCCCTGCACACTTAAAACACCAGTGCCGACCAGAGTGCTCATGCCTGGCTGGCCTGCACCTAAAGAGTGGCCCTTAGGCATGAACTGGAAAGTGGACCTCTACAGCTGCAGGAAGCAGCAACTGCTCACACTGAAGGATGAACTCTACTACAACAAAACCATCCAATCCAAACAGAGGTAGGCTTCTGTACATAACCACAAACAAACAGCAAACAAGCTCCCTGCTAGAGACAATCGCACTCTGTAAGCAACCTACTATACTTCTGGACCACTCACTCCACAACAATCAAACAGACAAAACATCACATATGCAAAGCAAGTTAACAAAAATGACTCTAACACCAACCAGTCTGCTCCTCCTGCTCACCCTCCCACTGTTAACTCTCTCCAGCCAAACCATCACTACGCATGGTATGATCCAAATCCTGCACAGAGACTCATACCACACTGGGATGCACCTCACCAGCAACCATACTGAAGACAACAAAGACTTATAAACATACATCCAACCATACTCACCATACCTCAACCAGCATCTACACCAGGGGTAGGGAACCCTGGTCCTGGAGAACCGCAGACCAGTCAGGTTTTTGGGATATTCCTAATGAATATGCATGAGATATATATGCATTAGAGATATCCTGCCAACCTGACTGGTTTGTGGCCCTCCAGGGCTGGATTTGGAGACCCCTGCCTTACACCTCTGTCATTTAAGATTGTGAGTGGGCAAGGTGCAGATGTCCTAGACATCGAAAGGGTATATAGAATGTGTCACATTCCTCCTCGATTCTCACCACCACCAAAATGTTGTCTAATAGACAATATTTTGGTGGTGGTGAGAAGTGAGGAGGAATGTGACACATTCTATCTAACCTTTTTGATGTCTTGGACATCTGCACCTTGCCCACTCACAATCTTAAATGACAGAGGTGTAAGGCAGGGGTCTCCAAATCCAGCCCTGGAGGGCCACAAACCAGTCAGGTTGGCAGGATATCTCTAATACATATATATCTCATGCATATTCATTAGGGATATCCCGAAAACCTGACTGGTCTGCGGCTCTCCAGGACCAGGGTTCCCTACCCCTGATCTACACAGTACCTGAGCTGCGCCTTAATAAATGCCTGCTCTGTCTGCAACAATCAGACTATTTCATGGCCATGACCTAGACCTCATGTGTGTCACTGAATCCTGGTTCATGGAAACGGATAATCCACTCACAAACCAGCTCATCTCACCAGAAATATGCTTGCACAACTGCCCTAGATCAAATAAAAGAGATGGAGGAATATTCACCCTAGCTAGAAGAGAGCACTTGCTAAAAACCATCACCTCCACCACCACTGACACCTCCAACATACTGATAATCAAAAGCAAGCAGTTAACTATCTGCCTAACTTAAAGATCACCTAATGCAAATAGAGACAATCTTTCTACTCTACTGGAACTAGCATGCACCCACTCAACAAAAAACAAGCCATTCATTCTCCTAGGTGACCTTAACCTCAACTCGGCTCCTGCTACCCACACATCTGCATTCCTAGAAGCCATGAATGCATGGACCTCATCCAAATCATAACAGCAACCACTCACAAGGGAGGAAATATCCTCAACCTACTATTTGTACTAAGTTCACGCTGCAACGACAACCCAAAGATCTCTCTCCAAGTCACTGCTATCCCCTGGCCAGATCATTTTGACATACCTCTGATACACAATAGAACTACAAAAGAGCCACCAAGGCCATGCAAGTTCAGAGAGTTTAACAAAGAGGACTTATTAAACCATATTTTCCCACGACTCAATGCATCCACTCCTGAGCTTTCAGAAATCATAGATAACTGGAATAATATTTCATCCTATGCTCACGCCCCACCAAAAGCTCCTTCAACTCATAAATCCAATGCACCTTGGTACTCATAGGAAATAAAAGAAACAAAGCTCAAACTAATACCAATTGAACGACATTGGAGGAGAACCATACATCCACACCTTAAGAGCAAAAACTCACTCAACCAAGAGAAATACAATAATCTGATATCAAAACATAAAAGCGAATACCACACCAACCTCCTCCTCAAATCCCTAAACTGACCCAGAAAATTATTCAACATTATCCGATCCTTCACAAGGGTCCCACCCACTCAAACTAAGATTTCTCCCCACCCACAAGAATTCGCCAACTACCTATAGAATAAGGTCCTACCCTGCCCAGCTAGCACTACTACAAACCATCTAACTCATGACAACACAAGAGCCACACACAGGTGGACATCATTCCAACAAATCTTGACACAGCGCCTAGATGAGATTCTCAACATGATCAACATAACTACCCCCCACTCGATCTATGCCCCATGTCATGGATCAAGATGATGAGAACGGAATTCTCCCATATTCTAACTAAGATAATAAATCTATCACCGACCCAAGGACACATATCTGCCAATCTAAAAACCACCTCCATCAGACCCATCCCAAAAGGATCCACAGCTGACACCAAGTTAACCTCCTCTTTCAGACCAATCTCTAATATCCCCCTCCTAGCCAAAATAATTGAAAAGACCATGCAACTATAGCTCCAAATCTTTATCAACACAACTTGTTCTCTTGCCCAACTTGACTTCCAACAGCATGGGTTTGGATCCAAGAAGGGAATCAAACACACCAGACAAGGGTTTCTACTGATATTCCTTGATATTTCTGCCGCATTCGACCCTGTAAACCACAAGAAACTCCTGGAAAGCCTAATAGCCCTTGGCATAAGTAGCACCCCCTTGACCTGGTTCTGCTCATATCTCACTAACCATACACAACAAATAAGAACAAGAGATGCAACATCAAAACCCTTCAAATTCCAGCAGGGAGTACCCCAAGGGTCATCCCTATCATCCTTACTCTTCAACCTGTTCATCCAACCAGTATGAAAAATCTTCAAAGAACATAATAACCTGCACCCCATCTACGCTGACGACCTGAGACTCTACACCCCCATCTCTACAACCAATCCAGACTACACCCCCATAAAATCCTTTCAATGCTGTGGCAGAATGGCAAATAACAACCTCCTCATAAACCATGTAAAGTCCAAAGCCATGTTTATCTCAAGAGATCTCTCACACAACAATAATCTACCTCTCAAATGTGCACTTATCAATGCATGCTCGGTCAAAAACAAGATCCCACTACTAGTTGACTTCATTCTGGACTATGCACTAGACATACTCTGCATTACTGAAGCTTGGTTTAGTTTATGTTTATGTTTATTTCAAAATTTGATATACCGCCCCCCCCATTACACCGGGGCGGTTTACAATGTTACAAAAACAAAAATGAAGTAGAAAGGAAAAAGAACTACAAATCCATATACAGTATAGAGGAGAAAGCAATAGTCGATCATACACACTTAGGGGCTTGTTTACAAAGCCGCGGTAGCGGTTTGCGATCGTTATCGGAGACGCGGCCCCATGGAGCCGCGGCTATGATAACGATCGCGAACCGCTACCGCGGCTTTGTAAACAAGCCCCTTAGTGGGGAAATAAGGGGTAAGGAGGGATTGATGAGTCAGGGAGGGAGATTAAAGGTGGAGGCAAAGAGGTGAGTTTTCACGAGGGATAGGAACTTAGGGTAGGACTCCTCTAAACTCAGAGTTGTCGGGAGGGAATTCCAAAGGGAAGGACCGAGGTAAAAGAAAGCTGATTGTCTGGTCGAATGTAAATGTGCCTGAGTTGGAGAAAGTAAATGAAGATGGTTAACGTGTGCCGAACGGAGGCTACGTGAAGGAGTGTGAAAAATCAATAAATCTGCTAAGTACTGGGGTGTGCGAGTATAAATTGCACGGTGCACCAATATAAGCACTTTAAACCTAATCCGAAAATCCAACAGGAGCCAGTGAAGCTGAAAAAGGAGAGGGGTAATGTGATCCCATGGAGAAGCATGGAAGACAAGATGGGCTGCAGTATTTTGAATTAACTGCAATCTGTGACGCTGATATTTAGGAACACCCGTGAGGACCAGGTTACAGAAATCCAATCTAGTGATAACCAGTGACAGCAAGAGTGTTGTGAGAGCCTGAGGAGAGAGAAACGGTCTGATTGCATGTATCCGTCGAAGGTAAAAGAAAGAGCATTGTGATACAAGGGAAATGTGGTCATGAAAAGACAGGTTAGAGTCCAGAAGGACACCTAAACAGCGAAGCTTAGGGACGAGAATGATAGATGTACCTGCGAATGAAGGAACTAAAGAAGGCCAAGGGGAGGTGTGTGAAAGCCAAATAGCTGCTGTCTTGGTAACATTAAGAACAAGACAGTTGTTAAAGAGTCAGGTAGAAATCATGGCTAAGCAGGAATCAAGACTAGTGATATCTGGACAAACGGATGAGGTATGATGTAAAAGAAAAATGTCATCCGCATAGTAATAGGCTGATATGCAGGACCATGAGGGCTAGTGGAGCTAGGAAGACATTGAAGAGTAGAGGCGATAATATAGAACCCTGTGGGACCCCACAAGACAAGGGGTGGGGTGCTGAGACAGAGTCAGAGGAACCAGAAGTAACTGTAAACATCCTTGCCTGCAAGAAGGAGTGGAGCCAATAGGAGACAGTACCCCGAATACCTGCATCCCTCAGCCTGGAGAGTAAGTGGGAGTAGGGAGGAGTGTGGCCTAGTGGTTGGGGCAAGGTACTTCAGGCCGGAAGGTCGGGGGTTCAAATCCCACTAGAGGACAGCAGCCTTGGGCTGGAAGGACTGGGGTTTCTAGTCCCACAGGTGCTCCTTGTCGTCTTGGGCAAGCCACTTAATCCTCCATTGCCCATGTTCCCTGTAAGTATTAGTGTATGTGTCTCATATCCCCGTGTGTTAAATGTATCTGCCAATTGTGTTGTGACCACTTTGATTGAAGGATAAGGTGGTATACAAAACTGTCTAAATAAATAAATAAAAGTGAATGATCCATCAGGTCAAATGCTGCAGATAGATCAAGAGAGGCTGCCACTGATATGTCACCCCAGTCATGAGAAGAGTGAATTTCATTCAGTACTGCAGATATGATGGACTCAATGCTGTGTCCTGGGTGAAATCCAGACTGATGGGGGTGCAAAAAGTGAGTTGTATGAAGGTGATGGGAGAGTTGTGAGAAAACAGCTTTTTCCAGAAGTTTTGATGGAAAAGATAAGTTAGAAACTGGTCGATAATGTGCGGGTAGCAATGGGTCTAACGAGGGATTTTTCAAAAGAGCACGGACCAAGGCATGTTTCCACGGGTGGGGAAAAACACCAGTGCTGAGACTGGAGTTAATTATAGTGAGTAATGGGGGGAGCAGTCCCAGGGACGGCTCAGACAGCCATGTTGATGGTATGGGGTCCAAAGCAAAATGAGTCTTATGAGTGGTAGACACTAGTTTGAGAAGTTCAGCAGAGGTGAGGGGGTAAAAATTCGTCCAAGAGTGGGACAGAGGAGCGGCCAAAGGCGGGAGAAATGGGTGGGGAGAAGCCAGCGGCTGAGAACATAAAGAGAGAGAGGCACGTAAATCCTGTGTCTTGGAGGAGAAAAAAGAGGTAAGTTGAGATGGGTCTGGAGTAGATGATGCAGAAGAGGTTATAGGGGAGGAATTCGAGTGTATGCTAGAAAGAGTCTGGAGAGTAGAGAATAACTGGAGCGATCTATTTGGGGCTGATGTTATAGCGGCCGAATAAAAAGCACATTTAGCCTGATGAATACTAGAGCGATTCTTCCTCCAGAGGTGTTTGGCCCTGCGGAGGTGGGAACGCTGTAATCGGAATCCAGAGTGATACCAGGGCCGCCGATTGTTATGACAGCGCTGGCAAGGTTGCAAAGGAGCAACTTATCTAATGCAGTAGACAACACTGAATTCTAACAGGAAACCTGAGATGTGGGAGAACGGGAGTTAAAATCTGAAGGAAAAAGAGAGTGAGAAGGGGGGAACCTGGCTAGGGTTGCAGGGGAAATACGCCGGGCCAACTGAACAGACACTGTCCTCAACAATCAGCTGTGCCCACCTTCATACACCATCCAGTTGGACTGTTATACCAAAATGTCTTTTGTCCATTTCTCTTGAGAAACAATCCTGCCACTTTGTTGCAGAGCTGTGTGAATAATAGATGATCCTTCAGAATTTGCTTAGCAAAGGTAACTAGAGGACACAAAACATTTTATGATGGTTATGGAGGTCATTCACAAATGTGGGATGTTCAATAATATGGACCTTAAAAGGACGGATGTCTGTCCTATATATAACAACCGACAAGTGGTCAATCCACGCTGTATGTAAGTAAATCCCTTAACAGGATGCACAACTTCGTCTACCTCCATAGTAACCGTACATATAATACACAGATTATATTTCCTATGTCCCCTCACTTCTACATCAGTGTTCTCTTGATAAAGGGAGTGTACTAGCATATCTCTCAAAATTTCTGCCTCTCTGTAAAGAAAATACCGGGGGATTTTTAAATACAGGATGTACCTGCAAAATACCCCTATTAAAGAATATTAAATCTTTTATAAATCAAGTTTGTGTAGAATAAGTTAAAACACAAGTAAAAAGTGGTTGCTCCTGGCAGCTGTAAGACGCTGGGAACGCTCTGTAGGGAATATAATCTGCGGCCCGGTGCTACAACCTTTGCTTATATGCAACTTTCTCATTATATTAGTTCCCTGCCCCCCCGCGAACTTCATTCGGAGCACTCCGTACGGATTCTGGAATTTTTGGCTCTGGGGGCGGAATCTCCACCGACTATTGCTGCCCTTAAGAGGCGATTGGACCTGCTTGACCCTCCTCCTGATCTCACCGTACTTGAAGGCCTCTGGGCGCAGGAATTAGGGCAGGACATGCCCTCGGGTACTGCTCGGGTGGCTTTGGGCCGGATTGCACATTTGGTGGAGGGAGCCCGCTGGCGTGAAATACAGTTTAAATGTATCCACCGGGCTTATTTTTCCCAGCGGCGCGCACTTCGAAGTCATTTGACCAGGGATGGAGGCTGCCCCAAGTGTTCCTGTCCTCTGGCGGACCTGGGTCATATGTGATGGGGTTGTCCCCATATCCGTCGCTATTGGCGGCAAATTGGAGCGTTCCTTACCGGTCTTCTGGGTCAGCGTGTTTGCTGGACGGCGATGTTAGTGGTGTTTGATCAATTGGGACCGCTCCACCCAAAGGGTAAATGGGAGAAACCTTTGGTGCGCAAGGCTTGTCTGGTGGGTAAGGGGCCTTTGCTACGCCTTTGGCGCGATTCTGCGGCCCCTACGTTCTGTGAATGGTGTAATAGCCTACACCAGCTTTTGCTGATGGAGCGGCGGAGTGCGTTAGGGCACCCTCAGAAATGGGCTACTTTTTTGTTAGTTTGGATGCCTTATATTCATAGATTGGGACCTAAAGCCCGTAGTGAGGTTTTGCGGGTGGGATAGTGGTTGTTGAACTTGCTTGCTGTATTGTGCTCCTTCTTGTGCTGTGCTCCCTGTGGGGGGAAGGGGGGAGGGGGAGGGGGGCTTGGAGTCTTCTGCCTATATTGTATTTATTGTTATTTTGTTGCTATGCCCAGAGTGGTGGACAAGACACAGCCCCACCTGGGCTCGGCTTTTTTCTGTATCTATGAAAAGGAAAATTCTTTGTTTAGCCGGATGTAAATTTCTTATGTGAAGTCAATAAACAGAATTTTGAGAAAAAAAAAGTGGTTGCTCCCTACTCCGCGTATCAAAAACAACAAATCCCAATGCATCTTAAATGCCCGTTTCTTAGCACGCCTAATTACCTGTGCTGGATATCCCTGATTGTGAAACTTCCAAGACATCTTTTGTGCCTGAACAACATTGTCTTGGCGTGACGAACATAGCTTACACAGACGTAAAAATTGTCCCATCAGCATGTTATCACAAATATGCCATGTATGGAAACTCCCATATTCCAAAAACCATTCTGATCTGTGGATTTAGAATATATAAAAGTGAAAAAAATGGAATCACCCAAACTAATTTGTAAATCCAAAAAATTAACCTCCTTCCTCGATACCTCAGAGGTAAACTGAAGATGACAGTCTTGCGCATTAATCCAATTCAAGAATTCATAAAAATCCTGCTCCGAACCCTGCCAAATGAAAAGGCTATTGTCTATATAGCAAACCCATTTTGCTATAAACGCCCAATATCAGGACACATAAACTATTTGTCCTTCAAAAATAGGCGCATATAGGCCCGCAACTGAGGGGGCCACCGTTGTCCCCATTGATACTCCCTCAAACATACCATGAAATTCAAACTAGTTCCTATGCAAAACCAATTCTAATATTCTATGAAAAAAACTCATTTGGGCTGCCTCAGCAGCAGACTCAGCCACCATGGCACCCTCAAATATTTTGGGCCCTCTGTTGACCTTTCCTCCCTTCCATGAGGGTCTCATGGAGGGGAGTGAGGGCGGTGACAGTTCAGGGTCTGACAGCACACCGCCATCCACACCTGTCAATGACATCATGCTAGCAGTTGGGCATGTGCCCTCCAGGAGGGGGTGGGCGGTCCAGGGGGAGGGGCAGGGGTCAGTCACGGGGGGGGGGGGGGCAAAGTAACTGTTGCATGGGGGGCCGGGTGTATGTGCTTGGCAAGGGTTAGGGTTGCTGTTTTGTTGGGGCAGGTGGGGGGTGTGGGGATTGCTGCAGTGATATATGGTGGAATATGTGGAGAGCAATGGGATGTAGGGGTGTGAGCACACTTGGGGGTCTGCGAATGTACATGGGTTTGACTGTGGGGTATGTGGGTGTGGTGGGGTGGACAGGGACGGGCATTTGTCATCGCATGCCTTGGGGGGATGCTGTAACTCTGCTTATGCCACTATTAAATGCATTTGTGTCAGTCCTACTAGTCTCCCTGTCTCCTTCTGCCTCGTTCTGCAATGCTGCCCACTTTTGCACATCCTTTGGGCTGCTACTGGTTGCCATTGGCTTCGCAGCTGCTCCTATCTACGGGTGTTTCACTAGCTTAGTCATGGCAGTTTGTCCTGTTCCGGTAATAGTGGCTCTGTGTGCTGCGCTAGGTTTTTTTCTCTGCCCTTAGACTACGTTTCTGCAGGTATAATGTAGACGTCTGCGGAGGACAGAATGGACCTATGTACTTTATATGTCTCTGGGGCATGCCATGCCCCTGTTCCACCCCTAACATGTGTGTTCTGAGATCCCTGTCTTAATGGCATTATGTACACACGGAGCGCTTTTTGGAATACGGCTGTGGACGTTTTTGGTAGAAATCCATCTCCCACACACATCCTCATGTGTTTCAGATAATTAGTGCAAGTCAGATATTCAGTGCTTGTGGCTGGATATGACCCCTGGGTCTAATTTTTAACGGCGATGGCCAGTGACTTTACAAGTGCTAGCCAGCACAGTTGAATATTAGCCTCATATAGTTCAATGGCCAGGCACAACTGTCTGTTCAGCTGTGAGGTGTTACAGACACCAGCAGTACAGAGAATCGTATATAAGAAAGAATCAAATTTAATTAGTGTTTTCCAACCTATGCAACTTATGGGTGTACAAATAGCTTAACAATGAATCACTTATGGCATTCAACCAATTAAATAACAAGCCAGCCAAAAATAGACACTGTTTGATGTCAAATGATTGTCACCAGGAAGTGTTGCACAATTAAGAAGACTACAAAATTAATTTACGCGACACTGATTGCTGAAGCAGCATGCATACAGAAATAATGCAAAGATTGATCGTAGCTTCGAGACTTTGACAGAGCCGGAAAATCTGGATGGGTAGCAGGCAGGGGAAAGCCAAACACTTTTAGGGTTACAAAAGTGAAGTTGACACATTGAAAGTTTGGAATTCTTGAATTCTATAGCTTGGCGACACCAATCAGTGCCTATTAGGGAATCAGGATGCTAGCAGTCATGTAAAACAGCTTTCCAGGCAACAGCTATTAAGATGAGAAATGAGATTCTGTTTATTTTAGTGATTTCTAAGGGTCTGTCTACTAAGGCATGTTAGCTATGCACGTGCTGATAGCATGGGAAAAGTGCACTGCATTAATAGCTATTGCAGGGCAAATGCAGATAGCGCTGCCATTTCTTGCATTATCTGCAGACTGCGTGTTAGTTGCTTGAGTGGGCAGGGTGTGAGCAGAGAGTGGGCATGTCTGCAATGTGCGGTTACCCCACACATCGGCAGTCCGCGGTAACCGCTGGTTTTGCAGACATTGCGGGTGCAACTACTATGCTGCCGCACTGTAATCTCTGCATTTTTCATGTGTTAACTGCTGGGGAAATGCAGTGCACACCTTGAACAGAGAATGCAGGACTTCTGCAGCTAATGTATACTATTTGCACTAATGTGTCAAGTTAGTAGCAAAAGGCTAGCAAGGCATTGCAGACAGACCCCTTTATGTCACAGTGACTAACTAAACAAATGATAGCATCCATTGAGAATACTGCTTCCAAAAGCCACGTCCCAAGATTAATAACTTTCCTCCACAAAAGTGGCATCTTTTGGCACAGTCAAGGGACATGTGCCATCTCAGCCGTCACAGGGCACGCCTACCAGCAATGAAGCAATAGGGAGAATTTCATCTGGAAAAGTTGCACACTAGCCAGATACAAATCCAGCATCTTTAGAAATTTAAATGGAATATTATTATAAAAAGGATGGTGCAATTTCATAAAGCTTTTTCTGCTTGTAAAGAGGCTTTTATTCATTTGTGTGTGGGTATATACACATAAAAAGTAGGCATACTGAAAAATAGTGCCTGCTTTTCTAAGATCTGCATGAATGCTTTTCCAGGGCAGAGTTTGCCAGAGTTAGTAAGTAAAGAACTTAAATACCTAACCACAACCTTAAAAATAAGATGCAGACAGCAGTCCAGCAGCAAGTTGGGTGTTTTTCAGTCTTTTGCATTGAGTGTCACATGTATGATTTTCTCCCAGTTGGTGAGGGGTCTTACGTGTGTACTTGGTGCAAGGAGCTCTTTGCTCTCAGGGAACGAGTCTGATCTCTGGAAGCTAGAGTAACAGTCTTGGAGGACATAAGGAAGACAGAGAGTAACATAGACAAGACCTACAGGGATGTAGTACTGAAGTCCCACCTCCAGTCTGGCAGCATCCCTGTTGCCATGGAAGAGAGAGGTCACGTGACAGGAGAGCATCACCCTGGTGTGGCAGGAAGTGATTCTGTAGCTAGGACCTGTCCTCCAGGTGATGTAAACCCCTCTCACACCGAGGAGGTTTATCCAGTGCCATGTGCCCATGAAGTAAGGGTTTGGACAGCCGTTATAGTTGGTGATTTGATCACTAGGCATGTACATAGCTGGGTGGCTGGTGGACGTGAGGATCGCCTGGTAACATGCCTGCCTGGTGCGAAGGTAGCGGACCTCACATACCGCCTAGACAAGGTCTTAGATAGTGCTGGGGAGGAGTCTGCCCTCTTGGTACATGTTGGTACTGTCACACAGCAGACCCTCTGGGAACAGAAGAAAATGTTTTAAACACAGAAAAAGTCAGGCATAAGCTGCAATATTTCGAGGAACCAGATAGAGGGAGCAAGAGGGACTTCCGAGAGACTGAGGAACCACGCCCCATAGGTCGTGAGGTAATGCCAGCCAGCCTCCAATCAAGGAAGAGAGGAGTACCTCTTAAAGAGAGTCTGGAAGACTGGAGAGCAGAAGAGGCAGGACCAGCAGAAGAAGCAGGACCAGGAGAAGAGGCAGGACCAGCAGAAGAGGCAGAATCGGAAGGACGGACAGAACGGACAGGTCCAAGAGAAAGGGTTCTCCTCAGAGATAAGGAGAGAGGAGAAGGTGTGGTCTTCAAGGAAGAGAGGTGCAGGAAGAAGGCCAGTTCTGGGAAAGGAAGGGCTGAAGCAGTAGCCCTTGGACAGGAGTTTGGCAGAAGGCAGCAGCAGCCGCTGTGGCGTGAAGAGAGGAGCAACCGAGGAGAAGGAGAGACAGCTCCATCAAGAGTGAGTGCTCTTCGTCCAGAGAGGCAAAGGCATTGCTGTGACTGCAGTAGAAAGCCAACTGAAGGACGGCTGGAGAACCTAAGGCCTATTGCTCAGGCAAGTCAGAATCCCAGTCGAGGCAGGCCTCAACCCTCACCTGGAGTAGAAAAGCCAAAGATAAAAGGTAAACCTTATTTTACTCAAAGCAGGTTTCAGACTGCTGGTATATGGGGAGGACAGGGAGCAGAGGAATACTGTCCATATAAAACTGCCTATGATACAACGTACAAGAAACGTTTATCAAATAAGAGACTTTTTAATGAGAAAGGTTTGCATGAAGCTAATGTAAAATCCTTGCAGAGGGAGGAGCGTTCTCAGTATAGGAGAGCACAGGACCGACGCCCTACGCTTAACCCTGAGCATTGGGAGGTCATACAAAAGTTATATAAGAAGCCTGACTACAATTTGCCAGAAACTACTGACTCAGTTTCAGAGGCTTCCAAATTGGAACCGATGCAAGTGGAATTTGCCAAAGAGCTTTCAGATACAGAAATGGACTGTAATTACTACATGACAGGAAGCCTGGAGTCCTTGCCTAGCGTATAAGCTATAACTTGTGGGATAGAAAATGTTTGTTTTTGTACACCACTCTGTGAAGATAACAGTTTTGCTTTAAACTCATGTTTTACTTTTTCTTCTAACCTGAAATAAGGACAGTTGTGTTGATGTTATTGCCCAACTGTTTGAACCTTTGCAAGAAGGGGAAATAAATGCCTTTGTTTTCCCTCCACTCTGACCTTTGTGTTGTTTGAGATTTGGTAACAAGGAGGCTACCAGGCTAAAAGTCCCGGGGCCCTGTGAAACACTTGCCAAACTCAACCTTATATATTTTTGTGTCCAACCTACCTTGGTCTATTACCCTGCCAAGGGGGTGCCCGTGACAGTACCAATGACATAGGAATGTGTGATAGGGAGGTTCTGGAGGCTAAATTTAGGCTTTTAGGTAGGAAGTTGAAATCCAGAACTTCCAGGGTAGCATTCTCTGAAATGCTTCCCGTTCCATGTGCAGGACCCAAAAGGCAGGCAGAGTTCTGGGGTCTCAATGCGTGGATGAGACAATGGTGCAAGGATGAGGGCTTTGGATTTGTTAGGAACTGGGGAATATTCTGGGGAAAGGAGGGGCTCTTCCGAAGGGATGGGCTTCACCTTAACCGGGACAGAACCAGGTTGCTGGCATTAACCTTTAAAAAGGAGATAGAGCAGCTTTTAAACTAGATAATAGGAGAAAGCCGACAGTCGCCCAAGAGCGCATGGTTCGGAACAATGTATCCTTGAAGGATACCAGCAAAAGATTGAAGTTAGGGCATATCAGCAGAGAGGTTGCAAGATAGACAAAGGTAGCCCAAATGTCCTTGAGTACAGAGCAGACATAGTGGAGAAGGCTCCCCAGGGGCGGAGATAAGGGGTCAATGGGCGGAGAGTGGGCGGGGAGAGGCCCCATGCACACTAACGCCGTGAAATGAAGGTCTGAAAATTAGCGCCAGTGAAAACCTCACGCTAGAGGCACATTGCAGGGGAGAGAGACCATTTCAGTCAGCAATGTGCAGCAAAGGCAGGGAAACTAAGAAAAGCGATAGTAGTGATACATGTGCAGCAACATCATAGTGCCCAAGTACGAGAGGGCACTACGGTGAGGCTGCAAATGGGGTACAGGGGGCAGCAGGCAGGACATGCAGTGTGGCAGCTGGGGCACAGGGTGGGCTAGGCAGATGCCTAGGTGAGACACAGGAATGTGGAAGCGGAAAACCAGCAGGACAGCAACTGACAAAGGGAGAACATGGGCACGAGTGTGTGTCCCACAGTGTCCCAGGGGAGAATACCCAGCAAGTACCCCAAAGGGCACATAACATTGGCAGGCAGTGCTAGGGTGAAGCGTTGATGTCTATGCAGGCACCCCTACCCCATATCACGCACCATAGGCAGCCGCCTACCGGCACACTGGATGGCCTGAGACTGCGCATCACCAGCACCACCGGCACAAGGGCATGTCAGCATGGTGGCATAGGGGTGCTGGTGGCAGAGGGGGTAGTGGCATCTGCCCAAAGCAGATTATGGCCAAGCCCCGTATAGGTGGGTGCCGTGCACTCCAACAGACAAGGTCTGTCTGACGAATAGTCATGGTATCCCCAGGGAATGACCTGCCCCTGTGGCAACAGTTTGGTGCAGTACACACAGCCAGTGTGTTGAAAGGCAGAAAGTCACAAGTTCAAGTCCCAGCTGTGCCTCCTGCAAACCATGTCCCTATATTTTACCCAGTACTAAACCATGGTAATAACGTCGGAACCGTAACTGCAGATAAAAGAAACGCCATAAACACCTATATTTTACCCTACAGAGCACAGACACCATAAACATGTGCAATCCCTAGAACAGAGTTTCCCAACTGCAGTCCTGGAGGGCCAAACACCATTCAGGTTTCATGTTGTCCCTAATAAATATGCCTGTGCTGCATTTGTATGCACTGCCCCCATTGTATGCAAATGTATCTCATGCATATTCATTAGGGACAGCATGAAAACCTGAACAGTGTTTGGCCCACCAGGACCGGAGTTGGGAACCTCTGCCCTAGAGCAGCGGCCAACAGGGGCACAAACACCCACACCCACAGGCTCCACTATCCAAAGTCTCATGGAGAGTTAGGCTGAAGGGCCCTGCACAGAGCAGCATCTCCCAATACTGGCACCTGCATACCTTAGCAATGCTGTCCTAAACTTGGGAACATATTCCACATATATCAAAAGGTTGCTATGATTAATTAATCAATCAATTAATTAATTAATTAATTTAAAGAGGTTTTATATCCTGCTTTTTCCTTCAATCAAAGCGGTCACACCACAATACAACACATTACAATACAAGGTTATACAGCGGTGAGGGAAATGTGTACCACTCTTCATTACATCAGAGCAGAAACAAATGGGATTATATAACATAGTACATACACAGTACATACATAGCATAACTACACAGTATACATTACATCACATCATGGTTACATTACATACCATCCGCAAGGGGAGTAAACCGGCCCTGCCACCGTGTCATGCCTAAGGGCCACGCCAAAGGGCCCTTTGGCGCGGCCCCGCCTGCCATGTCCAGTTCTTTTAAAGTGTTGCCATATGCGCCCTGATTGGGCCTTGTTGGGGGGAGTGGAAGGGGCGAGCAGCTCCCGCTTTCTCCCCCAACGTCCGATCGGCAGCATTGTTGTGGAGAGAGCAGAGAAGAGGCAGTTACCTGCTGGGTGAGTCCATTTAAAGTCTGCCTGATGCGCCCCGATTGGGCCTTGGTGGAGGGATCCTCCCCCGACATCCGATTGGTTGTGGAGAGAGCAGAGAAGAGGCAGTTACCTGCCGGGTGAGTTCATTCAAAGTCTGCCTGATGCGCCCCGATTGGGCCTTGGTGGGGGGAGTGGGAGGGGCGAGCAGCTCCCGTTTCCTCCCCCGACGTCCGATCAGCAGCGTGGTTGTGGAGAGAGCAGAGAAGATGTCAGATAACAAATGCTAGGTTAAACACTATTTGTTGACAGAGATTCATCATAGCAACCTTTCTGATATCTGTGGAGTGTGTTTCAGTTTTTGCTTCTGACGGTGTTTACCACTCTGGGGAGTGATCCCAACAGTATTGTGTACCATAACAATGTCTGCACTGTGCCCAGGACTGATGTGACGGCCAGGGCTGCCACAAACCTCTGTATTTGTACAAAGCTGGCATAGGTTTGGGAGTGTGTGTATGTCTATCCAGTGTGTTGTGGCTGCCTACACCTTACTGAGCCCGCACTACTTGCACTGCTTCCAGTGTTAGCCTGCCAATGTGCATAATGAGGAGCAAGGTACTGTGGGTATGGCCCGGACAGGGTGGGCAGGATGCATCTGCACAGGGCATAGGGCAATGGCTGGGACATTGTGGTGCCCGACCACCACCTGCATGGACAGGGTGGCCACAGCATGTTATGCTGGGAGGTCACTCTCACCCTGACTGAGCAGTGGCCACGGCATGGCTAGGTTCCCCCATAGTGCTATACAGTATTTCTCTCAAATTATATTTATGGGTTTCCTTTTCTGGGGTCCAATCACTGACATACCTGCTTGGTATGTGTGCTCACATCCCATTTTTGGGTGCACACAGTTCCTCCAGGATCATGCACTATGTACTAGCTAGCACACTGTCTGCAGTTAGCATGTGTATGGCTGGAACACCTTGCAGGGTGGAGACTGACTCTGCCCTCTGCTGGTGAATATCAGATAGTGGTGGGGGCAGCTGAGCTTTTCCAGCGATCTGCCTGTCTGCCATTGCCTTATGTGATGTGTACAGATCTGCCCTGTAGGGTGCCCGTTCCCCAGCAGGACTGGGGTTGACGGTTCCCTCTACTGCCACCATTGCAGAGATGTACAATGTGGTTCTGTTGGTGGGAGATCCTGTCCCCCACCCTGAGCCACACAGGGCGGGTTGGGTGGTGCTACATAATCCGCTTCTGGGTCCAAACACCCCCCTTCACCTATAACATGTGACCATGGCACCCACACAGGATATGCACTATTCTGGGTGCATCATAGTCCACAAGCACTAGACGTGACTGGGAAATACAGATGGACACAGGTGTATCCTAGGTGTGTCTGCAAGGACTACCTATCACACACTGGCACTGATGGGGACCTGCAGCATAGCCTATCTCAGCCAAGCCAGGTGCTGCGGATCTGGTGCTGGGCGCCCCACCTCACCCTCAGGGTGAGCACAGGACCCGCACAATGTCACGGTCTGTAGCTACTCTGTGCCAGTAACACACACGGTCAGTTCCCCCTACCAGGCCGAGGTGCTGTGGGGGTGCATACCCCATCTTGGGATCAGCTGTAGACTGCTGATCTGCATTTGCAGTGCATCATGGGTACGGGTGGGTTTACCCTAGCCTGGTAACCACAGCAGACAGTTTGTGTGGTGACCTGCAGTCTTTCTGTAGGCAGCCAGCGGTGTGTTAGCAGCTATAGAGATGTAGCCCACTGGTTACTTCAATGACTGTGTAGGCAGAGGTCATGGGTTTGATCTCACAGTGGTGTTATTTGATAAGGCTGTCTGAGGCTTTTCCTTTCAGTTTGAATCAGTGGTGCCAGCAAAATGCACCTTCACAGTGCTATAATCTTAAGGTGCCTCATAAGGCCCTTTAGGGCACATTAGAAGGCGCCTTGGCGGACAGGGCACTTTGTAATGTGCCCTATGGAGTGCCTTATAGGGCGCCTTATGCGGCACCCTAAGTTACGGCACTGTGAGGATGTTTTTGCTGGCAGCACTGATTTAAATTAAAATAGGGAAATGCTTCAGACAGCCTTCTTACATAACACCACTGCAGGATCAAACCCATGACCTCTGCCTCCACAGTCATTGCAGTAAACAGTGGGCTACATCTTTATAGCTTCTAACACTGCGCAGGCATGAACTTAAGGTTAACCCACGTTAACATGCCACAGCGCCCACTATCGCGCGATACAGATTCTTGCTACCTTGCCGCCGGAATGCCCACTCCTTATATGGCATTCTTCACATTATCGCTGCAACTAGCGCCGGTAACATTAAGACGGTTTAGTAAACAAACCCCTTAGAGTACACTTCTCATCTGAAATCTAATGGCTTGATTGTTACCCTTCAAGGCAGTCTCCTTTCCTCTCTCCTTCTTGGCTGAACCTGGTTGACTCCTTTTCTTCCTTGTTTGCACCTTCTACATCGACTGCTAGGAGTTGGTAAATGTTATTTGACAACATGGCAACTGTGAGGCAGATGTAGTGGAGGTTTCTTTTCCTCCCTTCAGAAAATGACTTCTTTGGAGCTCAAGGGTGGAACCCACCCACCAAATTTTTTAAAGGCGCAACACTTGAAGGAGTGGGTCAGTGTTAGGTGAAGATGAATACATTTTTACTCATTGGGCCTGAGAGAGAGCCTGTGAAGGGGAGGATTTGGGAAGAGGGTATTAGGCCACTAAGGTTTTATGATCTTCCTGAGGGAGCCTATCACACAGGATGGTGTGGGAGGTGGCCACCAACAATGAGTTCCCTCTGTGATGGCCTCTGTTTTTACAACTATAGCCACAGTGTCAAGGCTGCCATTTTTAAAATTTCTCATACCTTGGCATGTCCAGGAATACATTATAAATTTAAGTACAGGATGCAGATGAGAGCAAGCACAAAAGAGCGAAGGTGTGGAGGTCACAAGTGCTTTATTGAATGAAAATACCCCAACGCGTTTGGCTTATGCCTACATCAGGGGCGAGGAACTGCAAAAACAATTTGGGTCGAGTGCTCTGTTCACTCTGCAGACCACAATGTGTCAGTTTTTACCTACAGGGTTCTGAAGTTTTTATCTCAGTTAACTTATGGTGCTTAACATCCGCACATTCTCAGCTTTTGAATTGTTTTTACAGTTCCTTGCCCCCTGATGAAGGCATAAGCCGAAACGCGTTGGGGCCTTTTAATTCAATAAAGCACTTGTGACCTCCACACCTTCGCTCTTTGGTGCTTGCCTTTGTTTGCGAGGGTAGCTCCCTCTGTGTTCCTACAGGATGCAGATGAGCCAGGAGCACGTTTCCATCCCATAGTCAAGTACTACAAAAAGATCGGATAACACACAAAATGTTTTCACAGGTTAGTACACCAGTCACTTTATCTCCTGTTGCCTCAGGTACTTACCTAGATTGCAAGTTGTTTGAGGTAAGGCCTTATTGCATCTGGATTTGAATAATTCCATAACCTGCATCGAACATCATTTGGAAAGGTGGACCAAAGATAAATATCATACTCTCATATCTGTGCAATGTCACCCAGTGGGTCCCTTTTTAAATGAGGTTGTATCACGAACACTGCTTGATGACCAGATCCTAGAAAACTCATCCTAAGGGCTAAATGATTTTAAAGACCACAGATAAGGGTATAAGGTAAACCAGTTTATAGCTCCCCCGCCCAGTAACCTTGCTGGCACAGATGCAGACAGCATAAGGTGAATGAGTAACTATTGCACTGCACCACCCAGCATTAAAAGTGGAATACAACTTAAACAGCTGGCCGGCCTTCCCTCTTGGAGGGTGATATCATTTTTGCCACATTATGAAACCAAGGTACTTTTGAACGTGCGACCCACCATAACTAGCAGGCTGAGGTATTGCACTGCAGCTTCCATATTCCCGCAGAACTGTAAGCACTGAGGAGATTTTCATTTCCTGATTGCTGTCTTCTCTTTTGATGTTTTTAGGTCTCCTCTGCTTTTTGTTTTGCTGGGCCATGTTTATTTCTTCACTATTTTATTTAAGGACATTTTAATTTCAGAGTTGATCGCCATAGCTATAAAATATACTATAAGTTAGCTTGAAAAGTCTACACAAACCATGATATTCTACTTTTCATTCATCTGAGTGTGGAATTCCTTCGGTTGCTGCCCCTAATATTTTAATATTAGGCGTGCAAGGGCCGATATTCAAAACACTTATCCTGATAGCCAATGGGAGATTGTCTGGCTAGGGGCGCAGAGCTACATATTCAGCGGCTCTATCCGAAAATCTCCACAGACTGTCCAGGGCTATCCACTTAATGCACAGGCAGTCCAAGGATGGAGCAAGAGCGGTACCAGTGTTATTTGGATATGTGCCGCCGCTTACCCAGAGAGTGCAATTTTCAGCTAGCACTTACCCGGATAGTTTAGGCTGCATGGAAAGCAGGCCTAAGTTGCTCTACAGGTGGGTACTGGCTGAAAATCGTACCACTCAACCTGAATATTCAGCAATAGCTCCGATCGGCTACTGCCACTGAATATTCTGTTAGTATTTAAGTGTCGTGGTTGGCAGCTGCAGAGTTTGAATAGTGACCTGTTTGATAATCAAGTTCACCTGTTTTAAGGTTAAGGTTTCTCAACAGGTCTCATGAAGTGCCTGTATGGTGGTTTAATCCATCTGTCTGTCCAGAGACATGATAACTTTTGTTAGGGTGGACTACATAGACTCAAACGTTATCCAAAAGTCAACTATGGTCTTTGACTTTACTCTATTGCGACTTATCAGAACCTGATGAGTGACCGTGGCAAGCTATAGGAAACTTTGCCAAAATCACATGGGGGGGGGAGGTAATTTTATAGACCTTTTCTGCTCATAAAACGCAGATTTCTGCCTTATAAAATTAGGTCATGCCTAACAGTGCATGCGGTGCAAGAAGCCATATACCTATACCGGAGGCATGCTCAGTGGAGGGGAGCAGTTTGGGTAGATCATTGGCAAAGTTGCAATTTATGTACATAGAGCCTGATATTCAGCGCAGGAAGCTAGCCACCAGCGCTGAATCCTAGATCCAGATATTCTGGCCTTTTGGTTTTATGTGGTTTTAATGGTTGTCATGGTTTTAATGTCATATTTATTTGTATTATTCTATTGTTCTGATTGTTTTTAATTATTTTAAGTGTATTTACTAATTTTATATTATTTATATACTTTTTCTCTTTAAGGTTCCCCCTGACGAAGACTCAGCCGAAACGCGGCCGTGTTGGGGATTTTAATAAAGGACCATTGGGGTTACTTTCTCGGCTTTGTCTTGGCAGCAGAATACGGAAGCTAACGGGACAGCAGCGATATTCAGCAACTGCTTGGTTAGCTTCTGCGGCTAAAGTAAGTCCAGACTCTACTTTTCCTTCTATCGACTCATCTCCCTTCTTCCCTTCGTTTCCAAAATTCTTGAATATGCAGTTCTCCGCCATTGCCTTGAATTTCTCTCCTCTCAAGCCCTGCTAGATTCACTTCAATCTAGCTTTCGTCCCTTACATTCTACTGAGACGCCCCTTGCCAACGTTTCCAGCAACTTATTCCTGGCTAAATCCAAGGGTCTTTACTCAATCCTCATTCTTCTTGACCTTTCTGCTGCTTTTGACACAGTTGGCCACCTCCACTGCTATTCCACTCTCAGTTGGTATATCCCAAGGGTCTGTTCTGGGCCCTCTCCTTTTCTCTCTCTATACCCAGTCCCTTGGTGCTCTCATCTCCTCCCATGGCTTTCAGTACCATTTTTATGCTGATGACTCTCAGATCCATCTCTCTACACCTGATATTTCTCTGACACTCCAAGCCTGAATGTCTGCCTCCTCATCTGACATCACGGCCTGGATGTATCAAAGTTGTATGAAATTGAACATGTCCAAAATGGAACTTCTTATTTTTCCCCCTAAACCTTCCTCCTTTCTCTATCTCCATAGTTACACCCCTTCTACTTCCTGTTTCCTCAGTCTGCAACTTTGGGGTCATCTTTGATTCCTCCCTCACCTTCTTCATAGACATCCAACTGATTGCTAAAATCTGTCATTTCTTTCTCTATAACATTAACAAAATGCATCTCTTCCTTTCTGAACATACTGCTAAAACACTTATCCACTCTTTGGTCATCTGCCATCTAGACTATGGCAACCTCCTCCTTGCTGGCCTCCCTCTGAGTCATCATTCTTCCCTTCAATCTGTTCAAAAGTCTGCTGTGTGGCTAATCTTCCTCCAGCCCCGTGATACTCATATAACCCCTCTTCTCAAGTCACTTCATTAGCTCCCCTTCCATTTCCGTATCCAATTCAAACTTCTCCTTCTAACCTATAACTGTGTTCACTCTATTGCCCCTCATTATCTTTCCTCTCTCCTCTCTCCCTACCCCCCTCCCCGTGAACTCCGCTCTTCCTCTGGCTTGCTTCTCTCTATGCCCTTTTCTTCTACTGACAACTCCAGACTTTGATCCTTTCACCTTGCTGCCCCATATCCCTGGAACAAACTACCTGAATCTGTATCTCTGCCCCTTTTCAAATCCATGATATGGCTCACATCTTTGTGGCTGCTTTTGGATCCTGATTCCTTGTTTTCCTTGCGCCTCCTTACTTTTCCCTATTTGTAGCCTTGTTCTCAGCTATTGTATTGTCTGTTTTAATTAGACTGTAAGTTCTAACGAGCAGAGACCGTCTTTTATATATATATCTGTTGGGCGCTGCATATGCCTTGTAGCGCTATATAAATGATTAATAGTAATTGTAGTAGTAACAGCAGCATTTGCTGTGCCTCGCTTTAGCCTCGTGTCACTAACCCGGCAGTGGCTCAATATCGCCGCTGCACGATTAGTGATGGATGGCATCCCCACAATGCCACTGACATGCCCCAATGCTAACCAGTTAGCTTCAGGGCATGTAGTGATGACACCTGCAGATATTCAGCGGCACTAACCATGTTAGCAAATATCCAGCAGAGTGGCGTTTACGCAGGACCACTTGCAACCTCAACGTGCCATGGACAGTTAGTGCCGCAATTCATCCAAGCTGTCACGGTCTCAAGCTAACTGTTAAAGTGTGTCCCAGCTCGCCTTTAGCGTGCACCAGAACCTGCGCTAAAAGCTAATCCCCTTTAGTAAAAGACCCCCCTATATCTTTATAAAATACTAGCCGAATTCCTGCAGAAATCGCACCTACATTACGCCTGCTCTCAAGCAGAAGTTAATGTTAGTGCACACTTTACACATTTTTATTTTATTTATTTAAAATAGTTATATACCAGCATATGCACAATGCGTTCAAGGCGGTTCACAATACATTAAAACAAGAACAGTCCCACAAGCCTCAACATCATTACTACTATAAAAGGGAACTCTACACCTCACCCCCTCCTCTCTCAACAACAACCAGCACTCCCTCTACTACGCCTCCCTACCCATCAAAGGGAAAAAAATGTTGTTCCTCCTGCAGACTGACGGAGGGGGGGGGGGATGGGGAGTTTGTTCCACCACAGAGGGGCAGCCACCGCAAAACACCTCACTCTCTACTTATTCTGCCTCATTGCTTAAGGCCTAGAACCACCTATCGCATGTCCTGGCCCGACCACAGCTCCCTCCCTGGACAATATCAAGCGAGTTCCTCTGCAAGTAACCCAGCTCCTGATTTCTCAGAGTCCTAAATGTTATCAACAGCAGCTTAAATACTGAACACTGCTCTCTCGGGAGCCATTAAAGCTGAAGCAGCAAGTACTTTGGTAACCCCACAAAAAGCAGATTACAATAATCCAACACTGAGATCATCAGCACCCGAATCAGAATGCGCATGGCTTCCTCATCTAAAAATGGCCGCAGCTGACGTACCAGGCGCAGTTGCCCATGAGCCACCCGAATCACTTTTGAAACTTGGGCTTGAAGATCCAAATCCAAATTCATCAACATCCCCAGATTACAAATTTCCTTTTTCCAGGCTAGTCTGACCCCTGCAATCTATGACCATTCCTTCAGTTCCACTTCCTCCACCCCTCCAAACACTAACAGTTCAGATTTCTGAGTGTTCAACATAAGACGGTTAGCCCTCGGCTAAATCCCCAACTCCTCCAAACAGGCATTGACTGTCCCAACAGTTTCCTCCATTGACCGATTTGAGACCACCACTACCTAAATATCATCTGCATATTAAAAATATTGGAAAGCATGGTTCCTCATAAGCTGCCCTACAGGGCTCATAAAGATATTAAAAAGGCAAGGTGATAGTGCCGAATCCTATGGGACGCCACACCCTAATTGCTATAAAAAAGTCGATAACTATCTCAACACCCTATTTCCCACCTCTATCACCCTGCATCTCTCCAGCAGGATATCCCAGTCTACTAAATCAAACGCGGCTGACAAATCAGCGTAATGACCATGGCTATATTCGTCCTTTCCCTAGCCTGACCCACCAACTTCATCTCCACTGCCAATAAAGTTTCAGTCCCCAACCCCTTCCTAAAGCCAGCCTGTCGCCAATCCAATCATCCCCTCCTCTCCAGGTTCCCTTCCATCTGGTCCTCAACTGCTTGACCCTTCTTAGGAATAGGAGTCACCCTCACCTCCTTCAATACATCTAGGTAGTTCCTTGGTTCAGCGAAGCATTCACAGATCTGTTAGCCACCCTACCACTTCCTCAGGCCCACCCTGCAACAATCACCCCAGAAGCGGATCCATGTACATTCCTCTCAAGCGCAACCACTGCAGAATCCCCTGTACTATATCCTGATTCACCACAGCAAATTTCTCCCATCACTGCTGTACCTAGCCCTGTGCAAGCGGTGCAGCCACACAGGGTGCAAATGATTAAGGGCGCATTTGGGGTTACAGGCCTCGGCTCCTCCCCCCGCTGCCTGCCCTTGCCCGCCGCCGCTTTTTGTGTTCCCTTGATGGCAGCGGTGATGGGTAGTGCCAGCAGCAGCAGAGCGGACCTGATCTCAAAATGAAAAAAATCCACGCAGGTCTTTCCGACTCTGCACCTGTATTTATTTATTTATTTATTTAACTGTATTTATATCCCGCTTTTCACCGGGTCAAAGCGGCGTTACACTCAAGGGTGGGGATAATTAAGTATAAGGGTGGGGCCATCACCAGGTAGGCAACATTGATGATTTCGACATAGGACAGACTTTAGAAATGGACAGTATAGTTCAGTTTTCGATCAGAGGTCCATAGTGGGTGCGATCAGGGGTTGGTGCACTTTCTGGTGGTAGTTGCTTCGAAGCATTTTTGGAATAGGATGGTTTTTAACTGCTTTCTGAATGACATTAGATCGTTATTGTTTCTAAGGTGGCTCGGTAGAGAATTCCATAGGGATGGAGCATAACGTTCAAAGGCTCGATTGCATGTCCGTTGAGAGCATTTGGTTCTTTTGTGAGGGACGGTGAGGGAGTTGCTGGAGGCCTGTCTGGTGGTTTTGCCATGGGCTGGACGAGACAGCAGGGTGCAGGGCTGGGTGTTCTGTGTTTGGTGGATGGCTTTGTGGGTGAGTAGGATGGATTTGTATTTAGTTCGTGCTTCGAAGGGAAGTATGTGCAGGTCTCTTAGAATTGGGGTGATGTGGTCGCTTTTCCTTGCTCTCTGAATGATTCTCGCTGTGGTGTTCAATGCAGTTCGGAGGGTTTGGTCTGTGTGGCTGGTAGTCCATGGTAGATTATGTTGCAGTAGTCCAGATGTGGGAGTGTCATAGCTTGCATTACCGTCCTGAAGTCTTGAGGTTCAAGGAGGGGTCTGAGACGTTGCACTGTTTTTGCCTTGTGGAATATAATTCCGGTGGTTTTAGTAATTTGTTGCTTGAGGGTTAGGGCTTGGTCAATGATGATGCCTAGATATCTTATTTGTGGCTGTATTTGAATGCGTGTGGTTCCTATGTTAAGGTGTGTGGGCGGTGTGAAGTCTGGGTCTTTTGTCACTATGAGGGCTTCAGTTTTCTTTATGTTTATGGATAGGTTATTTTCTTGTAGCCAGTCGGATACTTCGGTGAAACATGCTGATAGATGTATATTTGTTGGATTTGTGGTTGTAATTGGGGTGTAGAGCATGATATCATCAGCATATATATGAAAGTTGATGTTGTGGGTACGTATGACTGAGCAGAGCGGCTGTATGCGGGTCTGATCCCTCGGTCCTCTGACGTAGGTTCACATCAGATGAGGGAGGAACCAGAGCAGTCATTACAAACGTTGGTCTTTGCAACTCCGTGCTTGAATGGCTGGTCCGGTCTCTCCCTCCTCTGATATGAGCCTATGTTAGAGGAGGAAGGGATCAAACCTGCGTGCAAGCATGGAGTCGAAAAGACCCATGTGGTGTTCTTTCAATCTGAGAACAGGTCTGTTCCACTGCTGCCGGCACTGCCGCCACCGAGGGAACACAAAAAGCAGCAGGGCAAGGGCAGGCAGCATGGGGGGGGGGGGGGTCGGCTGGACATGGGAGCGTGGGGTAAGATGGGGAAATGCTGGACAGGGGACAAATGTGATGGAGTGCACAGGGTGTATTTATGGCTTGGTAAGACCCTGCCTCCCATTCCCTTATCCCTTGCTGTACCCAAACTCTCCCCCCCCCCCACACCACCCTCCCATCCCCTTTCACCCTCAACTTCTCTACCTTTGCCTCAAAATAATCTGCCTGCTTGTACCTTCGCTACCTTAAAAAGTTCCTTTGGCTTATACCCCATTGTCTCCACCCTGACAGATCAGGCCCTTCGCCTCACTCCCTGAATCATTTGCCGATAGTTATTGGACTATCTTCTCCAAACTTCCCTATCCTGTCCCTTCCCAGACTTCTGCCACTGCCTCTCCAATCTATGCAACCCCCTTTTTCTCTTACAATAATGCTATGGTATGCCACCCCCTATTCCTTGATTTTATCTCATTAACTTGAACCCACCTCTGAGGGGCCACTTCCTCCAATGCCCTCTGCATCTTCTCAATCCAATCTTGAAACTGATCCCCTTCCTCCCTCTTGTCCTACCCTCCTTCTATTCAACCCTTTTTTCCACAACACCGACTCCTCTATCTTTCCCATACACTATTTACATACAACTTGACTCTACCCAAATGAAAATAGCAGCATAAAATGATCCAACCAAGGACCTTCCACCCCATCTGTGGAGTGGAGGAGTGGCCTAGTGGTTGGGGCAAGGTACTTCAGGCCGGAAGGTTGGGGGTTCAAATCCCACTAGAGGACAGCAACCTTGGGCCAGAAGGACTGGGGTTTCTAGTCCCACAGGTGCTCCTTGTGGTTTTGGGCAAGCCACTTAACCCTCCATAGCCCATGTTCCCTGTAAATATATGTGTAAATAGTTAATATGGTTATCCAAGTTGAGATCCCTGTTATTTGCAATTACGGTGTAATCCCCCACTGTAAAATACCTTGATGTTCCATGTAAACAGCACTGATATCAAATAGCACGGTATATAAGAAAAATAAATAAAAAATAAATCTTCCACCACTACCCCCAATCCCCTCACCCCATCCCTGGACCCAAAATTTAAATCCAACGTATTCCCTTTCACATGAATCACCTCGGACACTATGGTGGTCATTCTGATGAGCGAATAGCAGGATTGGATGTATGACCCCAGATCATGATTCTTCTCTCAGCGCACCCCGCACGTACAGATCATTTGTACGGGGAGCACTGGATGGTGCCAGGAGGGGGCAGTTCAGGGGCAGAGTGGAGGTGGAGCGGGGAAGGGGCCAGCTACCAGGATGTACAGAGGCAATTCCAGTTGTGCCTCTGTAGTTCCCTGGCTCCTATTACACACACGGCTTATTCCACCCTGATGGTGGAATAAGTTCCAGAAGCTGTGGTAATCGCAGCCTGCAGCCCCCCTACCCTATCGCGATGCCACAGGAGAGCTCCCGCTGTCTGATCCCGGTCTTGGGGGCCCCCTCTGAGAGTTGGATGGTGGGATGATGGGGCCGCTATGCGTTTGGCCATTCGGTTGCTCCGGCTGGATGTACCAGTGCCATGGCGATGGGACGCCACTGCACCAGCACACCAGTCGAAGCGTTTTGCAGTCTAGGTGGGCAGGCCAGTAGATGCCCCCTGCACTGGAATGGGGTGCCCAGTCAAACGTCTATGTTCTCGATTCTGCCGTCATGGGTACATCCGGACTCCGTGGCAGCAGAATCGGGAAGATCTACAGCATGTCCAGGTTTTGGCTGGGCATGTGACTGGATGTGCCGGGATCAGAATCGGCCTCCACCTGCTTATACTCCAAATCCTATAATACAGATATCAAAAAAGGCTCATGACCCTCCCCTCTACCTGCATTAAATTCCCCCAACGCCAACAATTCCCCATAATCCAACTCTGTTTCAACAATTTTATCCACCAAAATTCCTGCTTAAGCCCAGGGACACCATGCAACAGAAACCCTCCTACCTCCTATTCCCCTTTCAACCCTACCAAAATACCTTCACATCCCGAGCAACCTCCTATCTCTGCTAAACTAGAGACCAGCATTTATGGGAAAACACTGCAACCCCCCCCCCTACGTTTGCCCTTCCTAGCCACCTAATGACACTCATAACCTTGGGGGGGGGGGCACAGTAAAGAACTAGTCACCCCACCCACTTCCACAAACCATGTTTCAGTAATGAACAGTAAAGCAAGCCCAGCATCAATAATTAAATCATGCAAGATATGTCATTTGTCACGTGCTGAGGGGGCATTCACCAACAAACAGGACACCATATTTCCTCCAATCCCTTACCCACAATCCCCCTTCTCCAAGGACCTCAACACATGCCCCCCATCTCCTAACCTTCCCCAACCCCCTCCATCCATATACTCCCTCCCACTAACCACCCCTATCCCTTGTACCTCCCCAACATTTGCAAGCACATAATGCCACCTCTCCCAAACACTCACGATATACACATATTTTATAAAATACACACGTAAATGTCGACTCTCCAGGATCTGACCAGGATCCTCCCCTGAGCATGCCTACTCCTCAAGCTGGCATGCACCATACACAATTTTAGGCATGACCTAACTAACTTTATAAGAAGTGCTTTATGCACCCAAAACAGCAGTTTACATGCAATAAAGGGTTATAAAATTGTGCTCTGTGAGGGTTGATGGCGGTGTAGACTGGTAGGCATCACTAAACTCTCTTGGTACTGGTTCCGATGAGCTGCAAAAGTTAACCTTGACATGTTCCATTTTTTAAAATAGCTTCTTTAGTTTCATTTTCCCTGTTTTGTAGCCAGTGATGACAGGTTGCTGTATTCTAAGCAAGGTGTTGTTTTGTAAATATATGTTTTTAGTTAAGCACTGTGGTTGATGATATGGTATTTTTCATTTTTACCCTGCACATTGGAATTATATCAGTAGCACCTTTTCACCACGTTTGACTTCTTATTTTCATTGATTTTATTTTGCTGCCGGCTTTTTGAATATTATATTCATTTGCTTACATATGGGGCACCACAGAAAGGTTTGCTTAAAGTTTTAAATAACCCCTAATTTCTATAGACATTTTATAATATTTTTTATCACATTATTTTTATGTTTTTATTTTTATTTATATGAATGCATTTTTTAATGATTTTGATGGGATGTTTTAATAGATGTATGATTAATTGTTGACTCAAGCTTGCAGGAAGACATATTTTTCAGTGAGAGGTATGTTTACTAAACCGTGCTAACAGTGCGGGGTTTATCATGTGCTAAGCCCACTGCAACCGTAACCGTGAGCTAAAAATGCAGCCTCAGTAAAACTCCCATGCTAACTGCTTAGCATGAGTTGTGGCAGAGACTGGGTAGGTTAGGGCACAGTGTGGGCATTGACTGCACATTATGCTTAGCATAGGTGTATTTAGCATGTGCCCACCGTCAATGTTACAGTTACTCACTGCTACTTCAATGAGTGGCGGTAACTGCACCCATGATAATCACATGGCGGTGGTGCTGGACGTGTGCTAACCGCTTGGGGACATACCCTGCATGCTCCCATTCATTAGCATGGGTCTGGCGCCACCTCCGCAGTAAGGGGCATATTTACTATAGCGCACTATTAGCATGTGTTCCAGCTGGAAAACCAGTGCAGAGGCCCTGTTAACTTTTGCAGGTATGTGCACCCATCCTCTACCATTAGCACATTGGTAATGCACCACACCACACTAACTGCCGCGCAAGTGCGCTCACCGCAACCTCATAAGATTACATTAGCTGCACCTGAACTAATGGCAAAATTTGCAGCTAGCACATGCCCAAAATGCCTGCACCATCAGTGCCCATGTTCGACCTCTAACCTGCTCAGTCCTTGCCCAATTGCACGCTCACTGGTTAGCATGGGAAATTTAACACGGGGCCCCGAGCTAACAGTTAGCAAGGGTTAGTAAACATGCCTCTACATTTTGGGGCTGAATGTATGGTAAATTACTGTGTTTTAGTAAACATACCCCTTTTAATATACTTTTTATATTTTCTTTTTTTTTTATTACTTTACATTTTTATTATTTCCCTGATACTTACTGTTACTATTATTACTTTTTTATTATCATAAGTGTTTTAAGGATCCTTCTTGTCATTGGCATAAAGTAGGGCCACCCCTCAAATTTTTTATTGCAGCTCTGTAACTTTGGGGATATATGGGGTCATTTTGAAAGGTTTAGTCGTGATTTAGGATGTCAGAAGATGTGCACATGGACGTCTCCGAAGCCATTCCATAGTCGTCTCCAGACATCCAAGTAAGCAAGGGGGTGTGGTGGGCAGGGCCGGCCCGTCCATTGAGCAAGAATGTTTTTTGCACAGGGCCCCGCGTTTCAGGGGGCCCCGCGCAAAGAACATTCTGCTTTTTTTTTTTTTTTAAATTACATTAAAAAAAAAAACCTGTCTCTGGCTGCTGCCGCTGCCGCGTCCGTCGCAGCAGCGTCAGAATGGAGTGTCCCGCGGGGCCCCCTCTCCTCGTTGAGCCCTCTGCAAGGGCTTTCAGATTCGCGAAGGGAGAGTGCTCCCTCGCGTCTCTGTAAAGCCCGCAGGGGCTAATGGGAAATTTCCCATCAGCCCCTCGCGTCTAAAGGGGCAGATGGGAAATTTCCCATTAGCCCCTGCGGGCTTTACAGAGACGCAAGGGAGCACTCTCCCTTCGCGAATCTGAAAGCCCTTGCAGAGGGCTCAACGAGGAGAGGGGGCCCCGCGTGACACTCCATTCTGCTGCTGCTGCGACGGATGCGGCAGCGGCAGCAGCTAGAGCCAGGTGTTTTTTTTTTTTTTAATTTGCCAGAAGGGAAGGGACGGGAAGGGAAGGGGGGGGGGGGGTTAAGACTGGTAATGGGCTGGGGGGCTGATGGAGGCTGTCTGGAAATGTGCTGGGGGTGGGGTTAGGACTGGAAATGTGCTGGGGGGGGGGTTAGGACTGCAAATGGGCTGGGGGGGGGTTAGGACTGCTAATGGGCAGGGGCTGATGGAGGCTGACTGGAAATGGGCTAGGGGGGGTTAGGACTGGAAATGTGCTGGGGGGGGTTAGGACTGGAAATGTGCTTGGGGGGGGGTTAGGACTGGAAATGTGCTGGCGGGGGGGGTTAGGACTGGAAATGGGCTAGGGGGGGTTAGGACTGGAAATGTGCTGGGGCTGATGGAGGCTGACTGGAAATGGGGTGAGGGGGGGTTAGGACTGGACATGGGCTGGGGGGTTAGGACTGGAAATGTGCTTGGGGGGGTTAGGACTGGAAATGTGCTAGGGGGGGGGGTTAGGACTGGAAATGTGCTGGGGGGGTTAGGACTGGAAATGGGCTAGGGGGGGTTAGGACTGGAAATGTGCTGGGGGGGGTTAGGACTGGAAATGGGCGGGGGGGGTCACGACGGCTACTGGGCTGGGGCTGAGGGAGGCTGACTGGAAATGGGGTGAGGGGGGGTTAGGACTGGAAATGGGCTAGGGGGGGGGTTATGACTGGAAATGGTCTAGGGTGGGATAGGAATGTAAATGTGGAGGGGGGGTAAACGACTGGAATAGTGGTGGGGGGGTTAGGACTGGAAATGGACTAGGGGGGGGGTTAAGACTGCTAATGGGCTGGGGCTGATGGAGGCTGACTGGAAATGGGCTGGGGGGGTTAGGACTGGAAATGGGCTAGGGGGGTTAATACTGGTAATGGGCTGGGGGTTGATGGAGGCTGACTGGAAATGGGGTGATGGGGGGTTAGGACTGGAAATGGGCTGGGGGGGGGGTGGTTAAGACTGGTAATGGGCTGTGGGCTGATGGGGGCTGTCTGGAAATAGGGTGATGGGGGGTTAGGATTGCTAATGGGCTATGGGGGCGCTAGGACAGGAAATGGGCTGATGGGGAGGGGTTAGGACTTGAGGTGGGCTGATGTGGTTAGGACTGGTAATGGGCTGTGGGCTGATGGGGGGGTTAGGACTGGCAATGGGCTATGGGGGCTGACTGGAAATGGGCTGATGGGGTTAAGACTGGAAGTGGGCTGAGGGGGGGTTAGGACTGGTAATGGGTTATAGGGGGGGCTTAAACTGAAAATGGGTTGATGGGGGGCTAGGACTGGTAATGGGTTGGGGGATTGCTATGACTGGAAATGGACTGAGTGGACGGGGAGGCTTGAACTGCAAATAGTTGATGGGGAGGGAGCTTGGAATGGAAATGGGCTGTGAGGGAAGGGAGCTAGGACTGAAAATGGGCTGATGGAGCAGCTAGGATAGGACTGGAAATGGGCTGTTGGGGGGGGAGCTAAGATTGGAAATGGGCTGTGGTGGGGGCTTGAATTGAAATGGACTCATGGAGGGGCTAGAACTGGAAGTAGGATCATGGGGGGGCTTGGACTGGAATTGGGCTGAGTGGAGGGGAGCTAGGATTTGACATGGGCTGATGGTGGGGCTAGGAAATGACTAGAAATGGGCTGATGGGGGGCTAGGATTGGAAATGAGCTGATGAAGGGACAGACTGAAAATGGATGGGGGAGCTAGGACTGGAAATGGGTTGATGGGGGGGCTAGGACTGGAAATTTATTTTATTTATTTATTTACATTCTCTTATATACCGCGCTATTCTGCATCAGTGCGGTTTACATTGAACAAACTGAAATTACATTGAACAGGGCATTATAACTTGGAGATAACGATTTTACAGGGAACATGGGCTATGGAGGGTTAAGTGGCTTGCCCAAGACCACAAGGAGCACCTGTGGGACTAGAAACCCCAGTCCTTCCGGCCCAAGGTTGCTGTCCTCTAGTGGGATTTGAACCCCCGGCCTTCCGGTCTGAAGTACCTTGCCCCAACCACTAGGCCACTCCTCCACTCCTGGAAATGGGCTGATGCAGGGACTAGAAGGGAATGGATGCTGGGTGAGACTGGAACTAGAAGGGAGCTGATGTTGGGGGAGGATTAGAATGGGATGGGGCTGGGAGAGTAAAATGGAGAGGGGAAAAATATTTTGTGTGGGAGGGATGAAAAATCTACAATTGGCCGGGTATTGGGAGAGTAAGTGGGGATTGAGGATGGAGGGGTAAACTTTGTGTGGATGAAATAAGAATGAGGAAAGAGCAAAAGGAGAAAGATTAGTATGTTAAAGCAGATGTAGAGAGAGAGGATGGAAAGAAAACTAGAAGAGAGAAGAAAGGACAAATGGACAGCAGACGATGGAGAGTTAGCAGAAAACATGAAGAAACCAGAAGAAAGTGGCTGGAGCAATTGCAACTGAAAAAAAAATGCACAAAAGGTAGAAAGATATCTCTTTATTTTGAATTTATTAACTGGAATATGAAAGCTCTGGGAAATGTGCATCATTAACGTCTGCGCTTTGTTTGGTACAAGAGGAAATTGATTTATAGTTTTATTTCTACAGTGTTGTTGTACATTCCAAGTTTGGCTTTTGGGGTTCCCAGTTTAATTATTGCCTTCCTGTTTCTAAATTGCGATTCCTTGTTTGGTGATGGTCTATGTTCTGCATGTGTAACTGAGCAGAGGTATTCTGTTTATGTAATTCCTATTTGACATTGCCACTTGTTCTCTTTCCCCAGTATTCTCTGAAATGTACTGGTTTAATATTTGCAGTGTTTCCTTTTGATAGGTAGGGTCTGGTGCTTTGTGAGTCCTGATAATGCTGTCAGGATACAGCGGGTTTGCTATGGGTTCTAAATGGGCAGCGTTTGTAGTAGTTCCTAATGTGCCTGGCGGTTGGCACTGGATTATAGTAATGTAGAAATCTTTTAGTCTTTCTTTATCCATACACTCATTAAGAGACATGTTTACTAAAAGTTAGTGAATGGTAACATTATGCAAATATTTATGCAAATAAGACCACTTATGCAAATGAGGCCCCGCACCGAGTCTCCGCACATGGCCCCGCACCCCCCTTGGGCCGCCCCTGGTGGTGGGGACGTGTCTAAGGAAGTGCAATGGACTTACACATCCCTATTCAATTTCAGGAATGAAAGGGATGTCTGCAGACACATCTAAATCTGCTGCAGGCATGAATAGGCATCAGGGAAGTGCTTGTTTAGGTTTTAAAACATCCAGAGAGGGTAGAGAAGATGGAGCGTTAAGTGACTAGTCTAAGATCACAAAGACCTATCATGACCTAGTATATGACGGCAAAGAAAGACCAGTATGGTTCATCTAGTCTGCCCAGCAAGACAGCAAGAATTGGTGCACCTGCTGCTCCGTGCAGGTCACCTCTCCCATGCCTTAGTTTAGGGGTGTACCCAGGGCTCTGTGCAGGTCACCCCAATTTGTTGAGATATAAGAGATAGTTTAGTTTATTTTGATTTTATCCTGTTGCTATAAAGGGATCCACCATGTCTGTCCCATGCCATTTTGAATTCTATCACTGTATTTGCCCCTACCACTTCCATATATTTTAGAGGAAAGGCAGGATGGGGAGATATGATAAAGACATTTAAATACCTCCATGGCATAAATGCACAAGAGGAGAGTCTCTTTCAATCGAAGGCAAGCTCTATTACGAGAGGACATATGATGAGAGTGAAAGGGGATAGACTCAGGAGTAATATGCAGAAATATTTCTTTACGAAAAGAGTGGTAGCGTGGAATAGTCTTCCAGTGGAGGTGGTAGAGACGAAAACAGTATCTGAATTAAAAAAAACATGGGACAAACACAGAGGATCTCTAAAGGGAAAAAGGGGACTGTTGTAGTGGATGATATGGAAGAGCAGACTAGATAGGCCATGTGGTCTTTTTATGCCATCATAGTTCTATGTTTCTCCTTTTCTACCACAAACTGTTAGTAGAACCTTTCCAGTATTTTGCCTCTTTCTCTTTAATTGTTTACTTTTCCAGATACGTTTCATTTAGAAGTAAGATTCAGCACTGTGGATAAACAGGGGATAATTTAATGCCGATAACAATTCTCAAAATGTGCCTATCCCATGACTGTTTTCTAAAGGAAATATAGGCATGGATGGGCCTTCATAAGCTAGGGTCTAGACTCTGAAACAGTATGGATCTGCTATCTCTCTAGGTAGCGGCACTGAATAGATGGATTGACCCAGTGACTGTGCCGGAATTATCCATTTAGTTTATGTCTGGTATTCAGCAATCCTAAACTAAATGGATAAATGTGAATTTTGTGGCTGACTATCTTCGCTAATTTAATAATTCTTATGGCTGCCTCCGCCCTGCCCGTAACCCGGCCCACAATTAGATGGATGGTATTGGGCTTTTTAGTGATTTAGATGGTCCAATACTACCCATGTAACCTTTAAAATTCTACAGATAAGAAAAGGATGCATTCGCCGGATGCTGGTGCTTTGAATGCTGGCCGTAGACTCCTAGAATAATCCCAGTAGCAGACAAATCTCATGTACAAATTTATATCTGCTGCAAAGTGTATGTACTCCATGCGTGTATGCCTGTAGTTCACAAAGCAATCACAGTTCTGCTTCTGCTGTGCCCAGGAACACCTATGCAGAATTAAGGGCGCTCGTATCTTTATATCTGGAAAATGCTTTCTCGAATTTAACCACCAAATGTCTCCTCTTTAACTTGCTCTAAGCATTCTGGCCAGAATGTATGTTTACTGGTATAAAGTCTCAGGGCCGTACCGAGCTAGAATCGTGCCCTGTGTGACTTACACATCGGGCGCACTCCCCCCTCCTCCACATACCTCCGTCCAGCCGCTGCCTGATGTTGTCCTGCTGCCGCCACCCTCTGTTTTCTCCATGGCAGTGCCGGCAGCAGCAGAGCCGACCTAACTTTAAAATATGTAAAAAAATAAAAAAACCATCCCATGCGGCTCTTTCGACTCCACGCTTTAAACGGATCTGATCCTTCCTTCTCTGATGTGTCAGAGGACGGAGGACCAGACCTGCAGAAAAACCCGCGTGGTTTGAGGTTTTTTATTTTACGTCTGCTCAGCTGCCGCTGGTGCCGCTGCCGCTGAGAGAACACAAAGTGGCGGCGGCAGCAGGGCAACAGCAGGCAGCCAAAATACGCCCCCTAAGCCTTTGCATCCTGTGCTTGCACCGCTCACACAGGGCTAGGTGCGGCGCTGTAAAGTCTTATCTGTTTCTCATTGCGCTTCTTGCTACAGATTCCACGGCAGTGCCCACATTGCATTTCCCCTCCCCCGAAAAGAAACAGCCTTCAGCACATTATCTGTTTGCACACGTTCTACAGTCTTATACCTGGAGTGGAGGAGTGGCCTAGTGGCCTAGTGGTTGGGGCAAGGTACTTCAGGCCGGAAGGTCAGGGGTTCAAATCCCACTAGAGGACAGCAACCTTGGGCTGGAAGGACTGGGGTTTCTAGTCCCACAGGTGCTCCTTGTAGTCTTGGGCAAGCCACTTAACCCTCCATAGCCCATGTTCCCTGTAAAATAGTTATCTCCAAGTTATAATGCCCTGTTCAATGTAATTTCAGTTTGTTTAATGTAAACCACACTGATGCAGAATAGCGCGGTATATAAGAGAATGTAAATAAAAAATGCCTCAAGAAAAATAAGCAAAATGGATCCATCTCTACATCTGACTTTACTGAAGACTTTCTTTCAACTTTCCCTATATGAACATTCCCATGTGTCCGCATTTACTCTGACACTGTTTTCTAACTAGAAATAAAAAGACCTTTACGTTGAAACAAGCTACTCTTTTGAGAGGCAGAAGGTAGGCTTTCAGGATATCCCCAATGAATCTACATGAGATAGATTTGCATATACTGGGAGATGCAGTTCATGCAGATTCATTGCGGATATTCTGAAACTCCACCTGCTTAGCTGTGCCTCAGGAAGAGCTCATTTCCGCAATAGAGGCATGTATTTATTTTAACCACCAGGGACAAGCACTGTGGAACCTACAGTATGTGCCTTTTTGAGAACTTGTCAGGTACTTGCGACCTGGATTGGCCACTCTTGGATGGGCTTGATGGACCTTGGTCTGACCCAGTTTGACTTATCTTATGGTCTTATATTAGGCAGGATGAAACAGCTGCCTCAAATGACACATTTTTGGGATGGTGAAAACACCACAGCAGCGGCTGCCTCACTTCTACCTGGCTCCAAGACAGACAGCAACAGCAGTGTTTCCCCTCTGGCTGCTGCCACTGATTTTGAGGTCAGCGGCGGTGGCAATAAAGTAAACACTAAACACGGGGTCCTTGAGCCTCTTGCATGCTTCAAATGCCCTGACAGTCCCTCCGCTTCTGTTGCAGACTTTTCACGTCAGAGATGGCACGAACAACAGAGCCTTGGAAACATGCGGGAATCTCAAAGACTCTGGGCCCAATATTGAGCTAGGCTCACTTTCGAAGGGCTATGCACATACTGGAAGCCGCCGGCTTTCCTCACTTATCTTTTCAGTGCAGATCACTAACTGGGCAGCATGCCTATATTGTAAGCTCTATAGAGCAAGAATTGCCTCTCATGTATTTGTATACAATGCTGCATATGCCTTGTAGCACTATACAAATGTACTCGTTATTAAGAATGGAATAGGAAGAAGACAGAGGAAAAGAGAAACCACCAAGTGATCAGTACCTCACTGGCCAAGACTCTTCCAGCAAGGAGAACACTCTGAAGACTCCAATCTGCAAACTATCAAATTAAGAAACCAAAAAGAAGGCCAGACTAAATAAATGAGTCTTTAAAGCAGTGCTTATTTTATTGCTGCCCGTCACTGCAGACCTCAGCAGATGATGGACACTGGGGGAGGGGACAAGCAGGGAGGGCATAGAGAGATGAAGGAAGATGCTGGACACAGGGGGCCATAGGAAAATGGGATAATGCTAGATATGGGTGATGTCATGGAAAGGGAGAGAGTGAGGGGAGATGCTGGGCACAGGGAGGGTGAGGGAGAGGGAGAGAGGTGAGATGCTAGACACGGGAAAGAGGGAATATGCTGGACATGGGCGAGGGGCTAGTGAAAGAGAGAGGAGAAATGCTAGGCACAGGGAGGGATAGGGAGGGGGGAGAAGTGAGATGCTGGACATGGGAGTGAGAGAGAGAGAGAGAGAGAGAGAGAGAGAGAGAGAGAGAGAGAGAGAGAGAGAGAGGGAAGATCCTGGGCACAGTCATGTGAGGATAGGGAGAGAGAGAGAGAAGATGTTGGACATGGGAGAGGGGCTAAGGAGAGAGAGATGAGCAATACTGGACACAGGGAGGGATAGGGAGAGGAAGAGAAGTGAGACGCATGCTGTGGTCACTCCTCTCCTCAAGAAACCCTCACTAGATCCTACCTGTACTTCTCACTATTGACCCATCTCCCTCCTTCCCTTCGTTTCTAAACTACTTGGATGTGTGGTTCACCACTGCTGCCTCGACTTTCTCTCAAGCCCTTCTGGATCCTCTACAATCTGGCTTTCGTCCTTTACATTCTACTGAAATGACTCTTGCCAAAGTCTCCAGTGACCTCTTCCTGGTAAAATCCAAGGGCTTTTACTCAATCCTCATCCTTCTTGACCTTTCTGCTGCTTTTGACATTGTTGACCACAACCTTCTCCTTGATACCTTGTCCTTGTTTGGTTTCAAGGGCTCGGTGCTATCCTGATTCTCTTCTATATCAGTGTTTGCTCTGGCAGATCCTCCTCTACTGCTATCCCTCTCTCAGTTGGTATACGCCAAGGATCTGTCTTGGACCCACTCCTTTTCTCTTCTATACCCAGTACCTTGGTGCACTCATCTCTTTCCATGGCTTTCAGTACCATCTCTACACTGATGATCTACCTCTCTACACCTGAAATCTCTCCGGCAATCCATGCCCAGATCTCTGCCTGCCTTTATGACATCACTGCTTGGATGTCTCACTGCTGCTTGAAAATGAATATGCCCAAAACTGAGCTTCTTATTTTCCCCCCCTCAACCCTCCTCTCCCCTTCCTCCTTTCTCAGTCTCTGTGGATAACTCTCTACTCCTCCCTGTCTCCTCAGCTTGCAACCTTGGGGTCATCTTTGATTCCTCTCTGTTCTTCTCCACACACATCCAACTGATAGCTAAAACCTGCTGTTTCTTTCTCTACATCAACAAAATTCATCCATTCGTTTCTGAACACACTACTAAGACACTTATCCATTCCTTAGTCACCTCCCGTCTAGACTACTGTAACCTTTTCCTTTCTGGTCTCCCTCTGAATCATCTCTCTTTCCTTCAATCTGTTCAACACTGCGCAGCTAATCTTCTGCCAGCCTTGTCATGCTCATATTACCCCTCTTCTCAAGTCACTTCATTGGCTCCCTATCTGTTTCCGCATTCAGTTCAAACTTCTCCTGCTGACAAATAAGTGCATTTACTCTGCAGCTCCTCACTACCTTTCCTCTCTTATCTCTCCATACACCCCCCTCCTCAGGAGCGCCGCTCTTTTGGCAAATCGCGCCTGTCTGTGCCCTTCTCTTCTATTGCCAATTCCAGACTTTGCTGCTTTCACCATTCTGCTCCTTATGCCTGGAACAAACTACCTGAGTCTGTATGTCAGGCACCGTCTCTGACTCTCTTCAAATCCAGGATAAAACCCTCACCTCTTCACAGTCGCTTTTGGATCTTGACTTACCTGATCTCCCTCATTTTTCCTTACCATTCCCCCTAGATGTTTCCTATGTCTCAGCTACTGTGTTGTCTGTCTTGACTAGATTATAAGCTCTGATGAGCAGGAACTGTCTTTTAAACTTGTAAACTTGCTAGCAATACCAAAGGCTTCAACAAAGTCCAACACGAACACCACAAACAGGGCATTCAGTTTTTATGTACCAAAATGCTGGAACACCCTACCCCCCGACATTAGAGCCATTACCAATCTATATCAGTTCAGAAAGGCTCTCAAAACATACCTTTTCCGCCAATATTTCCCAGACAGCAACTGAACCAGATATCCCCTCCAAGAAATAACCCAATCTAGAAATGCCCGCACACTGCAGTGTAGATAGATTATGTATATAGTTAACCCAGTTATCCAAGTTTGTACTCCTGTTCAATGTAAAACCTGACAGTTTGTCGTAATGGTCGTTTTGTTATGATGTAAACCGCGCTGATTCTAAATAGCGCGGTATATAAGAAACTGTAATAAATAATAATAAATAATACATGTGTCTGTGTAGTGCTGTGTACATCTTGTAGTGCTATACAAATGTTCAGTAGTAGTAGTAGTTATAGATACTGGACATGGGAGAGAGAGAGAGAGAGAGATGGAAGATCCTGGACACAGTCAGGAGAGGATAGGGAAAGAGGTAGGGAACATGCTGGATATAGGAGGGGCTAGTCGTGCTTTGAGGACTTGCGTGCATCAGTGATGCTGAGAGCTAAACTATCGGTAGTTTAACTACTGGCAGGGTCTCCCAAGATGGACAGGTCTCAGCTGAGGTGCTAGACCAAGACAAACCACCCATCTGGGCAGCAGCAGAATGGGACAGTGTTGACGGTGGAGGATCACATTTTTGTGACAACAGCAACAACACCAAACTTAAACTGCGCGGAAGAAAGGCCTGGCAATCTACTTCTGTATCTTGCCATGAAAACCCAATGGATAGTTACAACAAAACAAATTGTGCTATGGTGCTGGAAGATGAGACCCCCAGGTCAGAAGGCACTCAACTAGCTACTGGGGAAGAGCTGAAGACTTTTCAGAGTAAAGCCAGCATTAATGATGTGGTTGGATCAAAGCCCTCGGTAAGTCTGACTGCTGATGTAGCTGCACATGAAATGAGAGTCAGAAGCTGTAAAGATGTCTTACACATTGGAACATGGAACGTACAAAGCATGAACCAAGGGAAGTTGGAGGTGGTCAAGAATGAAATGGAACGTGTACAACTTGATCTGTTGGGTGTCAGCGAACTGAAATGGACTGGCATGGGGCACTTTGCATCAGATGATCACATGGTCTACTATGCTGGAAATGAAAGACAAAGAAGAAATGGTGTTGCATTTATAATAAAGAAGAAACTTGCAAGAACTGTAATGAAATACAATGCAGTCAGCGAACGCTTAATCTCTATTCGTCTACGAGGATTACCTATCAACACAACTATAATTCAAGTATATGCCCCAACAACAGCTGCAGAAGAGAATGAAATTGAAGAGTTCTAGGAACAAGTACAAGCTGAAATTGACAGAACATGCAAACAGGATATTCTGATAGTCATGGGTGACTGGAACGCAAAGGCTGGCAACAAAGAAGAAGGCAAAGTAGTTGGAAAATATGGACTTGGCAACAGAAATGAAGCTGGAGAAAGACTGATAGAATTCTGCAAGACCAATGATCTATTTATCTCAAACACCTTCTTCCAGCAACACAAGCGGTGACTGTACACATGGACTTCACCGAATGGATTATATAAAAATCAAATTGACTACATATGTGGAAGTCAACGATGGAAAAGTTCTGTAACATCAACAAAGACAAAACCTGGAGCTGACTGTGGTACAGATCATCAACTACTAGTATGCAGACTCAAGCTAAAGTTGAAAAAGAGCAAACCACTCATGAATGCAGCAAAATATGACCTTGAGAATATACCACTGGAATTTAAAGACTGCCTGCAAAATCGATTTGCTGCTTTAGATACAAATGACAGAGCTCCGGAAGAGTTATGGAATGACATCAAGAAGGTTGTGTTGGAAGAAAGCGAGAAGTCTCTACAAAAGGTGAAAAAGCAAAAACGGCCAAAATGGATGACGGAAGAAACTCTGAAAATTGCCCAGAAACGCAGAGAAGCTAAAGCCAGAGGGGAGAGAAAGACAATCGCAGAACTCAACAGAGATTTCCAACGTGTAGCAAGACAGGACAAGGAAAAGTACTACAATGACACTTGCAAGGAAATAGAAGCAGAAACTATTAGAGGAAGAACAAGATCGGCTTTCCTAAAGCTACGAGAGTTAAAGAAAAAGTTCCAGCCTCGAATTGGAATGTTACAAGATGCTCAAGGTTCTATGTTGAATGATGCTGAGAAGATCAAGAAAAGGTGGAAGGAATATACAGAGTTTTTATATGATAAAGATCAAGTGGATCAACAGTCGTTTCAACCTGTACCTTATGATCGGGAACCCTTGGTGATGAAAGAAGAAGTTGAAGCAGCATTGAAAGCCTTATCAAAGAACAAAGCACCAGGCATTGATAGCATTCCCATAGAAGTATTGCAGCAATCTGATGCAGCTCTTACCATACTCACAAGGCTCTGCCAAGAAATATGGAAGACAACATCATGGCCAACTGACTGGAAAAGATCTGTGTTTATACTAATACTAAAGAAAGGTGATCCAACTGAGTGTGAAAATTATCGCACAATCGTTCTGATCCCACATGCCAGCAAGATTCTACTGAAGATTATTCAAAAGAGACTACAACCATACCTGGAACAAGAACTACCTGAAGTGCAAGCAGGGTTCAGGAAAGGGCGAGGAACGAGAGACATCATTGCGGATGTGAGATGGATCCTTGAAAAGACTAAAGAATACCAAAAGGATATCTATTTGTGCTTTATCGACTATAGCAAAGCTTTTGACTGTGTAAACCATGAGAAACTCTGGGCCACATTAAGAAGCATGGGTATACCAGAACACCTGATAGTTCTCTTGCGCAATCTGTACATTGATCAAGAAGCAACAGTTTGAACGGAACAAGGAGAAACAGAATGGTTTAAAATAATCAAAGGTGTAAGACAAGGCTGCATACTTTCCCCCTACCTGTTTAATTTATATGCAGAACAAATCATCAGAGAAGCAGGATTGTATGAAGACAACAGAGGTGAGAAGATTGGTAGAAGACTCATCAACAACCTTCGCTATGCTGATGATACCACATTACTGGCTGAAAGTGAAGATGATCTGAAACATTTGCTTCTCACAATCAAAGAACATAGTCTCAAAATGGGCCTGCACCTTAATGTAAAGAAGACAAAGATCATGATAACTGGCATAATCAACAGGTTCATCGTTGAAGGAGAAGAAATTGAAATTGTGAACAACTTTAACATACTTGGATCAACTATCAATAAAGAAGCAACAAGCAGTCAAGAAATCAGACGACACATTGCTCTTGGCAGAATGGCTATGAAAGACCTATATAAGATTCTCAAGAGCAGAGATGTCTCTCTCCATACAAAGATTCGACTTGTTCAGGCCATGGTATTTTCAATAACATCATATGGATGTGAAAGCTGGACAGTGAAAAAGATAGACAGGAAGAAAATTGATGCCTTTGAATTATGGTGTTGGCGGCGAATACTGTGTATACCATGGACTGCCCGAAGAACAAACCAGTCGGTACTAGAGGAGATCAAACCTAAGCTTTCTTTAGAAGCTCAGATGACAAGACTTCGACTTTCATACTTTGGACACATCATGCGAAGAGAGAGATCATTAGAGAAAGACATTATGCTTGGCAAGATAGAAGGTCAACGCAAAAGAGGAAGGCCAGCAATGAGATGGATCGATACAATAACAGCAGCCACGGGTACCAGTCTGTCAAAATGAGCCGCCTGACTGAAGACCGAACACAATTTAGGATAGCTATCCAGAGGGTCGCCATGAGTCGACTCCGACTCGATGGCACTTAACAACAACAACAGAGAGAGAGAGAGAGGAGAAATGCTGGGCACAGGGAGGGAGAGGGAGAGGGAGAGAAGTGAGTTGCTGGACATGGGACAGAGAGTGAGATGGGGAGGTTCTGCTTCAGGCAAGAGGTCACCTCAAGCCGCTCCCATCCACCACTTTACATACCCATCTGTAAATTTATTTATTTATTTAGTATACATTTGTATACCGCTACTTCCAGCGATCAGCAGCGGTTTGATTACAGATTGGAAATTGTCAAATCATGACAGGACATTTTTGAGGTATAAACACATTGATTAGACAGAAAAGCACAGCACACAGAGAACTATTTTACAGGGAACATGGGCTATGAAGGGTTAAGTGGCTTGCCCAAGACCACAAGGAGCACCTGTGGGACTAGAAACCCCAGTCCTTCCGGCCCAAGGTTGCTGTCCTCTAGTGGGATTTGAACCCCTGACCTTCCGGCCTGAAGTACTTTGCCCCAACCACTAGGCCACTCCTCCACTAAATGACAATAAGTACTTCTCCATCTTTTTATTGTGTCTTTTCATTCATTAGTTTCTGTCCACTGCTTTGAGTTGCATTTTAGGGGGTAAAAAGGTGGTATGGATGTGCAATGAAATTAAAAAAATGAAAGTCTTTTGGTCTCTCAGCAAAATCTGCACCTTTTCCAAGCAGGCAAATATCACCCGAGCCTTTCTCTCTCTCCTTCAGCTCTTGGGTGAAGAATGAAAGAAGGTTCTTCTGTCACAAGACTGGGATTGGAGGATATGAGAAGGTTCCTCACGCTCTGAGCAATTGATTGCACGCAGTCAGAGCTTAGCGTTTCCTGAGTCCCTGGGATGCGAGCATCTCCCTTTCAGCACGCACATCAACATTCTTGTTTGTTTATTTCTAACCATTGCACGGTTGATGATAATTTCTTTATACTTTTTTTTTTCCTTCCATCTGAGATACAAATTTCCTTCCTGTCGCTCTCATGAAACCTCAGGAAAAAATTAAGTTACTTGAAATATCATTCCCATTTAAATTGTTTTCAGTCTAAAGTTTAGACTTCTTTTCAGGGCAAGATCTGCTGATAGAGGGATTTAAGCTGGTAATTACATTCCTTTATCACTTCCTGAGGCTAATGGCTTCCTTGGGAACAAGAAGGTCCTGTTAACTGAAGCTTTTTTATTTAAATTTTGCCCAGTTTCCATTAGGGAAGTGCTTTAATATGGGATCTGTTCTTTTATTTTGTGCCATTTTCATAATGAAATAAGAGAAACCAAACCAAATTTAATTTCATTTAGTATTTCCATTTTCGGGCTTATTTACTAATCAGTGTTAATTGTTAACATGGCAATTAGCATGCACTAGTCATTAATGCCACCCTGATTGTTTAGGATATTGTCTGATCTCGGAAGCTAAGCAGAGTCGAGCCTATTTGGATGGAAGACCACCTTGGGACAGATGAAAGGCCTGACAATCGACTTTGCTAAATCCAGGAGAGAGTCACAACATGGGCAACTATCCACAGGATCGCCAGAAGTCAACATTAATTTGATGGAAATTAACAACAACAGTCAATGTGGCACCTCAGCAGCTAATGCGCATTACCTGCCACCTTACAAACTATTGCAGAATGCGATGTGGCCTCCCCTTACAGTCACTGCACATTAAATATGATGGAGCTCAGTTAACACTGCCAAAATAGGTGCAACTTACTGCATCTCATAAACTGTTGAGAAAGCTCCCAGCTATTGACATATATAGTTCAATGTCCCTGCTAAGTTGTGCAGGAGTCCTCTGCACAAGTTGTTGGCGGCAGGGGGAGGGGGGGGGGGGGAAGGTCCTAAGGTCCATGACCTGCCTGTGGACTTGCCTGCTCCTTGTGACTGAAAACGTGACATCACTGCATCACTCCCCATCATCAACAACAGGCAGAGGACTCCTGCGCAACTTAGCAGGAATATTGATAGATTTGTATGCAAAAGTATAAGCCCCCTGATCCAGCTGTACATTTCACTGAATTCCTACGTGAATGTAAATTGATTCAATCTCTACCCAGTACAAAATTAAATATGACATATTTCTGCAATACTGCATCAATGACTTTACAGTAAGAATCCTACGAGGAACTTTCAAAATAATCCAGACAGATAAGACTTTGAAGTCAAACTAATAAAACACTTCCAGACCGACCAGAAAGGACTTATGATATGGGTTTCCTATCACATTATTAACCAAAACATTCTACTGTTCTGTTACCTTCTGATCACCAACCCGTCCATCCCTCTGTTCCTTTCGCCCTTGAGACTATCACTGGAATGCTTTTACGATTTACTTGTGGATTCTGCTATTGTCATCTTTTGCTCGTACTGTCCTAACCTGAGGAAGATTTTAATCTCTGAAAGCTAGTCCAAAACTATTAACTTAATCCAATGAAAAGCTATCACCTTATTTTCTTTTTTTGTTTTTCTTTGTATTTAATAGTCATTGAAGAAAATGAAGATCAAAAGAGGTTGGATTTTTCAGTAAGGCAACAATCTGACACATACCTCAAAATTAACCATGAAGTACGTGCTAGGAAACAAAGATGAGGATTTTGGAATAATCTTCCCAGTCTCCAATCTTGAATATCGTTGAAAATCTGTGGGGACATCTCAAACCTGTGTTACTTGCAAAGCTACCTCAGAATATTTCTAAACTAGAAGGGTTCTACTAAAAAGGGTGGGGATAATTCCAAACGAAAGAATATAAACTCTTAGGCGGGGGACTTTCTAAAATGAGTTAAGAGGCATATTTGTAAAGTATCAGCTTTTACTACATCCTCCAGTAACGAATTCCAGAGTTTGATTACACGTTGAAAAAATATTTTCTCTTATTAGTCTTAAATGGGTTACAGTGTAGCTTCATTCAGTGTAACAATTGATCTATGTTTACCCGTTCCACTCCATTTATTAATTTATAGATCTCTATCATATCTCCTCTCAGACATCTCTTTTCCAAGTTGAAGAGCCCTAACCTATTAAGCCTCTCCTCATAGGAGTATCTTTCCATCCCCTTTACCATTGTGGCGGCTCTTCTCTGTACCTTTTCCAATTCCGCTATATCCTTTTTAAGATACAGTGATTAGAACTGCACACAATATTCAAGGTGCGGTCACACCATGGAACGATACAAAGACATTATAATATCCTTTGTTTTATTCTCCATTCCTTTCCTTATGATTCCTAGCATTCTATTTGCCTTCTTGGCCGCCGCTGCACACTGGGTGCAGGTTTTCAACATGTTATACCTAAATCTTTTTCCTGGATGGTTCCTAATGTGGAACCTTGCATTGTGTAACCATAGTTTGGGTTATTCTTTCCTAGGTGTATAACTTTGCCATTGTCCACATTAAATTTCACCTGCCTTTTGAATGTCCAGTCTTCCAATTTATCAAGGTCTTCTTACAGTTTTTCACAATCCTTTTGGGTTTTAACAACTTCAAATAATTTTGTGTCATCTGCAAATTTGACTACCTCACTCATTATTCTTACTTCCAGGTCTTTTACAAATATGTTAAAAAGCAGCAGAACCAGCACAGATCCCTGGGGTACTCCACTATTCACCTTTCTCTATTGGCAAAACTGTTCATTTAGCCCTACCCTCTGCTTTCTATCCTTTAATCAGTTCCTGATCCACAATAGTACACTGTCTCCTATCCCATGACTTTTTAATTTCACCAAGAATCTCTCAAGAGAGACTATGTCAAAGGCTTTCTGAAAATCCAGATACACTATATTGATCTGCTTACCTTTGTCAACCTGTTTCATAAATGACCTGGAAATGGGAATGAGTGAAGTAATCAAGTTTGTAGATGACACAAAATTATTCAAAGTTGTTAAAACCCAAGAGGATTGTAAAAAATTGCAAGAGGACCTTGATAGACTGGACATTCAAAGATTTAGGCGTCATTGTGGATAACATGTTGAAACCCTCCACCCAGTGTGCAGCGGCGGCCAAGAAAGCAAATAGAATGCTAGGTATCATAAGAAAAGGAATGGAGAATAAAACAAAGGATATTATAATGCCTCTGTATCATTCCATGGTGAGACTGCACCTTGAATATTGTGTGCAATTCTGGTCGCCGTATCTTAAAAAGGATATAGCGTAATTAGAAAAGGTACAGAGAAGAGCTGGGTTTAAAAAAGGGTTGGACAAATTCCTGGAGGAAAGGTCCATAAACTATTATTAAAGGGGTCCCAGGAAATCCGCTGCTTGCCCCAATACAAGCATTGTGGAACCTGTGTCCTTTGGGGAAACTGCTAGGTATTTGTGACCTAGATTGGCTGCTGTTGGAAACAGGATACTGGGCTTGGTGGACCTTGGTCTGACCCAGTATGGCATATCTTAAGTTCTTTTTCACACCTTCAAACATATATAACAGATTAGTAAGACAAGACCGTCCTTGGCCAAATCCATGTTGGCTTTCTCCCATTAAACCATGACTATCTACATGTTCAGTAATTTTGTTCTTTGTAATGGTTTCTACCATTTGCCCAGTACTGATGTCATATTCACTGGTCTGTAGTATCTCGGATCTCATACTTCAGTTCTTTCAACACATTCGGATGTATACCTTCTGGTCCAGGTGATTTGCTACTCTTTAGTTTATCAAATAGTTGTAATACATCTTCCCGGTGTATCGATATTTCTTTCAATTCTTCCAATGCATCACCTTTGAATACCATTTCAGTCATGGGTAACTTCCTTACATCTTCTTAAGTAAAGACAGAAGCAAGGAATTTATTCAGTCTCTCTGCTATGGCCTTGTTCCCTCTTATGTACCTTTTACCCCTCTATCATCTAATGGTCCAACTGACTCTCTCACGGGATTTTTACTACGAATGTACTTGAAAAAGTTTTTATTATGCATTTTTACTTCCACAGCAAGCTTTTTTTTTCAAATTCTCTCTTTGCCTGCCTTGCATCAAGATGCCAGTACTTACATTGTTTCCAGTTTTCATCATTTGGCTCCTTTTTCCATTTCCTGAAAGATGCTTTTTTGGCTACAACAGCCTCTGTGACCTTACCTTTAAACTATGCTAGCAGGTTTTTGGACTTCCTTCCACGTTTCTTAAAGCATGGAATACAGCCGGTCTGGGCTTCCAAGATAATATTTTTAAACAACACCCATGTTTGATGTAAATCTTTAACATTTGCAGCTGCTTCTTTTAGTTTTTTCTTAACTATTTCCCTCATTTCATCATAATCTCCCTTTTGAAAATTAAAAGATAGTACTCTGGATTTCTTAAACCTGGAAATTCAATGCCATATTCAGCCACCAGAAGCTAACCTGGCAGCGGTGATATTGAGCTACTGCCCTGTTAACTCCCATGGGTAAAGACAGACCAGCATTTCCCAAGTCTATCTTTACCTGCTGGTTGCTAACTCGGCAACAGCTCAATATTGCTGCTTCCTGGAAAAATCTCAGCAGCTGAAAGCTGATATTATTTTGCTGTCTGGGAATATCATGCCGCTAACATGGTCTGATGCTCACAGGTGCCATTTTAAAGCATCTGGGATGCTCACAAAGAAACTCAGTTTGGGGGTCCCCCTCCCTCTCCCCTTCCAAAGTCATGACAGCCTTCCCAAACATACCCCCAACTCCTCACCTCCCAAAGCCAAATTGAAAGATCCCACCCAGAGACCCCCACCCCCTCACCCCTGAAGCCAAATTGAAAGATTCCCCCAGACCCCAAATTATCCCTCCCCTTACTCTCTGTAGGTCACTCCAGGCCTATCTTTAATCATCCCTGACATTAAATTCTACAATATTGCCACGCAGCAGCAACACCATCAGGATTAGTTTAACAGCATAGCATTTTATATGCCTCTCATTTTTGAAAGTGGGGTATTCTTCCCTTTTGATCTGAGATACGTACTCCAGGCTGGTGCTGCAGATTTACCTATAAAGACAGCTCTACTTATTCACCTCAACGTGGCATCAATCTATCAGCAAAGGCAAAGTGGAGAGGGCAAACCTCAGAAAATTCTCCGGAAGGAACCTTTCGCCTAAGGTTCCTTCCGGAGAATTTTCTGAGGTTTGCCCTCTCCACTTTGCTTTTGCTGATAGATTGATGCTACGTCGAGGTGAATATGTAGAGCTGTCTTTAAATGGATGAAGTATCATTTATAAGCTCTGATACTGACCTAAGTTTGTTTGCAGATTTACCTAGGCATATCATCTCTCATCTGTTAGTGTCCCCACTCCACGCCACATAGAGATGGATATACTCGGCTGATCATTAGTACAAAAAAACATCTGTGCAGACCTAGGATAGTTCAGTGATAGAGAAGTGGGATCATTGGGTATCTACACTGCAGACAGTAGTAGAGGTTGGTGCACCAGTAAGAGAGGCTGTTATTAAACCCAACACGAGGGCTCCATGGTATAGCGAGGAACCTGGAGCTCTACAACCGATTCATAGGTGCTTAGAAAGAAAATGGAGGCGTATCCACCAACCTGAATCAAAGGCAATATATAAAAATCAGTTGAAAACATACAATAGTAAAATAAAAGAAGTGAAGAAGTTTTTTGCAGAGAAGTTAAAGAAATCTTTGAATATAACGCAGGAATTTTTTTAATTTGGCTGATAATCTGCGACAAAAACCTAAACAAGTAATAGAGGTTGAGATAAACAAGGGAACTGTGTACAGTTCTGGTTGCCATATCTTAAAAAGGATATAGCAGAATTAGAAAAGGTACAGAGAAGGACCACCAAAATGATAAAGGGGATGGAAGGATACCCCTATGAGGAAAGGCTTAAAATATTAGAGTTCTTCAACTTGGAAAAGAGATGGCTGAAGGGGATATGATAGAGGTCTATATATTAATGAATGGAGTGGAACGGGTAAATGTAGATCGGTTATTTACTCCTTCAAAAAGTAGAACATCTAGGGAACATGCAATGAAGCTACAATGTATAGTATATTTAAGACAAAGCAGAGAAAATATTTTTTCATTCAGCACGTAATCAAACTCTAACATAAGAACATAAGATATGCCATACTGGGTCAGACCAAGGTCCATCAAGCCCAGTATCCTGTTTCCAACAGTGGCCAATCTAGGTCATACGTACCTAGCAGTATCCCCAAGAGACACAGGTTCCACAATGCTTGTATTGGGTCAAGCATTGATATCCTGGGTCCCTTTTTAAAAATGGTTTATGGACCTTTCCTCCAGGAACTTGTCCAACCCTTACACTAACAGCCCTTACTACATCCTCTGGTAACAAATTGCAGAGTTTGATTACATGTTGAGTGAAAAAATATTTTCTCTGGATTACCGGATATTTCCTGACATTTAGGGAGAAACATACAAAACTACACAGTTACTTGCTAAGTCCACGACTACTTTCTTGGTGAAAGATTTGCAGCTGTGGATAATTTTTGCCTTCAAAACAATGTGTGTAGTTTGGAAAATGCCGAGCTAACCTGGGCTGTTGCATTCTCCACTCGAACTCTGCCTTGAAAATGACCCCAGCAGCGTTCAGGCTTTTAGCCTTTTGCCCGGGGAAAGTAGCATAAATTTGCTTAACTGGCTCTTAATGGGAGCCTTTTGAATTACAGCAGCTCAGAGCTTTTGTGCTAAGTGTTTTACAGTGGCTATGTATACTAAAGGGGTTTTCTCAGTTTCTGTCTGTGAGAAAAGTGCTTAGTGCATCTGGCCTTGAACAAACAAAAATGTTTTGCAATTGGTAACATTAGCAGCATTGCGGTGTTCATTCATTTACAACGGCTGCTCATTAGCTAACGGAAGTCTTTTATTTTTTTATGTGCTTTGGGGACATATGAAAATCCATAGAAACCCACAGTAAACAAGTATGAAACAGCGAGCAAGAGAGATGGCCAAAAGGTTCCGTGGTAACGATAGTGGGAGACCTGAAGGTTTTTTCCTAAACTCGGTCTTTTCTCCTCTGAGGCTGTAGATGAAGTGCTCGCAGCCCTTGGGAGAAGGACAAGGAGCCCCACCCTGGCCATGCTCAGTGTATAGGTTCTCCTGGTTACGGAGGGCACTGTGGTCTGTGGCTCTGACCGAGGACTGGTGCTGTGACCGTAGTGCTGAAGTCCAGTAATTTGTCTGTTCTTGGGGACTTTAACCTTCAGGTCAATAACCTAACATCTATTCAGATAACTGAGTTCATAAAACAGTATGTCAGTGTTAGGCTTCTCACGGATTAGTATTACTGGCCGCTAGCACACACATCCAGACATACCCTGGATGTGATCTTCTTCCTTAGAACTAGATCAAGGGAGTAAGACTGAGGATCTACAAATCCCTTCCCTCTCCTGTTATTTCACTGTATGAGCAGGTGCAAACTGGAAAGAGAAGGATGTGATTAAAGGAGAATTATGACGTATGTGTGGTTTGATGGGATATCCGGTAGCGATCGCAGAAGCTCTGTCTTCGATGGGGAGGGGGAAGGGGAAAGGGAGAGAAAAAGGGGTAAAAATAAAATGACGTATTGCTGTTCTGGCTTTGGTATATGCAGGCCATACATGGAAGAAACCGCTGTGTGCTAGTGAATAAAGAAATTCGCACATAATGGCTAAGAATGCGGCCAGGCAGTTATGATAAAGATGTGCCGTAGAAATAAAGCCTTGCAGGGCCAGTGAAAGGGCATTTGGTAACCTTGGGCACCTCCTCCCTAATTTTTATAATTAAATTTAACAATCACGATCATCTCAGCACCACCCTTCCCACAATAACCCTGCAAAAATGCACAATCGAACATCATTCTTTTAAATATGAAACTTTGCTTTGTATGTCCGCCTGTGCCTGTGGATCAAAGAATGTGTCGATAGCTCTGTGAGCCTGTGGGACTGTCAGGATCTATCATTTTGCTTTCCCTGCCTCTGCTCTTTGCTGTTCCTCAGAAGCTGTTGCTCTGGACGAGGGGTACTCAAATCCAGTCCTGGAGGGCCACAAACCAGTCAGCTTTTCGGGATATCCCTAATGCATATGCATGAGATATATTTGCATGCGCTGCCTCCATTGTATTTGACTCTACCTCATGCATATGCATTAGGGATATCCCGAAAACCTGACTGGTTCATGGCCCTCCAGGACTGGATTTGAGTACCCCTGCTCTAGACAACCACCAGGTCTTGCCTAGTGATTGCGCCAGCCCTGAAGTCCTGACAAGTTCTTGAAAACTCACAGATATCCTATATGATCCAACAAGGCTTTAAGGGGCGGAACTGACCACTGTTTGGAACACTGAATTAACAAGAGCATTTGATCTGCTTGCTTCTGTCAAACCTATGGAAGAAATGCAACCTGGTTCTCTCATGCGCTAGACTCGATGGCCCGGGAAGAAGGCGATCGTTAAACATGTCCATCTCCTTCTGTTTCATGGATTTGATTTCAGGCCACATATCATCCAGCAGTTTTCTTTCTCACCCCCCTCTCTATGGAACTCCCTCTCAGCGCATCGGAGGACTGAGACCTCCCATTGAAAATTTAAAAGAGGTTTAAAGACCTTTTACTTTACCAAGGGGTTATTTTAGAAGGCCGATTCATCTTCTGGACATTTGAAAATGGGCAGACGTCTAAATCACAAGGACATCCGCAGAGTCATTTTAGAAACTGGGTATTTGGACATTCCTAGAGTGAGGATGTCCACGTAGAACGGAGGCGCACCAGAGGAGTGGTCTGGGCAGAGCAATGGAGATGCAGGTTGGGGTGCGATTTCAGAATGGTACAAGTGCGTCTGGCCCTGGTTGTTGAGGTGTCCATTGCCTATACCTGCCCCTGACCATCAATAAGGAGCAAAACATTGCTTGTTCTATGGTAGGAAGGTTTCCGGGGGAAGAACACGATGTGCTGTCATCTGCACAGTCGATATTTCTTGGCCAAAGAAACCAGTATGTAAATACAAACTCTAAACTGATGACTAACCCGTCACCGCATGTCTGAGTGCCAGACATGTCACTGATCACTGACATCCTCCTTCTGGAAAACTCTGTCTGGGATGTCCAAGAAGCCATTTCTGCAGCTGCCAATTTAGGGACATCCATGTTTCTAAAATCTGTCTGAAACTTAAATGTCCCCCTGGCATTTTTTTGGATGTTTTGCCCTGGCCACCCCAGATTTCACCTGCACGTCCTTTCTAGAATGCTACTTCAAAGCTTTTGGGGAGGTGCTGGACACAGTAAGCTAGTAATCTATTATTTTCCCTTCTTTATTCCCTGATATCTCTGTTAGTGACATAGGAAAATGTATCTGTCAACAAGACGTTAGGCTTCCACTCTTAAATGCCAGCCTGGATTATGGGTAGGGTGACCTATTCTGGACCAGTCATTTCCAGTTTCTGAGCCATTTGAACAGTGTCCATTACAAGTTGCAACTAGGTGTGCCAACGTTTCCTCAGACCCTGATTGAACACCCATCAGTAAGCGGAGGTGGGGGTGGGGGGGGGGGGAGGAGGGGAAGGCTGTAACAATCACCTCTGAGCCTGAAGAGGTGATGAACTGAGGATTCCATAAACATTACTATGTCTTATGAATGTAGCATAGAACTTTAATGATGAAATAACATTGAATTTCCCTAGACAACACTCTTTCTCTCCCCAGCACTCACTATTTCTTCCCACTCCTCAGTCAGTCCCCACTCTTTCTCTCCCTAAATGTCCCTACTCTCTCTCTCCCTACCAGTCCCCAGGTTGTTCTGACTCACTCTTTCTCCTCCCCAGCACTCTAATTAACTCCTACTCCTCAGTCAGTCCTCACTCTTTCCCTCCCTAAAAGTCCCTACTCTCTCTCTCCCTACCAGTCCCCAGCCGGTCCCAACTCTCTCTCCCCCCTACCAGGCCCCAGGCTGTTCTGACTCACTCTTTCTCCTCCCCAGCATTCACTAGTTCCTCCCACTCCTCAGTCAGTCCTCACTCTTTAAGAACATAAGAACATAAGATATGCCATACTGGGTCAGACCAAGGTCCATCAAGCCTAGTATCCTGTTTCCAACAGTGGCCAATCTAGGTCATACGTACCTAGCAGTTTCCCCAAAAGACACAGGTTCCACAGTGCTTGTATGGGTTCAAGCATTGATATCCTGGGTCCCTTCTTAATAATGGTTTATGGACCTTTCCTCCAGGAACTTGTCCAAACCTTTTTTAAACCCGGCTACACTAGCAGCCTTTATTACATTCTCCGGTAACAAATTCCAGAGTTTGATTACACGTTGAGTGAAAAAATATCTTCTTTTATTAGTCTTAAATAGTTTACCCTGTAGCTTCATTGCATGTCCCCTAGTCTTTCTATATTCTGACAACGTAAACAATTGATCTATGTTTACCGGTTCCACTCCGTTCATTTATAGACTTCTATCATATCTCCCCTCAGCCGTCTCTTTTCCAGGTTAAAGAGCCCTAACCTTTTTAGCCTTTCTTCATAGGAGTATCCTTCCATCCCCTTTACCATTTTGGTGGCTCTTCTCTGAACCTTTTCTAATAACGCTATATCCTTTTTAAGATACGGCGACCAGAATTATACACAATATTCAAGGTGCAGTCTCACCATAGAACAATACAGAGGCATTATAATATCCTTTGTTTTATTTTCCTTTCCTTTTTTTATTTATATTCTCTTATATACCGTGCTATTCTGCATCAGTGTGGTTTACATTGAACAAACTGAAATTACATTGAACAGGGCATTATAACTTGGAGATAACTATTTTACAGGGAACATGGGCTATGGAGGGTTAAGTGGCTTGCCTATGACCACAAGGAGCACCTGTGGGACTAGAAACCCCAGTCCTTCCGGCCCAAGGTTGCTGTCCTCTAGTGGGATTTGAACCCCCAACCTTCCGGTCTGAAGTACCTCACCCCAACCACTAGGCCACTCCTTATGATACCTAGCATTCTATTTGCTCTCTTGGCCGCCGCTGCACACTGAGCTGAGGGTTTTAACATGTTTTCCACAATGACGCCTAAATCTTTTTCTTGGGTGGTGGTTCCTAATGTGGAACCTTGCATCGTGTAACCATAGTTTGGGTTGTTCTTCCCTAGGTGCATAACTTTGTGCTTGTTCACATTAAATTTCATCTGCCATTTTGATGCCCAGTCTTCCAATTTATCAAGATCCTCTTGCAAGTTTCCACAATCCTCTTGGGTTTTAGCAACTTTAAATAGTTTTGTGTCATCTGCAAATTTGATAACCTCACTTGTTATTCCTTTTTCCAGGTCATTTATGAATATGTCAAAAAGCAGCGGACCCAGGACAGATCCCTGGGGTACACCACTATTTACTTTTCTCCATTGGGAAAATTGGCCATTTAGCCCTACCCTCTGCTTTCTATCTTTTAACCAGTTCCTGATCCACAATAGTACACTGCCTCCTATCCCATGACTCTTTAGTTTTGCCAAAAGTCTCTGATGAGGGACCTTGTCAAAGGCTTTCTGAAAGTCCAAATACACTATATCAACTGACTCACTTTTGTCTACCTGTTTATTCACACCTTCAAAAAAACAAAACAGATTAGTAAGACAAGATCTTCCTTGTCTAAAGCCATGTTGGCTGTCTCATTAAGCCATGACTATCTATAATGCAATGTGTGCCTCCAAGTCAGTCCTGACCCAGAAGCTCCTGGGTTTTCTTGGCAGTGTCACCAGAAGTAGATTGCCAGGCCTTTTTTCTGAGGCAATGGAGGGTTAACTGACTTGCCCAAGGCCACAAGGAGTGCTAGTGGGAATTGAACCCTGGTTGCTTGGTTACTAAGTCAGTGTTCTAACCACTAGGCTACTCCACTCCACATCTACATCTTCTGCAATTTTGTTCTTTATGATGGTTTCTACCATTTTTCCGGTACTAACGTCAGGCTCACCGATCTGTAGTTTCTTGGATCACCGCTGGAACCCTTTTTAAAAATTGGTGTTACGTTCGCCATCTTCCAGTCTTCAGGTATTACAGATGATTTTAATGATAGTTCACAGATTACTAATAGCAGGTCTGCAATCTCACATTTCAGTTCTTTCAACACCCTTGGATGTATATCATCCGGCCCAGGTGATTTGCTACTCTTCAGTTTATCTAATAGTTGTAATATATCTTCCCGATGTATCGATATTTCCTTCAATTCTTCTGCACCTTTAAATACCACTACAGTCATGGGTACATCTTCCTCAGTAAAGACAGAAGCAAAGAATTCATTCAGTCTCTCCGCTATTGCCTTGTCGCCTCTTAGTGCACCTTTAACCCCTCTATCATCTAATGGACCAACTGACTCTCTCACAGGTTTTTTGCTACGAATGTACTTGAAAAAAAACTTTATTTCGCGTTTTTGCTTCCGCAGCAAGCTTCTTCTCAAATTTTCCCTCTGCCTGCTTTATCAGTGCCTTGCATTTGACTTGCCAATGCTTGTGCTGTTTCGAGGTTTCGTCGTTTGGCTCTTTTTTCCATTTCCTGAAAGATGCTTTTTTGGCAACAACAGCCTCTCTGACCTCACCTTTAAACCATGCTGGCAGTTTTTTGGACTTCCTTCCACTTTTCTTAATGAGTGGAATACAGCTGGTGAAAATATAGGGACATGGTCTGCAGGAGCCACAGCTGGGACTTTCCCTCCCTAAAAGTCCCTACTCTCTCTCCCCCTACCAGTCCCCAGCCAGCCAATTTGGTCTCCCCCCTACCAGTCCTCAGGCTGTTCTGACTCACTCTTTCTCCTCCTCAGCACTCACTAGTTCCTCCCACTCCTCAGCCAGTCTTCACTCTTTCCCTCCCTATAAGTCCCTACTGTCTCTCCTCCTACCAGTCCCCAGCCAGTCCCAACTCTCTTTCCCCCCTACCAGGCCCCAGGCTGTTCTGACTCATTCTTTCTCCTCCCCAGCTCTCACTATTTCCTCCTACTCCTCAGTCAGTCCTCACTCTTTCCCTCCCTAAATGTCCCTACTCTCTCTCTCCCTACCAGTCCCCAGCCAGTCCCAACTCTCTCTCCCCCCTACCAGGCCCCAGGCTGTTCTGACTCACTCTTTCTCCTCCCCAGCACTCACTAGTTCCTCCCACTCCTCAGTCAGTCCTCACTCTTTCCCTCCCTCAAAATCCCTACTCTCTCTCCTCCTACCAGTCCCCAGCCAGCCAATTCGGTCTCCTCCCTACGTCCCCAGGCTGTTCTGACTCGCTCTTTTTCCTCCCCAACCAGTCCCCATGACTCACCCATTCTCCCTAGTGAGAAACAGGAAGCACTTTTGTGTACCTTTGCAAACACACTGGCACTGGACTCTACATAGCCATGGGAGCAAATGGAAATGCTCCTGTGGCTGTGTTGCTGCTAACAGTGAGGCAGGATTGGGTGCTCTTAAAGCTTGTGCACCTGATCCTGCCTCACTGTCTGGCTTGCCAGTGCCTGCCCTGAATTCAGCACAGGTGGGGAATTCTGTGCAAATTCTGCGTCCTGCAGTTGCACAGAATTCCCCCAGGAGTAACTTCCCCTTCTTTATCATCTATCACAAAGCTGATGGCAGTATGGTAGGCCTTAGAATTTGAGAAACAAACAACACTCACTGGCAGTCTGGGGTCATCAGACTCATTCAAAGTAGATGGTGGCAAATGTTCACACTGCTATTACTGCAGTGTCTACATGTGTAAAAGGGAAATGATATACTGTGGATGCGATTATGGTAGTGCACTGCTTCTTTTTTGGGGGGGAATTTTTTGAACAAGCTGTTGACAGCCTCAGATAAAATGGAACCCTATGCAGCTGATGGGTGAAACGAGGGCCTCTGTTGGGTTCCTTCCTTTGCTGCAACGGAAGCGAATGTCGGAAGGATTATGAAAAGATAGATGCAATTCCTGACTGTGCTCTTTTTACCTTCCTGCACCGTATGCCTGGAACAGAATGCCTGAGGTTCCACCCCTGCTCCTCTTCAAATCCAGGCTAAAAACTCTTCTCCTTGAGGCTGCTTTTGAATCCTGACCCCCCCTTGATCTCCTGTCTGCACCCATATGCATTTTAAGCAGTTCCCTTAAGAATGACCTTAGTCTCCTGTTTGTCTTGAACAGATCATGAGCTCTGCATGGACCGGGCTGTCTTTTCTCTATATGTGCATGGCAAAGCAATAGCAATGATTTTATTTATTTACATTCTCTTATATACTGCATCAGTGTGGTTTACATTGAACAAACTGAAATTACTTTAAACGGGGCATTATAACTTGGAGATAACTATTTCACAGGGAACATGGGCTATGGAGGGTTAAGTGGCTTGCCCAAGACCACAAGGAGCACCCGTGGGACTAGAAACCCCAGTCCTTCCGGCCCAAGGTTGCTGTCCTCTAGTGGGATTTGAACACCTGACCTTCTGGCCTGAAGTACCTTGCCCCAACCACTAGGCCACTCCTCCACTATGAGTGTGGATTTCCATCTCATAGTGCTGGGTGAAGGTATAAAGCCTGGCTTAGAATCAAACAAATCATCCATATATTTCATTAGGTAGCTACATAGAAAGAAGGCCAGAGTTCCCTATGGGCCTGGGTTTTTTTTGCACTCCTCAGTGGTGGTCCTGTGAAGGTGAATAAAATGCTACACATCAGAATCCTGTAGCAGCGATAATACAATTCTTTCCCAGTCTCAGACATAACTATTAGTTGAAAACCCCCGAATCAGCATTTTTCTCTAACATGTAGTTATATTATTATATTCTGTCTCATGCCTTTGTTCTTTAGGACCTGATTCAGAGATTGGGCAAATGTAAAGAAAACCTACTGCAAAACATCTGTGAATATTTACTTCTCCAATGCTGAAGTGGTGCATCTTTCCCTCAAGCCTTTTGTTTTCTGCAATTTATGGAAGGGAAAAGACTCTGCGGCTCAGGCAAGTGTCCCACAAAAATCATTGTTGCTGTGCAACTTTTTTGTCTGTTGTTTATTCACTTTTTTTTTCTTCTACCTAGGTTGCAGGAACTGATAGGCAAAAAGCACGTTATGCAAAATATCAGGCAAGAAAAATTGCCTTTTTTCAGCCTGATCCTTAAATATAGAATTGTCTCCTTTCTGTGTTTTCACCAAACAGAGCAGAAAGAAAATAAGATATGTTGTGTCTGATGATCTTAAAGTAGCTAAACAGGTAGAAAAGGCGACGGCAAAAGCTAGAAGGATGCTTGGGTGCATACGGAGAGGAATGGCTAGCAGAAAAAAGGAGGTGATAATGCCTCTGTATAAATCTTTGGTGCGACCTCATTTGGAGTATGGTGTGCAATTCTGGAGACCGCACCTTCAAAAGGATGTGAACAGGATGGAGTCGGTGCAGAGGGTGGCTACTAAAATGATTAGTGGTCTTCATTATAAAGCATATGATGACAGACTGAAGGATCTTAATATGTACACCTTAGAGGAAAGGCAGGACAGAGGTGATATGATTGAGATGTTTAAATACCTCCGTGGCATAAATGTTCAGGGAGAGAGCCTCTTTCAATTGAAAGCAAGTTCTGCTACGAGGGGACATGGATGAGGGTGAAAGGAGATAGATTCAGGAGTGATATGCGGAAATATTTCTTTACGGAAAGAGTAGTGGATCCATGGAATAGTCTCCCAGTGGAGGTGGTAGAGATGAGGACAGTAACTAAATTCAAAAAAGCATGGGACCAACACAGAGGATCTCTAAAGGTAAAATGTGGACTGTTGTAGTTGTTGTTATGGAAGGACAGACTACTAGATAGGCCATGTGGTCTTTTTCTGTCATCATGTTTCTATGTTTTCTACTGGGTCAGACCAAGGGTCCATCAGGCCCAGTATCCCATTTCCAACAGTGGCCAATCCAGGTCACAAGTACCTTTCAGATTCCCAAAAGGTATACAGAGTTCATGCTGATTATCCCAGGAGTAAGCAGTGGATTTCCCTGGTCCTTTTAAATAATGGTTTATGGACTTTTCCTCTAGGAACTTGTCCAAACCTCTTTTAAATCCAGTTATACTAACAGCTTTTACTACACAAGCTGGCAATGAATTTCAGAGTTTGATTACACACTGAGTAAAAAAATATTTTCTCTGATTAGTCTTAAATGTGTTACAGTACATTGCAGCTTCACTGAGTATCCCCTTGTCTTTCTACCTTTTACATTGTGGGGTCCATTCCAAAAAAAGACAAAAAGCTGGTTTACTTACCTGTAAAGGGAGTTCTCCGTGGAGAGCAGGATAAGTCAGCCACACCTGGTGATGTCCTCCGGGCGGCACCATAGACGGAAGTGCTCTCTAGAGCTCAGACCCTTCTGAGCACTTGTGAATGGTCCCACCTCTCCGGCCCGCCCCCAGCCAGGCCAGTGAATAACTAGCTATGCCGTTCTGGCTAGGGCATGAGCCGACCTCATACAGGGGAGGTGGGTGGGATTGTGTGGCTGACTTATCCTGCTGTCCACGGAGAGCTCCCGTTACAGGTAAGTAACCCAGCTTTCTCCTTGGACAAGCAGGATGTGTCAGCCACACCTGGTGCCTCCCCAGTTACACCTTGTGCATGCTGCGGTGGATGAGGGAGGCAGGTGATAGCAAACCGAAAGGCACGTAAGTTAGTGCAAGGCATTTATTGGGTGAACTGTGCAACACAACTATGAAACATAGTGCAACGAGGAATAGTGCAACAAGGTACAGTACAAGATCATACTGTGCATTAAGATACAGAATAATCATGACCTAATGACATGCCGCACCCAGGTGCAGCCGGGTGGAACACAGACAATCTGTAAAGCGGTAACCTATAGGTATAGAGTCAATCTCTAGGCAGGTGTCCACAGCAGAGTGTTTAAGGCTGGTTGGCCGCATCAGCTTGGAGGCTGTTGGCCGCAGTCGTGGTGGCCGCAGATAGGACAGCTCGGCAAAAGGAGCTGTCGGTCTGTGCCTGGAGGTCAAAGCAGTAGTGTTTCTGGAAGGTGAGCCATGAGGACCAAGTAGCGGCTTTGCAGATGTCGCTGACTGGAACCTCGTGCAGGTTGATGAAGGAGGTAGCGAGAGCCTGAAGCTGGTGCACTCCAACCCTGTTAGCCGGATAGGCATCCACCTTGTGATGGCAGCATGTGACGCAGTCCGAAATCCAGTGGGATAGCGTGCGCTTAGCGTGCGCTTAGTGACAGGCCTCTTAGGTCTGTTGGGGTCAAAGGACATGAAGAGCTGTGCCCCTTGCCTTATGGTGGATGTCCTGTCGATGTATGCGTGCAGGGCTCTGACACAGTCAAGGGTGTGTAGCCTCTGCTCCTCTGGGGAGGAGTGGGGTGCTGGATAAAAGGTAGGCAGTTCGATGGATTGGTTGACATGGAATGCCGAGGCCACCTTTGGGACAAATTTTGGATGGGTGTGAAGGGATGCCCGGTTGTGGTGGAGCTGGGTGTACGGAGGGTGGGCCAGGAGTGCCTGCAGTTTGCTGATTCTTCTGGTCGATGTGATGGCGATTAGGAAGAGAGTCTTCCATGACATAAACTTGATGTCCGCTGTGTGCAGTGGCTTAAAGGGTCCCTGTGTTTGCTTCTGCAGGACAACGTTGAGGTCCCATGCTGGTATTGGCAGCTGGATTGGGGGCCTGAAGTTTGCAAGGCCTCACATGAATTGAGTTATGATGGGCAGTGCAGCAATGGAGCCCGTGCCGGTCCCGTTCCGGTGCTCATGCAGGGATGCAATCGCAGTGACGTGGACTCTGATGGATTGAGGTTTCAGACCAAGCTCAAAGAGTGAGGTGAGGTATTGCAGGACCGTAGGCACAGGGCAGGAGACAGGGTCTATCCACTGGGCAGCACACCAAATGCTGAGGCGTTTCCACTTGAGGCTGTATGATTTGCATGTGGACAGTCTCCTGGCTGCCAGGACTACTTGCTGCACCTCCATAGGCAGGTGGAGGGCTGCGAGATTCATTCTCTCAACCTCCAGGCTGTCAGGGCGAGGGTTTGGAGGTTGGGGTGCAGGGTATTCCCATCGTTCTGGGTGAGCAGGTCCAGTTTCATGGGCAGCCGAACCAGGGGCTCCCGAACGAGGTGAAGCAGTAGGGCGAACGACATCTGTCGTGGCCAGTAGGGGGCGATCAGTATGATGTGCACCCTGTCTATGATGATCCGCTGTATCGTTGCTGTGATTAGGGGGGTGGGGGGAAAGGCGTATGCCAGTGACAACCCCCCCCAGGGCACGTCGAATGCATCCGTGGCCATCCTTCTGTGCGACGGGTGTTTCGAGCAGAACAGACGGCACTTCGCTTTCTGTTCGGTCACGAAGAGGTCTAGTTGGGGAGTCCCCCACCATCGGAAGATGGTGTCCGCGACCTCCAGGTGAAGGGACCACTCATGGGGTTCGAGCTGTCTGCTCAGTTTGCCTGCCAGAGCATTCTGTTCCCCGGGAAGGTAGGTGGCCTGCAGAACGCAGTTGTTGGCCAGTGCTAGGGACCAGGTCGCGAGGGCCTCCTTGCAGTGGGAGCGTGACCCCGTGACCCCTTGCTTGTTGATGTAAAACATGGCCACCTGGTTGTTGGTCTGGACAAGGATGGACTTCCCTGCGAGCTGATTCAGGAAGGTCTGTAGCGCATATCTGATGGCCCTGAGCTCGAGCAGGTTGATGTGGAGGGACTGCTCTCTCTCGTGGACCAGGCACCCTGTGTGTTGAGGTGCAGCAGGTGGGCTCCCCAGTCCGTGGAGGATGCGGCCATGGTCAGGACCAGTTGGTGCTTGCGTGGCTGGAGGTCCTTGCCCGTTGAGAGTTTGTCCAGATCAGTCCACCAGTGGAGACACCTCACGACTCGGGCATCAATGGGGACTCACATGTTGAGCGGCTGGGAGAGCTGCCTCCAGTGTGAGCAAAGGTGCCACTGGAGGATGTGCATATGAAGTCTTGCTAGTGGGAGAACTGAAGTCGTAGCTGCCAAGTGGCCTAGGAGGCGTAAAATGGAACGTGCGGTGGTCCATTTGGATGCTGACATCCCTTTGGCCAGGGACGTGATGGCAGTTATCCGTTGTCTCGGGAGGAAGGCCTTCGAGATGCAGGTGTCGATGATTGCCCCGATGAATTCTATGTTCTGGGCTGGATCCAGATGGGACTTCTCTCTGTTCAGGAGGAATCTCAGGTTGGCTAGCAGGTGTGTCGTTGTTCACACTGCAGCCTGCAGCTTGGGGGCTGAGGGTGCCGAGAGTAGCCAGTCATCCAGGTAGGGAAAGATGCCGATGCCTTGTTTGTGGAGGTGTGCAGCGGCAACATCTATACACTTCGTGAAGACCCTCGGTGCCAGGGATAGGCCAAAGGGAGGCACCTAGTACTGATAGTGCTTCCCCAATGCTATGAAGCATAGGAATTTCCTGTGCATTTCATGGATTGGGACATGGGAGTATGCCTCCTGAAGATTCAGAGTTGCCATCCAGTCTCCTGCCATGATGAGGGGTAGAATGGAGTTGAGGGAGTACATCCTGAACTTCTCCTTTGTGATGAACCTGTTCAGTTTGCGGAGGTCCAGGTTTGGGCATAGTCCTCCGGATTTCTTGGGAATGAGGAAGTACTTGGAGTAGAATCCAGTGTTGACCTCGCTGGTGAGTACCCTCTCTATCCCCTGTGAGGTGAGGAGGTGCCGGAGGAGATCCGACATCAGGGATATGAGGTGGGGGGGGGGTGTCTCGTTCGTAGGCTGGGTGCGTTGACAAGGTGGGGAGAAGAAGTGTATGCGGTAGCCCACTCTGATGATCTGGAGCACCCATATGTCTGAAGTGATGGCCTCCCAGGCAGATAGGAAAGCTGATAGGCGGCCCCCTACTGGGAGAGCAGCAAGACCGCCGAGCGGTGAGGCCATCTGCACCCAGTTGTCAAAAGGAGGCTGAGTTCTTCCCAGACTGTGAAGAGGTCTACTTCTTCTGCTTGCGCTCCCTCTGCTACTGCCTCTGAAAAGTAGAGGGGTTGTAGGGCTGCTTGTACCGGGGAGCTTGCCACTTATGGTTGCTGCTGTACCTTTTAGATGGGTAGTAGGGTTTCCGGTAGTAACCCCCTTTCTGCGAATTGGAGTGGTGCTCGAGTCCATTATCCACCAGCGTTTGTAGAGTGGTGCAATGCTCCTTAAGGTCATTCACTGTGTTGGCAACTTTATCACCGAAGAGGGACTCTCCAGTGCAAGGGGCATCTGAGATCCTGTCGTGAGTGTCCTTTTTGAGTCCAGATACTCGCAGCCATGCCCAACGCCTGGCCGAGATGGCCGTGCCGGCAGTTTTGATGGCCATGTCAAAGGAGTCAAAGGCCGTGCTCATGAGGTGTTTGCTGCATTTGGCAAGGTCCTGCAGGGTGGCGGAAGTTGCCAGCTGTGAATTCTTTGGGAGGGTAGCTAAGTGACCTCTGAGGTTACTACTACTACTACTACTACTACTGAGCATTTTTATAGCGCTACAAGTCATACGCAGTGCTGCACAGAACCATCATCATGTCCTGGAACAGGATGTGTTGGAATTGATACACAGCTATCCTGGCACTGAGCATTACTCCCTGGTAGACTTTCTTCCTCACATCTTCCATAAGCTTTGGGTCTCGACCAGGTGGGTGGTTGGCATGGGTGAGTGAAGACTTAACTCTTTTTAGGGCAGAAGACACCACAATGGATTGGTGTGGAAGCTGAGTTTTGTCAAATCCTGGGGTCGGATGGACTTGGTATTTGTGTCCAATTTTCTGGAACAGGCATGGCCTGGGCCGGAGTCTGCCACAGTGCCAGTTGATTGTCACGCAGCTTCCGGTGGATGGGTAGGGCCAGAGTGGGCTTAGGAACGTTGAGGTACTTTAGAACCTCCGGTTCCTGCTTGCCGGAATTGTCATCCGTGGCAAGGTTCAGTGTGGCCACCACCTTCCTCAGGAACTTGGGGTAGGTGAGGTCCTCGGGGGGATTCTGTCGCTGAAGTTCCCCGGGTTCATCCGCAGGGAACTTGTTGCCTAGCGTGTACTTGGAAGCAGAGGAGCCTAGGGGTGCCGACCCTGCCTCCTTGTCGTCGCTCCCACCGGAAGGGAAATCATGTGTTGGAGAAGGAGTCCGAGTCCGGGAGGGAGTCCACGGGGGTTTGCTTGGATAGGATGGGACAGGGGACCAGCCTTGGAAGGCGAGCGCTCCTGGTGAAAGCGGGGGGGGGGGGGGCAGTTTGGTCAACCAGGCGCATGAAGAGCTGAAGGATTGCAGCAGAGGTGCCTGTCTCTGAAGAGCCCCGCCTCCTGTGTCCATAGGGGGAAGAGAAGCTGGATTGGGAGCGTCGCCTGAGCCTTCCTCTCTTGTGACGTCTGGAGAGAGATCTATCAGAGCTGCTCCCCCCGCTAGAGCTGACCTGGTGCCTTCGCTTGTGCGTGCTGTGCCGCTCGATGCTGCGATCCCTCCTGTGCCACTTGATGCTGTGATCCTTTCCCTTGTGTCGGCTGGCACTGCTGCCGACACTGCGACATCTCTCCTCTCTGCGCCGATGGGAATTACTCTCGGCGCGAGGCGTCCTGCCAGCGCTCTGAGTTCTGGCATGCGAGGGGGATTCCCTGTGCCGAGGGGGAACTGCGGCATCAGCACAGTGTGTAGCAGAGATGCTGGGCAGTTCCGGTGTTGGGCCAATCAGCGGCGGGTGGGCGGAGCCAGAGGGGAGCATGTTGCCGGCGCCATCTTGAGAGCCAGGCTGCCGTGCACGCCATGGAGAAGAAGAGCCAGGTAGAGAAGAGAAAGCACAGGAATCGCCAGGGAACTCTCTAGGGGTGCCGTGGATGTCCGTGCTGACCTGGAAGCCGACTGTTTTGGCGAAGAGCTCCTGGATCTCGCTGGGCGGCTGGGGATGGAGGCCCTGCAGGGCACATCCTGTGCCGTTAACACAGGTGCAGGCAGGTCAGGAGCAGGAGAAGCAGGAGGAGGACGACTGCTCTCTGAAGGCTGTGAAGTCATCGCTGGTTCCAACGAAGAGGCTAGGAAGTCTTTGAGAGCGTGTCTCCTTGATTTCCTTGCTCTGGGAGACATCCTGAAGCAGTTGACACAGTCCTCCACCTAATGGTGAGCTCCATGGCATTGGATGCAGCAGTCGTGAGTATCTGTAGTGTTCATCTTCCTGCTACATCGAGGGCATTTTTTAAAACCCGGTTTGGGCATCTTGATAGTTAGAGGGCTGTAAAAATCCATCTTGAGGCAAGGCGGAAGAAAAAAGACTGGCCTGGCTGGGGGTGGGCTGGGGAGGTGGGACCACTCACACGTGCTCAGAAGGGTCTGAGCGCTAGAGAGCACTTCTGTCTATGGCACTGCCCGGAGGACGTCACCAGGTGTGGCTGACACATCCTGCTTGTCCAAGGAGAAGCATGATTTCAGGGCCCTTAAGCTAAGGACTCTCACTCAATCCAAGAAATCGCTTTTTTGAGACAAGAGGGTGCTGCTCCAACAAATTATTAATTGATTGACTGATTGATACGCAGGTCCTAAAGTGGATTACAATAAACAATCCCCATACAATTGTACAATAAAAACAGAATGGGTAAACCAACCCCTCCCCCTTTCATAAAATAAAGTTCTAAATAAGCTTTTACTGAAAGTTCAACTTCTTCACTGGCAATGTTTTGGGAGATGAATCCAAGTCATAGGCTGCCCAAAAGAACTCAACCAGAGTTGAGAAACCGTGAAAGCAGTTGGCCAGCTAATCCCCTGGGTTTCATGGCCTACCCAATTCCTAAGGTTGTCACCTGACTCCATGTGCTAATCGACGCCTGGTTTTTACCACACTGCATGAGGACTTGTAGTTCTGTCTGTCTCATTGAGTTTCCCAAGAAAATCAAAACTACAAGTCCCTGACTGCTCCTTTTGACATAACATCAGATGGCAATCTCTCGCAGCCATGAAGCTCTCATCCTGCCCTGCTGCTATTGCCAGTGCCCCCCCCCCCCCTACTCTTGTTAATGTCATCGCAGCCTGATATTTAGTCAAGATCATCATGACCGGCAGTCTGCCCTTTTGGGATCTTCTTCAGGAGCAACTGGAAACATTGGGAGTTTGATTAGGATAGTATTCAGAGCCGCAAAGTAAACCAGTTCCATGAGTGAGATTTTAAGGCAGTCCTGGATTTCTGACAGTCTCATCCTGTTGCATTATGGGACCTGCAGCACTGATTTCAATTGGTAAAATCAGGGACTGCAAATACAATACTGCATTGCAATGCAAACTGAAAACCAGAAGTGGCAGAAAATCTCACTCCAAGAACTGGGTAACTTGGCAACTCTGTAGTATTGGGGTTATGTTCATTAATGGGGAAGAAGAGTGTCTGTGTATCATTGTTTTCAGCTGTAGAGTTTGCAATCTGGCTTACTTCCAAAACTGTGCATTGAAGAAGGCATGGGGGTGGTGGGGGGGAGATAACCGGCAGGGAGCAGCACCTTATTGGACAGACTAATGAGAAACAGGAATGGCATCAGGTTTTAAGTTAGAATCTGATTTCCATTACGATTAGGTACTTGATGGGTTGCACGGTTTATTTGCACTGTAAATGGCTTTGAGTTCTTTTTGGAGGACTGCTGGATTGTTTTCAGAACTACAGTTCTACACCATGGGTTTTCCTTAGGGTCCATTAGCTCTTCTCTCTGCCTTTAGTCCTCTTACTGACTGCTCGGAGGAGTCCTAAACTTCTGGTGCCTGTTTGTTTTTCAAGGCTCTGCTCTGTGCTTACCTTTCTTCTCCAGGCCGTATCACGGGGGCAGCCTCTACCTCTGCCGCATAGGGTGAGTACACTCCCTTCTGATACACTGCCCGGGGGTAGGGAGGAGGGAGGCAACCAAAAGCATCCCCAATGCCCTCACTGCCAAATCCCAACTGCATTGCTCCAAAAACCAAGGACTCTTTTCTCTAAGTTACAAGAAACTACTATCCAAAACTAGGAAACCTTAATTCCTTTCCACAGCCTGGATCTGAGTGACTCCAGGTCAGTCACAAAATGGAGAGTTATAATTTGGAGTTGTTGGATCTTAAGTTACATTGAAGAGCTTATAAACTGCTGTTGGATCAGAGGTCATTCAAAGCTAAAATACATATCAAAACAGAGTTGATAGAACACCATGCACAGAAGAGAACGTCTGTAGAAAACCTGCAGAGCTGAAAGTGGACAAAGCCTTAGGACTGGATGGAATACATCCCAGGATACCGAGGGGGCTCAGAGTTTCAAACCAACATATTTTCACCAGAGGCGGGTCATACCAAATGAATCTGATTGATTTCTTCGATAGGGTGACTAGAGAACTAAACAGCGAGCATACACTGGATGTTGGATAGTTGGATTCCAGCAAAGCCTTTGATATGGTTCCTCATAGAAGGCTTATTAGTAACATAGAAACATAGTCAATGACGGCAGATAAAGACCAGCGTGATCCATCTAGTCTGCTGGAAAGGCGTGAGCTAAATACTAATAAATAAATAAATGTTTGATTTGATTGATAAATGACTTCATAAATGGAGAAGGGTGACTACCTGGAGCAACTGGTACAACTCTACAACTCTAGCTAGCTACATTCAGCACGTGCTCTCTCTAAACAGAGTGGCCTGGGGCGGATCCTAGTTACTCAACTGGTAGGTATGATAGACGGTAGTAGTAAATGGCATTCATTCAGAAGAAAGAAAGGTGAGTAGTGGAGTGCCTCAGGGGTCGCTCCTGGGGTCAATTCTGTTTAATATCTTGTAAGAGAGATTGCCAAAGAGTTAGAAGAGAAAATTTGCATTTTTGAAGATGACATAAAGATTTGCAGAGTGGACAACCCAGAGGGAATAGGCAAAATTATGTACAAAAACTAGAAGACTGATCAAATATTTGGCAGCTGATCTCTAATGCAAAGAAGTGGAGAGTGATGCATTTGGGATGCAGAAATCCAAGACAGCTGTATGTGTTAGCTGGGGAGAGGCCAATGTGTATGGACTAGGAGACAGACCATGATAATTGCATGTTGCAGGCATGCCCACTCTCCACCCTAATCCCTCCCACTTTCTGCCCAAGCCTATAGTAGAAAATCACTGGGATATCTGCGATCGGTGGTCCTGAGAAAGTTTGCGCTCTAGGTGACTGCCTAATTTGCCCAGTGGACTGCATCGGCCCCGGAAGGCTAGAGCCAGTACAGAGGAAAAGAACTATAATGGTAAGCGGTCTCCATTAGAAGACAGGAGGCCCTAAAAATGTATACCCTAGAGGACTGGAGGGACAGTGGATATGATGCACACCTTTAAACACTTGAAAGATATTACTTAACGAACAAGCCTTTTTCAAATGTGGGGACGCTCTAGGACCAAAATGCATGATATGAGACTACAAGGAGGTAAGATCAAATGCTGCATCAGGAAAAGTGGTGGATGTCTGGAATGCCTGCCCAAAAGAGGCAGTGGAAGCAAAAGTGGTACTGGAATTCAGAAAGGACTGGGATAAACACAGTGGACCCCTAGAGGGCAAGAGGATGGAAACCAAGAACTGAGTACCTAATAGTTGCGAAATGACTAGTTCGCTTTTCCTAAGAAACCAAGGGGAAAGTAACCTATACCGCAGGGCAGATAGAATTTCCCTCCCCCCCCCAAATAAAACCAAAAGTATGGGGAAAGTAACCTGCCCTGCACTATGGGTACTGCCCTAACAACCCCACTAGGCAGATTGGATGGACCATATTGGTCTTTATTTACTGTCATCCATGTTACTATGTAAAGCAAATTGCAATACATTCAATGCAACACAGACAACAATGCACAGAACTCATAATAAACAGTAAGAACAAAGGATGGTTGCCACGGCTGTCAGTGTTTGTGCAGGTCCACTGTGACATCATTGAGCTTACGCGGCTTTCCCCCGGTACATTAATGACATTGGAAGAACCCCCTTTATAAGTGAATAGCCCCGCAGTCATGCACTTTGATGAAACTCTGTCCTTTGTGTGCCTGTTTAGGTGTCACTGCTTCTATCTAAAGGAAAGTTGAAATTTACCTTTTAACAGATGAGGTAGGCTGGTTTCTCTTTTACAAGTGTAAAAACTCTGCCTCCTCCTTTAAAATACATAAAATTGAAAGGCTCTTTAAAATGCATATAAAACACTTGGAATATAATTAACCAGACGTACACATTTTACATTTACACTGGAGGAAGGACATGACCTGACAAGACTGCTGCTAATTCATGACTTGGAGGAAAGTACCTCTGATTTTCCACCTTGTCATGTGTACAGGATGTACAAAAAAAAAAACAAACACAAGAAAAAGCTCATGGCATAAAAGAATGATTTTAATTTAGCAATCAGATGCATGCCTTCTAATGCAAATGTGTGCTGCGGCCCCAGAGTTGGTTCAAGGAGCTGGCGCCCTAGGTGGACCACTCGGCTGTCAAAATCTATTGTTTAGCTTTAAATGCCCTGCTCTTTGCTTCCTCCGCCCCCCCCCCCCCCCCCCCCCCGCCTGAAGTTGCTGCCCTAGACAGCTGCCTAGTTTGCTGGTGGTTGGCTTGGCCCTGTCCTGAAGAGCACCGTATGCGAACCTTCAGCCTTACTGTACATCCCCAAGACTTTGATCATTAAACAAGCAATCATGATCACCTCCCCTGCCCCAACAATCCTGTAAAAAGGCAAAATTGGACATCGTACTCTGCAGCTGTTTGCCACCCCCGGACTGCCTAGCCTTGTCTAGTCTAATAGTTGAGCCAACCTGAGGAGCTGGACAGAGGCCATCAGTTCATTTCACTGCAGGCCACCAAATGTCTTTCAGATGGGAAGGAAGATTGGTCATTCCAACAAGAGTTGGCTTTGAACTAGCATCCTAGAGGCAAAACACCTTGTAAACCTCTGCGGATTCGCTTGGACTAGTCCGTTCCCTCCTTAGTCGCTTACAGCTGTTAAACTAATCTTTTGTATTTCTGAAAACCAAGGGCTTGATACCAGCCTTTCCAATAGGCGCACAAATCCGGCAGAGGCCGGTGCAGTGAATTGTTTCCAGATGGGTGTAAACTATTCTCTGAGCTAATGGTCAGAAAAGATACCACGGGGCCGGTGGTGACTAAGGAACTTGGACCTGTTTCCTCTTTTCATCTGGCCACCATAACGCTGCGTTTCCCCCCGCAAGGCCACTCCGTCGCCCGCCTCCTAGGATGCAGCTGCTCTGGGGGCTGGTGGGCGGAGAGCAGGAGGGAGCTGTGTCAAGTTGTGCAAGGGCTCAGCCCGCATGCGGCTGGTTGCACGGGCGCCTCCTCCTCCTCCTCTTCCCTGCTGCAGCTCCCACGCGTCTCTGCAAACGGATTGCAGCTCCCGACCAGTCCGCCGCTCCCAGCTCCGGCATGGGGTTACCCGGACACTGACACCCTCCGCGCCGATGGAAGGTAACTTTTCTGCTGCCCTTCCCACTGACTCTGTATCTGGTCTCTGCCACTTTCAGGGGTCAGCTTAATACAGCCGCCTATTTTATAGAAAAAAGCCACGACAGGAGCAGGTTGACTTGTGATTGCCCCCGAGGTGAGAGAGGCGAGGAACTGAGAGCTAGAACTTGTCCTGGTGTCACATGTTTCTGCTACTGGACTTTATACCGGGACAGGGGACGCGCAGCTCCCTCCGAAGGCGTTTTCCCCCCGCTGTGCTTGGAAGGGAAGCCTCCTCTGTCTCTCACCCAGGGGGCGATTTCGCTCTCCGGTCCTCTGCTCTGAAGGAATCAGCCCGTCAAGAAACTTTCCTGTACGGCTGCTGTTTCACTGTGCAAACGCTTAGTTCTGCTTTCTGCCCGTTTACGAGCTCAGCATAAACTTTCACCTTCTGCCTTGCCTTTAATTCCCCCCCCCCCTCCTTTCTTCACTGCTAAGGCATCTTGAATGGCAAGTAACTGCTGTTAGGCAACGTTTATTGCAGAAAGCCATGTACCTAAATATAGTATGTAAAAATGCAGTTATGTAAAATAATGAAAACTCTGCAGTCACAAGGTAGCATTTTAAAATCCAGACAACTTTTTTTTGTGTCATGATTCTATTGCCATCTTGCTTGTCTTTTGATTCTTTTTTCTTTTTTTTTTTACTACTGTTACTATTAAACATATATAAAGCGCTGTACAAACACAGAGACATTTTTCTCCCTCTCCCCCTGTGTCTCTGACACCTCGTTTTCTAATATCAGATTCAGATTTAGGAAATTTTATTGGCAGGAAGAGTTTGTACCTCTGTTACCAAAGGGATCACATAAATGTTGAAAAATAAAAGATGGAAGCAAATATAACAGTGATAATCGCAGGAAAATACACTTCTCAATGTACTGAAAATATTATTCCAGGAGTTTGGAGAAATTCAGGATTGTCTCTGCTCAGATTTACAGTTTTAATCCGGAGAAAGGATTCACTGTATTTTGCTGCTTTCCTCGCTTGTTTCCGATGGGAGCCCACAGAAATTTTCCTTCTGGTTCTTTAGTATAATGTTCTTTAATTTCCTCTATCAGCTTTGAGAAAAGTGCATCTCTGTTGCTTAATATGGAAGAAAACGCATTCCTGTTTCTAATTGAAATTTTCTGGTGTTGCATGGCATGCCGGGTCTGGTTTTTCGGGGCAGGGCTGGGGTGTGGGACCTGGTCAGTGGAGATAAGAGTTTTCCGTGGGGCAAAAATTCTATCCCATGCCAGCGACTGCTGCGAAAGGAAAATACTTTGCTATGATTAATATTTGTTGTGCAAAATATATTTCATAATTACATAAACTACAACATAAGAATGTGCAGGAATGTTGGAACTATCCCTGGAATTCTCTCTGTAGCAAACACTTCATCCTGATCTGGTAAAATTATAGCATCATGGGGCAAGTGAATAGAGAGCAATGGACTGTAGATTCTTTATTTGTAAAATAAAACATGAAAAGGAAGAAGATAGTGATGGTTTGGTTTGCCATTTCCTTTCACCTCACTTAAGAAAGGGAAAAATTAGATTTCATGCTTTTCAAATGAAGACAGGAATTGTCTCCAGGCTGGGTGGTTTATAGTTTATTAAAAATTTCTGATACCACCCTTTGATTCAGCAGAGCAGTGCACATTATAAAATCTTAAAAGTAGGAAAGGAACTCCAATGAAAAATAGAGAGAGGATAGTCATATTCATACTAAAAGTGAGATAGAAAGGAATGGAAGCGATTAGCTGGGATTATAGAAGGGATTGTATGGAGGGGGCTGCCATGAATAACGAAGGGAAGCAGGTTTCTGTATCACTGAGGGACTAGGTCGGATGCTAAGTTGAATAGGTGGGTTTTAAGAAGTAATTTGAATTTGGGAAAGGAGAGCTCTAACCAGAGGTCAGGTAGCAGGGCATGCTGTAGATTGTGTTCAATTCTGGAGAATCCACCTTTGGAAGAACATGGAGAAGATAGAAGCTGTTCAGAAGACTACTAAAGAAATCCAAGGCCTGGCAGATAAACTCTACAAACAAAGCTTTAAGGCACTTATAAAGCTCTTGCAGGAGAAGGAAGATGTTAGAAACATTTCAAAGCTCTCCATAAAGTGTGGGAAGGTGAAATTTTCCATAGAAAAATTCATGATAGATAGAGGAAGTTATAGAGGGAATGCAAGACAGTACTTCTTTACTGAGAGGTTGGTAGATGGTTGGAATAGCCTTCTGGCAGAGGTGGTAGTAACCACAAGATGCTTGATACAGACACAGTGGTAAGGGCAGGTTGGAATTGGCATGGGGCGTGAGTGTTTTTTTTAATAGAATTTTCAGAGGGGTGAAGAGTTGGCAGAGTGTGGACTGCATCAAACCTTGAAGGAGGCTAGGATGACCTGCCTGAACTAGCTATAGTTATAGCCCTAGCACAATGCAGTGTGTGCCTTTGAGTCATTGCTGACCCAGTAGCTCCTGGGTTTTCTTGTTATGTAAGCAGAGGTAGATTTCTTCTGGGACAATGGGGGGTTAAGTGACTTGCCCAAGACCACAGGGTGTACTAGTGGGAATTGAACTCTGGCTGTTTGGGTGGTAACCCAGTGTTCTAGCCATTGGGCTATGCCTCCACACCAACCTTATGATAGGACTCAACAAATTTAGGCATCGGGTCACTATGACACCTAGGCAATCTACCTCGGTGTCCAAGATCGTATACTCCCAGTGGTTTTTTTTTACCCTCAATTGGATTCTGCCAAAGAAACAAGAGCTCTTCTTCAGTTGACACCATACAGCTCTCAGTAGATTTGAGCCGCATGGCAAAGTAATTCTTGTCCTGGTTTCGCCGTCTCAAGTCTTGTGAGAGTTGTGACTGCCAGATTAGCATGGTAGTTCTTCCATGACAGGGCTCAAACCTACTGAGAGGCACATAGTGCAGGCTGAAGAATAACCCTTGTTTCTTCAGCAGAGGCAGCAATAGTAGACAGCAATGAACCACCACCCAGGAAAAAGATTTAGGCATCATTGGAATGGAGGAGTAGCCTAGTGGTTGGGGCAAGGTATTTCAGGCTGGAAGGTTGCTGGTTCAAATCCCACTAGAGGACAGCAACCTTGGGCTGGAAGGACTGGGGTTTCTAGTCCCACAGGTACTCCTTGTGGTCTTGGGCAAGCCCCTTAACCCTCCATAGCTCATGCTCCCTGTAAAATAGTTATCTCCAAGTTATAATACCCTGTTCAATGTAATTTCAGTTTGTTCAATGTAAACCACACTGATACAGAATAGCACAGTATATAAGAGACTGTAAATAAATAAATTGTGGATACCATGTTAAAACCCTCAGCCCAGTGTGCAGTGGCAGCCAAAAGAGCAAATAGAATGCTAGGTATCTTAAGGAAAGGAATGGAAAATAAAACAAAAGATATTATAATGCCTCTATATTGTTCCATGGTGAGACCACACCTTGAATATTGTGTGCAATTCTGGTCGCCGTATCTTAAAAAGGATATAGCAATATTAGAAAAGTTTCAGAGAAGAGCCACCAAAATGGTAAAGGGGATGGAAGGATACTCCTATGAAGAAAGGCTACAAAGGTTAGGGCTCTTTAACCTGGAAAAGAGACGGCTGAGGGGAGATATGATAGAAGTCTATAAATTAATGTACAGCATGGAACGGGTAAATGTAGATCGATTGTTTACGTTATCAGAATATAGAAAGACTAGGGGACATGCAATGAAGCTACAGGGTAAACTATTTAAGACTAATAAAATAAAATATTTTTTTCACTCAATGTGCAATCAAACTCTGGAATTTGTTACTGGAGGATGTAGTAAAGGCTGTTAATGTAGCTGGGTTTAAAAAAGGTTTGGACAAGTTCCTGGAGGAAAGGTCCATAAACCATTATTAAGAAGGGACCCAGGATATCAATGCTTGACCCAGTACAAGCATTGTGGAACCTGTGTCTTTTGGGGAAACAATTAGGTACGTATGACCTAGATTGGCCACTGTTGGAAACAGGATACTAGGCTTGATGGACCTTGGTCTGACTCAGTATGGCATATCTTATGTTCTTATGTTCCAAATCCAGCCCTGGAGGGCCACAAACCAGTCAGTTTGGGAGGATATCTCTAATGCATATTCATTAGGGATATCCCGAAAACCTGACTGGTCTGCGGCCCTCCAGGACCGGAGTTGCCCACCCCTGCCCTATCTTGGTAACCACAGCATATCTTATGTTCTTATGTTCAATGTGAGGGGTGATATGTCAGACCTGCTGGCTTACTGGGGGTGTGCTTGGAAGAGTGAGAGAGGGACTGAGTGAGAGGACAGAGTGGGAGGAATGAGAGAGAGAGACTGGCTGAGGGCCTGGGTCATAATGATGTGTAGAGCCTTGGCATTCTGCTGAGAGCAGACTTGGGGGGAGGGGGCTGCAAAGTCCCTTTGTCTCTCCCTGCCAGCACTGTGCAATAATGCATTAAGAGTTTGATGTTTGAGGCTGTGAATGGGAAAATAGCCTTAGTAAATCAGGTCCTGTGGTTGTCCCCTGCTCTTGAACTTCGGTTAGGTTAGTAGTGGGATAGAGGGGGTAAGGTCTTAAGCACTGGCTGCAGGAAAGCTGCCTGTAATGACGCTGGTGATAACATTGGTATCGGTGAGCATGGGGAGAAACAATCTTCCTGCCAAGCTCTGCGGCGGCCCCTGCCCGCGCTGCTGCTAGTAGAGGGAGGTGCTGCGATGCTGTGATTTTACTCACGAGCAGCAGACTGCTCCACCACACGAGAGCATTTATTTTATTTCTGATGTTTTGATATGTTAAACAGTGGAAGGTGCACGGCATGTGTGTCAGATGTCATGCATGTACGTTCCATGATGTGGCATATTGGGCCTGGTTTATTAAGCTTCCTGCAGACACGGAAACAATTTTAAAAACCATTTCCATAGGGCAGGGGTCCCCAAACCTGTCCTGGAGGGCCGCAATCCTGGCAGGTTTTTGGGATAGCCCTAATGAATATGCATGAAATATATATGCATTAGAGATATCCTCCCAACCTGACTGGTTTGTGGCCCTCCAGCACTGGATTGGGAGATCCCTGCCTTACACCTCTGTCATTTAAGATTGTGAGTGGGCAAGGTACAGATGTCCTAGACATCAAAAGGGTAGACAGAATTTGTCACGTTGCTCCTCGATTCTCACCACCACCAAAAAGTTGTCTAATAGACAACATTATGGTGGTGGTGAGAAGCGAGGAGGAATGTGACAAAGTCTACCTACCCTTTTGATATCTAGGACATCTGTACCTTGCACACTCACAATCTTAAATGACAGAGGTGTAAGGCAGGGGTCTCCTAATCCAGTACTGAAGGGCCACAAACCAGTCAGGTTGGGAGGATATCTCTAATGCATATATATTTCATGCATATTCATTAGGGCTATCCCAAAAACCTGCCAGGATTGCGGCCCTCCAGGACAGGTTTGGAGACCCCTGCTCTACACCCTTGTGATGCTAAAAGAATACATGTTGTCTAGTGACAGTCACATTTAGAGGAAAAGTTCTTTTGGGGGGGAGGGGGAGATAGTGTCAGGAGAGGCAAATAGCACATGGAGATCCCATTTTCAAATTTGTGTGGGTTAAGTTTTTTTGAAAGAAGGACCCAGATAAAGAGCGGGTGCTGATTTCTGCAGGTGCTTCGTACCCATGGCAAGCTTCATAGCAAAGCGTCTGCTGACGTTCCCTCTGAAAATTAGTGGGTAAAATTGAATGACAGACTCTGCCCCGGTGCAACCAGTTTAAAAATTGCTCCCAGACTGTGAAAATTCTGTGAATAAGTAAAGCTCAGTGTTTGGTGAAATGCAGCTGTGTCTGAGAAGCTGTTAAACCAGGACTCCTTGTGTGGTTCTGATTCTGGATATCACTTAATGGAAGGTATCCAGGGGGCCTTTATCCAAGTCCGCAGTCCCGGCAGAGATCACTCATTGTAAGACGTTACCAAAACTACAGTGCTGAGACATGACTTCAGTCACTCCAGGCCACAAGCGCCACAGGTTTTTCTAGTGACCCACTACTGTAGATCAGCTGGAGTCGTGTTAAAGCTTGATTTCCGAGGATGCACATTTTCTTTATGTCCGAAGCTGGTGTTGCTTGCCTTCTCAGTAAATTTTTTCTCACATGTTTTCTTGCAGTAGGTTTTGTATGAACAGTCAGAACCTGGCCAATGTTCTCATGCCAGGCCTGTGTGGGGTGTGCTGATAAGGCTGCACTAAGCAACTCCACCCATCTCCCGGGACCTCCACACAACCCAACTATGCACATTGAAAACCAGAAGCACTCAAAGTGAATGCCCCTGATTTAGTGTGCTCCCTTTTGGAGATAAAAGTTTACATGTAATGCCAGGAGGTGTTGTTTTCCTCATCACTAAAGACTTTTCAGGCATGCGAGAAGGGGTAGAATATGACTTGAGCTAGTCATATGGACGCACATTTGTTAGTACATATTCGGTTTGTTAGTGCATCTTCACTGTGTTTGCAAGTGGCCGCAGACGGAGACAATAGTAATTAAAAAGTTCATGCTTTGCACAGAGTAGTCCATGTTGAGTCTTATTGTGGGACGGCACGCATACGGTATGTCAATTTTGACATAAACATGACAAACCGTGGTGCTTTTCAGGTGCCCATTGCAGCCCCCATAATCTGTAGATGGCTATCGTTATTAAAGCTAAAGTAGTTGTGGCGGGGATAAATTTAGTTAGCTTTAATCATTCATTGCATACAGCTGTACATACCCTTGCAGTTGCTCTGACCCACAAAACAGGAATGAGGAAACACCTCAAAGCAATGGTGGGATTCAATCCGAGCGGGTGACAGCGTGGCATGCATTTGCATTGCTGGCGCTGCACGTTTGGGTCGCTGGTGGCCACCGCAGGGAAGCAACTCTCTGGTGTCCCAGCGGCCCAATCCCCCCACCTGCCAGAGGTTTGATGGCATCGGGGGCTTCCCCTGATGCGGCAGCCCCTTGATGGTCAAACCACTGACGGGTGGAGGAGTCCCGCCAGTGCAGCCCCGGCATCGGGACGCTGTTTTCGGCCGAGTTCGGCAAGCGTAGCCTGTGGTTCAGTTTGCGTGAACTGAGCCAAACCAGCCAAATCCCACCACTGCCTCAAAGCCCTAACAGAATCCTTTATACACAAGGGCTATAACCGCCAAATCATCTCCAAGACAAGTGCCTTCTCACTCAAAATGCCCAGAGAAAACCTACTGCAATACAAGGAAAGGAAAACCTTGGGACGTGTACCACTTGTGGTAACTTATAACCCAGAACTAGAAAACCTAAGGAAAATTATCAAAGATCTCCAACTCCTATTTCTGGAGAAAAAAAAATACTAAAATATATATTTCCTGCCCCCTCCAATTCTGGCCCTCTGCCAATCAGTCAGCCTGAAACAGAAACTTGCAAGGAGGAAATTCCAAACAGAATCTCAGATAAAAGAAAATGGCACAAAACCTTGCAAAACTCCATAATGCATGTGATACCAGCACATATCACAAGACCCTGTAGCTACCCACATCGGAAAGACATTTAAAATAAAAGACTCACTTTCATGCTCCTCTTTGAATATAGTATATATAATCCAGTGCAAAAAATATGTGAAGAGAGGTGCTAGATCGGAGAAACAAGCTAAAAACTGAGCCAAAATAGACAGACCATAAACTATTACACAAAAAAACAAAAACAAAACAGAATGGCGGCTCAGTAGTGAGCACTTCTCAAAAGACGATGACCTCCTTAACAACTATACAATAAAGGTGCTGACAGGAAACTTCAGGAGTGCACATGACAGAAAATATTTGAAATTAAGATGACCAAGCCTTTCATTCGGACACCAAAACCTCAACAGAGAGCTGACTTTCTCATTCATCATCAGATATAACGATTTTGAAGTGTATTGTCACTGTCCCACCATCTCTGCCTATGTCCCCATCCTGTCTCGTTCAGGTGTAATAGCATATGCAGACAGCCTAAGACCTAGATGAGTCTGTACTATTTAAACCCAGCGTAACCGTATTGCTTCCTCGCTGACCTGATGGAGAGAGGATAGCTCTCGAAAGCTTGTCAAAGATACATCGTTAGTCCCGTAAACAGGTATCACGTGCAACTTGTTTGTTGACCTTTATTTGCACCTATCTAAGTAGACTAACATGGTAACTACAATTTTCTGCTTAACATACCTGAAATATTTCAAACTGGAAAAATACCCCAAAATCGGGAAAATTTCAAACATGAACTGAAACTTTCTTAGCTTGCTAGATTGGGGAAATGATCTCAAGTAAATAGAAAGACATTTGACAAGGCCAAGCAAGGGAGTTAGGCAGATGTCAAACGTGTGAGTAGAAAATTGGGCAGTATACACTTGCTGGGAATCGGGAGGTAAGAGAAGACTGCAAACTGAATGGGAGTGTAGTGCTATTCTAAAGATGCTTGGGATGTAGCAGCAACAAGGGTAGTATTTTTAAGATACGTAGCGTAATTCTCTCAGTCTAATGAACATTGGTATAAAGTTGCCATACTGTACATCTCATTCTTGAAAGGGACAGAGTGATGAGCCCATCCTGGCTTTACTACATTTTATTCTAGTTTTTTCTTAGGAAAATCAAAGTATATCTGTGTACTTTGTGAGCACTAACCTCTTTTTCCTTACCTTTTCAACTACAGTCAAACCTCGGTTTTCATTTGCCCCGGTTTTCATACGCTTCGGTTTTCAACGTCTTTTCTGACTGAGATTTTGTCCCAGTTTTCATGCATTGCTTCGGTTTTCAACGTCTTTTGACTGAGATTTTGTCCCGGTAGCAGGGAAGAAAAGCTGTCAACGTAAGCAGGAGATGTTGCATGAATGTGGGAGGCAGTTCTTTCTCTTGCAGAGTACGTCTGAAGCTATATCATTAAGATTTTCTGCCATTCTGAAGCATTGAGCAGATAATGTAAAGGTATTTTAATGGACTGAATTCAATGTGATTCCGAAGAGAGCTGGGCACAGCAGCTTGTCAGGGGTGGCTAAGGCCAGATGTTAACATACTGTACTGTACAGTACTGTACTTAGCTTGCTTTCAGTGATGTTAAATGTTCATTTATCCATTTCATTAGTCATTTATATTTATTTCTCATTGTTTTCTGTATGTAAAAATATAGTTATTCTCTATAAAATGTATTTTTTGTGAATATTTTTGGGTGTCTGGAACGGATTAATTGGATTTACATTATTTCTTATGGGAAATATTGCTTCAGTTTTCATACGTTTCGGTTTTAGTCAGACTTTTTCGAATGGATTAATCATGAAAACCGAGGTTTGACTGTACTTCTATTGAGAACCATAGTAGCCTCATAGTAGCTTTTCCCATTGCTTTTCTACTTCCCCCATGTATTCCCATTCAACTAATGACTCCTTGAGGTATTCCCCCATTTTGACAGTTCACTTGAAGTCTTTCATTTCTAAATGGGTCATCTCTAACCTTGCCCTAATACTGACCCACACTAGTCAGTGATCATTGGATGCCAGACACTACAGCATCAGTAAAAGTCTTCCCATTTCTAAACATCAGGTCCAATATGGTCCCCTCCCATGTGGGTTCCTTTACCAGCTGCCAGAATCCAGGATCTCCCTACTTCTAGATGACACCACAGTAGGATTATCCCAGCCAACATCAGACATATGAGATTGCCTAATCAGGAGTGGCATAGTGCTTGGGGCAAGGTACCTCAAGCCAGGAGGTTGGGGGTTCAAATCCCACTAGAGAACAGCAACCTTAGGCTGGAAGGACTGGGGACAGCAACCTTGTAGTCTTGGGCAAGCCACTTAACCCTTCATTGCCCATGTTCCCTGTAAAATAGTTATCTCCAAGTTATAATGCCCTGTTCACTGTAAACCACCTTGATATCATGAAAGGTGGTATTTAAGAAGTGTTAAATAAATAAAAAATGCCTTCTTCACAACAATATTGTGAATGTTTTCAGTTAAATTTCTGTCCACTTCTGCCTGTGGTGTGATGCACAAACCTTCATTGTAAATAGATGATCAAGGACTTGCAAAGGGATTTAGATATAATGTATATTTTTAAAGGTCAAACATTTCTCTAAGCTGCTCCAAAATAGGGAGATGTTAGGAGTTCAAACTAGCAGGTTAAGATACGCTTAGTGGACTAGAAGGTGTGTGCGCTGCTGAGTCAGTGCTGATCCCTGGTGACCTACAGCCCCTGGGTTTTCTTGGCAAGGTACAATCAGAAAGGGATTGCTAGGCCTTGAGGGTAAAGCAACTTGCCCAACACCACAAGGAGTACCAGAAGGAATTGATCCCTGGTCTCTTGCTTACTAGGCCCCTGCTCCAACCACTAGGCTACTCCTCCACATTTTAAGAGGAGCAGGCTTAAAAAAGGAGAGTGCGAGGTGGAGGTTATTGTTTAGTTCGTCTCTGATGTGACTGTAAAACATCAGGGATGAGTGGATGATTTAGGAGTAGGCAGTGAGAGAAGAGAAATAGTACAATAATGTCTTTCAACCGAGGTCCCTTAATTCATTTTGTCAGCATGGTCTATAAAGTTGAATTGTTAAGACTTGACAGTTCGGAGGAGTGCAGGTAGTAGATGAAGCAGGATAGGGAACTGTCGGAAATTCAGGACTAGCCCAAAGTCTCATTCCTGAAATTGAATAACTTGTCAGCTCTATATCATGGAGCTCAAAACTGGACACAGTACTCTAACTGAGCTGCGTGTTTAAAGGGGCAGACTGATCCAGCAAGTCTGAGTATGCAGTATATAAAACTGTATAAATAAATAGTTTAGGGATTATGGAATTCTGCACCCTTGTTTATTTTGATGGCATCAAGATTTCTTTGGCTTTTAATAGCAAATGTGCATCAGAGCCAGAGATAAGAACAAGTTCTCAAGGTGCTCAGTAAATTGCAGGGATCAAGCAGATGTCAGTTGATAAAAGAATGATTTTATTATTTTCCTATGGCACTGAGAGGACCTCTAGCACTGTACTAGGGTTGCCAACCGGCCGGTTTTCAGCTGGCCTGGCCGGTTTTTCCATGGCCAGGCCGGCTGCCGGCACAGATGTAAAACTGGCCCTTGAAAAGCCGGTTTTTTGCTCTGGCCGCAAGATCGGGAGCGGCCAGAGCAAAAAAACGGCTTTTCTCCCGACTCCCGAAGTCCGCGGCGCGAACGCGATTCCCCATGGCAGTGCAGCCACTGCTTCTGCTTTGTACAGAGCAGCGCCTGCAATACACTTACTTTGAAAAGTAAAGACAACCTGTGAGGAGCCCTCCGGTCATCGCAGCGCCTGAGGAAGTGATGTCATAGGGGGCAAGCTCCTCACAGGTTGTCTTTCCTTTTCAAATTAACTTTAGCTGCAATAAAGTTAATTTGAAAAGGAAAGACAACCTGTGGGGAGCCTGCCGCCAATGACATCACTTCCTCGGGCGCTGCGATAACCGGAGGGCTCCTCAAAAGTTGTCTTTACTTTTCAAAGTAAGTGTATTGCAGCCGCTGCTCTGTACAAAGCAGAAGCAGCGGCTTGGGCAGGAGGGGGGGGGGTGGTGTGAGTGAACCAGCAGGGGAGGGGGGGGTGAGTGAACCAGCAGGGGAGGGGGGTTGGTGTGAGTGAACCAGCAGGGGAGGGGGGGTGAGTGAGTGACCCAGCAGGAGAGGGTGAGTGAGTGACAGGGGGTGGGTGAGTGAACTAGCAGGGAGGGGGGGTGGTGTGAGTGAACCAGCGGGGAGAGGTTGGTGTGAGTGAACCAGCAGGGGAGGGGGGTTGAGTGAGTGACCCAGCAGGAGAGGGTGAGTGAGTGACAGGGGGGTGGGTGAGTGAACCAGCAGGGAGGGGAGGGGGGTGAGTGAATGAACCAGCAGGGGAGGGGGGGCAAGTGAGTGACCCAGCAGGGGAGGGGGGGGGCGAGTGGACCAGCAGGGAGGGGGGTGGGGTGGGCAAACCAGCACTGAGAGGGGTGGTGGGCGAACCAGCACTGAGAGGGGTGGTGGGCGAGTGAACCAGCAGGGAGGGGGGTGGGGCGAGTGACTGAACCAGCACTGAGGGGAGGGGGGGGGTGAGTGAACCAGCACTAAGGGGGTGTGTGTGAGTGAGTCCTCGGTAATTTTTGTGGGTGGGGCGGGGCAGGGGTGGGACTGGGGGCGGAGAATGGGTGAAGGATGGCGAGCCACAGGTGTCAGATTTTTCTCTGTGAAAAAGTTGGCAACCCTACACTGTACAAGATGTGCAGGTATAGAATACATGATAATCTTCCTGTTTGAGAACCTTCGGGATAACAGTATGTGTTATTCATGTAAAAAAGTGGTGAGTAGGACAACTGCCCCTGGTATTTGCATGTCTATGGTGGAGGAATTGACATACTGAAAATTTGATGTGGATAAGACACTAAACATAAAAGGGGTAAAGGGATACATGGAAACTCAAACAGGCCAGTTTCTCTTGTTACTGGGTCATTACGCGACAGAATGGGACACATGACAATCTCCTCTACAGATGAACCCTCTTCTTGTCCCTTTCCTCTTGTATCCTCCATTAGCTATACCCTTCAAGTGCCCTCCTTTTTCCTTTGTTTTCTGTTTCACAGGAACAGGCAGAGTAGATCCCAGGTAGCACAGATTAAGAATTAAAAAAAAAGAGGAACATGGAAAAAAACCCTCAACAAAAATTGTTAAGACTTATTACATCTCTTAATTCTTGTTTGTGTCTGTTTGCAAAATGCAGGAGATCCTGGAACATTCTGGAGTGATGTTCCCCAGGGGCTGCTTCCTCTCTTTTTGGCTGGATCACTGGAAGCCTTTGAAGTCATAAACCTACTGCTCCACCCACACTCAACCAGCCTCCCCTTCCAAAACGCACTCTCACCCTCCCTTGTTCTCATTACACAAACAAACCTCAAGCTGTTTGCTTTTCTGTGTGTGCTTTAGACTGATTTCAGAGTAGTTTCATTGCGGGGTTAGAAGTAGGCAAATGTCCAAACCCCTTTCTCTCTCCATCTCCCTCCATATGCTAGACACCCACCTTAGAGAAAAAGTTGGCGACCAGCCTTGGTTGGTTTATATTTTAGCACATTTTATAATGAAAACATTAAAGCCTAATCAAACCTTGATAAGAAAGAAAGATAATCCTATTAAATAAATAACTCGGACAAAAAGATATATTTTGGTTATTTGTTCAACAAAAAAGATCAACAATGAGTTATCTTTGTGTGAAAAAGTATGCAAATCCCTTCATTCTGTGACTGGTGACACCTCCGTGAGGAGCAGTAACTTCAGCCGCAAGTTTTCTGTAACTGTTTACAGTTACGTCACTCTGGAGAAATTTTCGCCCATTCTTTCACACAGAACTGTTTCAGCTCTGACATTGGAGGGCCTCTTGGTTTGAACAGCTTGCTGCAGGTCTTGTCACAACATTTCAATAAAGATAAGGTCAAGACTTTGACTTTGGCCAGTACAAAATACAATACATCTCTTCTTCAGCTATTCTGTAGTAGATTTATTGAATGTTTAGACATATTGACTTCCTGAATGATCCACTTTTGGCTGAGCTTCAGTTCATGGACAGATGGCCTGATATGCTTCTTTAAAATTTTATGGTATAAAAAAGACTTCATGGTTCTATCAATGACAGCAAACCTGGTAATTCCAGTTATCAATTTTAGGGACCCTTTTACTAAAGACACTATGATTTTGCACCTAATGCACAAATAGCATGAAAATTGTTGTTGTTAAGTGCTGTCGAATCGGTGTCAACTCATGATGACCTTCTGGATAGTTTTTCCTAAACTGTTTTCGGTCTTCAATCAGGTGGCTCATTGTTGATAGACTGGCACCCATAGCTGCTGTTATTGTATTGATCCATCTCATTGTTGGCCTTCCTCTTTTGTGTTGACCTTCAACCTTGCAAAGCATGATGTCTTTCTCTAATGATCTTTTTCTTTGCATAATGTGTCCAAAGTATGAACGTTGAAGTCTTGTCATCTGGGCTTCTAAAGAAAGCTTAAGTTTCATCTCTGTGCTTGATGCCTACCATACTATGGAGTTACTGTTGGGAAAGGTTGTATGTAGTGCTTTTTGGTACCTCTGTCTAGATTTGTCAGATTCATAATCTGTTTTCCTGAGAACATCTGAGACAGTTTGTCCAGTCAGTTATTTTGTCTTGTTTGGACTTCTGCAATATAGAGTACGTCGGCTTCCCAAAAAGTGTGTTTGCTTGTTTAAGGTGTTTACAAAATATGGCAGCAAAGTTGATTTTGAAAGGTAGACAATCTGATAGAGCTACTCACTCTTTATGTTCTCTTGTTCATGTCGTTACATTGGTTGGCAATTCCAGCTAGTCTTCTTTAGTTTTCTTTAGGGCCCTTTTACTAAGTGCTGCTAACCAGTTAAAGTGTGTTATAATGGGCTGTAACTGGCCACGGTGAACACCAATGTGTAGGCATGCCAGCTACTGACTACCAATAAACATGTTAATTGGTATTCACTTGTTAATGTGGAGGGTGGGTGGGGTAGAGGCAGATTGTGGGTGTGCAGAGCACATTAACATGCAAACACAGTTAACATGGTAATTAGTGCAGGGGCACATAACGATACCTCGATGGGTATCGTTTGTTGCATCTGCATGAATTGTGCTGCATGTTATTGCACACAGTTGCGCAATGACTGCCAGGAACATGCTGATGCAGAGGACTTCCCGGGCCCCAGTAAAAGGCAATCTACTTCTGTTCACACATTGCCATGAAAGTCCAGGGGCTGCAGAGTCACCAGGAGTCAGCATTGACGCGACAGCACACATTGCATTTTGCACGGTATGGCTCCCTGTCTAGGCTGGTTGAGATTAATAGCACGAATCATGCAGACAGATCTATAAACGAATGTAAATTGACATTTCCTGCAGCCTCTGATTATAAATCAGTGAGAATTCATAGTAGACGTTTATGATGAGCAGCCGCTCTCCTTTGAAATAGACTCTTTTGGATATACCTATTGAGGCTTACTATTTCTATTTTCAGAAAAAAATTGAAAAGGTGGTTCTTTAAAGAATTCCTTAAATGAGCTATGTCTTGTTTTTTAGTAAGGTGGGGTAGGTTGGGTAGTTTGGATTACTTTATTATTGTAATGCTGGAAGTTGAATAAAGCTCCTTTCCCTTATCTCCTTATTCAACCTCCAGCTGTGCTCTACTGCCTCCACTCACCAGCATGGCCACTTCCTTCACCTTGTCTTTTTCTCTAATTGCTTACCTTCAAACTTCTGTACCTCTGTTCTTCCATTATCTGACCATCGCCTGCTAAGCTTCACTCTTTGTCAAGCCCCATCTCAGTATTGCCCAGTCTCCTCTAGGAATCTTTATGCTATTGACCCATCTGAGTCTGTTGATGAGGCAGTATCTTCTATAACATTGCACTCTCCTGCTCTGCTGTACTCTTATACTGTATAGTGCAGAGAAGTACAAGCGTCAGAGGAGTTATCAAAGTGATTGTCAAATTCTTGAGTATAAGGTAAGGGGGAAGATGAATCCAGAAAGAAGGAAAGGCACGAGTCAGTCAGTGAGAAAGGTAGAGGTGGACTTGTCAGAGGGTCGATAAAAAACAGCTATCCGGAGAGGTAGTGGAGTAAAAAGGTGGATGGAATGGACTTTAAAGGAGGAAAAGGAGTGAGACTGAGGCAGAAGGAGGGGTTGAAACTGTCAGGAATGAGAGTAAAAAACCAACACCACCACCATGCCCAATGGGATGAGATATGTGGGAGAATAAGTAACTACCATGTAGGGCCGGTCAGAGGGTTTCTGCTGCCCTAGGCAGGCCCTTCTGTTCCGCCTCTCGACTGTGGTGCCACCCAGCCCGCCATGCTGCCCCCTCCAGCATCCATTTTCTCACCAGCATCTCTTTTTGCGCTGAAGCAGCAGTTCAGCTGCTGCTTCAGCACGTCGGGCCTTAAAGTGCACGCCCATTGCCTGCCGCTCCTGCCCCATCTGACACAACATCCTGTTGGAGGGGGCAGGAGCGGCAGGCCATAAATGCATGCATGCACACAGGCATTTTAAAGCCTACCACGGCACTGAACTGCCGCTTCACTGGGGATACGTCATGCCGCACACCAGGATCTGTCGCCATAGGCGATTGCCTAGTTTGCCTCGTGGACGGCTGTACCTGCCACCATGACAGATGGCAGTGACTGAAGCTGAATCTTCTTGGAGGAGCCAGGTCTCTGTTAGAGCAAGAACACCGAGAGTATTAGAGATAAAGAGGTCATGACTAAAGGCAAGCTTATTTGAGATGGAGTGTGCGTTCCACAAGGCTCATGAGAAAGGAGAGGGATATTTATTTATGTATTTATTTAATGTCTTTTTTTTATACTGCGCTCTTTGGAATCAGTGTGGTTTACAGTCAACAACATTTGAACAGTGCAGGCGGGCCTACACTAGACTTACAATGAACAAGGGATGATAACTTGGGATTAACGGGGGTAACTATGTACAGAGTATATACACTTAGCATCTATTACCTGGTGGTATCTTTACAGTATTACATCAATATTTACAGCAGTAGGTCACTATGTACACATTCAGTAGACTGGGGGTATTGTTGAACTAGGGGGTGGGGTTGCGATCGTGTGGCGTTGGTGCGCTGGGGGTGAGGGCCTGGTTGGCGAGTATGTCTGGTTGGGATATGTCATTTGTATGAGAGTAGTACTGGAGGAAGAGGTGGTGCTTTAGTGCCTTCCTAAATTGGGCGAGGTCGGTGATGGCCCGGAGGGCAGGCGGAAGCGTGTTCCAGCATGTGGGTGCATAGAGGGCAAAGGTTCTGTTTCTGGATGTTTGTGAACATTTTGTTATTGCCTTTGGGATTCTCAGGGTGTTGGCAGCATTTGCACAGGGTATAGGGCAATGGCTGGGACACTGTAGTGCCCAACCACCACCTGCACAGACAGGGTGGCCACAGCATGTCATGCTGGGAGGTCGCTCTCACCCTGACTGAGCAGTGACCACGGCATGGCTAGGTTCCCCCATAGTGCTATGCAGTACTTCTCTCAAGTGATATTTATGGGTTCTCTTTTCTGGGGCCCAATCACTGACATACCTGTGTGGTGTGTGTGCTGACATCCCAGTTTTGGGTGCACACAGTTCCTCCAGGAACATGCACTATGTACTAGCTAGCAGACTGTCTGCAGTTAGCATCTGTATGGCTGCACCACTGACTGCCCTCTGCTGGTGAATGTCAGATTGTAGTGGGGGGCAGCTGAGCTGACTGGGCCCACTGTGCAGATTTTCCGCAGCTGTCTGTTCGCCACCAGGACTGGGGTTGCTGGTCCCATAGCCTGTCCTCATGTACCTCCACTGCCCCCCTTGCAAAGGGTGAGAGGGTGGGTCTGTTGGGGGCAGATTATGTCCCCCACCCTGACCCAGAGAGGGCTGTTTTCTGAGTACATTGTTGCCATGTGATCCCTGACACACCCCTGCTCCCTAAACAGGTGACCATAGCAAGCACAGTGTATATGCACTATGTTGTGTACATCATGGCCTACAAGGGCCAGACATGACTGGTAATTACAAATGGACACAGAGACCTCCAAAAGGTGTCTGCAACAAATACCTATCACACACTGGCACTGATGAAAACCTGCAGCACAGCCCACCTCAACCAACACGGGTACTGCGGACCTGGTGCTGGCCACTCCACCTCACCCTCAGGGTGAGCACAGAACACGCACATTGGCATGGCCTGTGGGTACTCTGTGCCAGTAACACGTACGGTCATTCCCCCCTACCAAGCTGACATGCTGTGGAGTTGCATACCCCATCTGGTTAGCAGATGTAGACTGCTGTTCTGCATGTGAATTGCATTATGGGTACTGTTGGTTCTATCCTATCCTGGTAGCCACAGCAGAGGTCTTATGGTGATGTGCACTCTTTCTGTAGCCAGCCATTGGTGTGATAACTCCCATAGTTATGTAGCACAATGGTTAAGGCAATGACTTTAATAGCAGAGGTTATGGGTTTTGATACCTCTCTGTTCCCCTTTTTTTATGGCTGACCTACAGAACTACGTTTCATTCGTGTAACAGTCATATCTGTGCAGATCTGTGCTGCTGCCATATACCTTCATCACTGTTGCCATCCATCCTTCTGTCCGTCTATGTGTGTGTGTCAGCTGTGTGGCATCCTGCCCTAATGTGCAGGCTGCTACCCCATGTCCTGCACTGGCACACTTTTCTGCATTGCGGCTCTTCATGCTTGCCTCTTCTGTGTCTGCTCTGCATGGCACTTCTCTCCTCTGTCCTCCTGTCATTGCACTTATCCTGCCACCTCTACCTCCTCTGGTGGACACGTATCCCCATCCTCTGCCACACACTGTCATTGTTGCACTGTACATTACCATCACCCTGTACGTCGGTACAGCTGCCCCCGATATGTTTGTCCACTTTACCTGCTGCCACATGGGCTGCATGCAGATTTGGCTGGTCCATGAGCTCCGTCATCTACTTCCTTCCATCACTTGTTCATTGCCTTTCCTTGGTGATCTGTGCAGTGTTATGGTTACATCTGTGTTTGAGCCATACATTTCATGCTTGTGACTTTGGGGCACCTTTGTGCCCCTGGGCATCATCTCTTGTCATCTTGGCATCCGTGGAGCATCTTTCGCAGCACCTTAGGTTTGGCCAGCTTATGGGGCGCCTTATATGCTGCCTTGGAGGGTGCCAACCTTTCCTGCTGCCCTCTGGGGCACATTATGACCTGCCTTGGATGACGTGGTGCTTTATGATGTGCCTTATGGTGCGCCCTAAAAGGTGCATTAGGTTGCGGCACTGGGGTGAGGCTTTTTTGGCTGGCAGTGCAAATTGTTGGGATGTGTCTGACTGTTACAAGCAGGAAAAGGATTGCCTCAGACAGTCTTTTAACTGAGCCAACTGGGGGGATCAAACTCATGACCACTGTAGCAGCAGTCAATGCATTAACCAGTGTGCTACACCTCTGCTGCTGTGGGTGTAGGTCAGCGCGCCTAATTAAGGCTAACGCGCGTTAACGTGCCATGGCTCCCTCTATCGCGCGATAATGGACTTTATCGCATGATAACCCAAAATGCTACCTTAAGACCGGAACACCCACTACCTTATATGGCATTCGTCACAGTAAAGAACCCGGTAATTAAAGACAAAAACCGCCTTGAAAAAATCACTCTTTTTGTCGGAGAAGCCGTCACAGTGCAGAGGACTTCACCTCTCACCACCGCGGCCCATCCATTTTATTTTATATAAGAGCCCTATGATTTAGGACAAAATATTAAATGCAAATTGTAGACGGATAGCACTTAACTGAAAAGGCTGATGTAAAGAGTCATCCAACGAACAATATTGTTGCATTGACTTTTAGACCTGGGGGTATGTTTACTAAACTGCGCACTTGTGCGGGGCGCACTTGAGCGCTCTAAAATGATGCATTTAAGTGCTCTTAAGTGCCCCGCACGCGTGCGCATCACATTAACAGGCCCCGCACACGTGCGACGAAAACGCGCACGTTTGCGGTGCGCTGATGTGCAATAGAGGCGGGAAAAGGCTAACGGAGGGCGGAGGAAGGCCCCCGAGGGGCGGTGAGACGGGGTCAATGGGTGGAGAGTGGGAGGGGAGAGGCTCCCCGCACAGGAGCGGGGCCGAATTTACATGTAAAAACGCATTTAAAGGGAAGAGAAACCATTTCCGTCAGCAATGTACAGCAAAAGCGGGGAAACCTAAAAAACGTGAGCAGTGTGATACATGTGCACAGAAGAAAATAGCAAATATAACTTGAAAATGACCACAACAAATTCCAAATAAATTATAATCCAGCTGGGCAACAGTGCTATTAATGGGCAACAATAACAAACACTCCCAGGAAAGCCCCAAACAATAGAAATGATCTTTGGAAGGGTCTACGCTCCGTAGACTCTTTCAAAAGCACTGCAATGTAATGGAGCTTTCCTGGGAGTGTATTTCAGGTTGCCCATTGATATCACTGTTGCGCAGCTTGTTGTTATATCTTTCTCCCCTTTTTTGAAGGGCATATTTGAGTTTTTTGTGTACCCTTGTCCCCATACAAGGTAAACGAGCCACAGTAAAATTGTGCAGAGCAGGGTGTCTGACTCTTGCGGCCAGGTTTCCTATCTCCAGAGACTGCTCTGTCTCTGTGGCCACAGTGTGGTGCAGCGGACACAGCCAGTACCTGTAGGACCAGAGGGACACAGGTTCAAATCCCAGCTAGGGCTCCTGACAACCCAGTACCCATAGTTTTACCCACCACTAAACAGTGAGAGTACAGACACTCTTTTATTGCAGAGAACATAAGCATGGTCCCAACACCTATATTTTAGCCTACACTGCACACAAACCATAACAATGGCCATTACCTACAGCCGAGTCCCCCAAACTCAGTCCTGGAGTGCTACAACTCACTCAGGTCATATGTTTTTCCCAGATAGGGACATGTCTGCATGTTTGTGGTAGGGTACAGGTGGCGGAGGGGGCAGTGGCTGCAAACCACAGCAGACAGTGGCCTAGGCCTGTGCAGGCTGGCACCATCCACCGCAACAGACAGGCTCTGTCGGATGTACAGTCATGGACTCCCCAGGGAACACAGCATATCTGTGGCAACACGGTGGTGCAGTGCACACAGACAGTGTGTATAGAAACAGAAGGTCACAGGTTCAAATCCCAGCTGGGGCTACTGCCAATCCAGTCCACATATTTTTCCCACAACTAAAGCGTGATAGTAAGGACAAAACTGTATAGCTAAGAACATATGCATGGTTCATACGCCTATATTTTAACACACCATTCATAGACACCATAAACAGGCACATTACCTAGAGCAGAGTCTCCCAAATGCAGTCCTGGAGGGCCCCACACCATTCAGGTTCCATGCTGCCTCTAATAATGATGCCTGTGCTGCATAGCTATGCACCACCCCCATGGTATGCAGATGTAGCTCATGCATATCTATGAGGGACAGCATGAAAACCAGAACAGTGTTTGGAACACCAGGACTGGAGTCGGGAAACCCTGCCGTAGAGCAGCAGCCAACAGGGCCAGACACACCCACAGGCCCCATTGGCCAATGCCTCCTGGAGAGGCTGGACATTGGGCCCTGCCTGTATCTCCCAATACTAGCAGTTGCATACCTCTGCAATGCCACCCTACACCTGGGTATACGGTACACAGCTATCAAACGTTTGCTATGATAACTGGCAGATCTCCAGTCCTACGTAAAGCACAGTTTGTTCATGGAGCTCCACCATAACAATCATTCAGATGTCTGCGGTGTGTGTTGCAGGTCTGGTCTCTGACATTGTTTACCACCCTGGAATGTGACCCCTAACAGTAATGAGTACCATATCCATGCATGTACTGTGTCCAGGACTGGTGTGGTGGGTATGGCTGCTGAACCCCTCTATAGTAGCACAATGCTGGCATAGGTGTGGGGGTGGCTGTCTGTCTATCCAGTGTGTGGTGGCTGCAAACACCTTCCACAGCCCACACTGCCAGCAATGTTGCCAGTATTGGGCTGCCAATGTGCATAATGAGGAGCAAGGTACCATGGGTGTAGGCTGGACAGGGTGGCCTTGCCAGGGTGCATCTGCACAGGGCATAGGGCACTGACTGGGACATTGTGGTGCCCGGCCACCACCTACACAGACAGGGTGACCTCAGTATGTCCTGCTGAGAGATCACTCTCACCCTGACTGTGCAGTGACCACAGTATGGTTAGGCAACCCCATAGTGCTATATAGTATTTCTCTCATGTGATATATATGGGTGTCCTTTTGGGGCCCAGTCACTGATATATCTGTGTACTGTGTATGCTGCCATTCCAGTTCTGGGTGCATGCATCTTCACTGGGAACATGCACTATGGACTAACTAGCAGACTGTTTGTAGCTGGTATGTGTCCTGATGGAGCAGCTTGCAGGGTGCAGTGGCTGATGGCTTGCTGCAGGAGAATATAAGATAGTGGTGGGGTGCAGCTTACCATATCCTGGTCTAATGTCTGTCTGCTATTGTGTTATGGATGTGTATAGAGCTGCATTGACTGCGCTGTGGGGTGTTTGTTCCTCAGGAGGACTGGGGTCTATGTTCCCCTCTACTGCCACTTTTGCAGGGTGGTATAAGGTGGATCTATTGATGGGAGACCATGTTTGCCACCCTTGGCCCGGGGGGGGGGGGGGGTGGTGGTGCATATTCCACCTGGGGGCTACACCTGACTGAGACAGTGTTTGTGCAGACTACCTATCTTACACATTAACACTGCTTTGGATCTCCCTCAGCCATGGAAGGTGTTGTGGACCTGGTCCTAGGCGCCTCATCGCACACTCAGAGTGAGCTCAGTAAACACACAATGTGACGGTGTGTAGGTACTCTGTGCCAGTAAAACACCCGGTCAGTACCCCCTACCAGGGCAAGGTGCTGTGGGGGTGCATTCCCCATTTTGTGTTCATCTGTGGACAGCTGATTTGCATGTGCAGTGCATCATGGGTACTGGTGGGCTAACCCTATCCTGGTGAGCACAGTAGACTGTCTGTGCAGTGACGTGCAGGCTCTTTGCAGCCAGCCAGGGGCTTGCTATCAACTATAGAGCTGTAGCACAATGGTTACTTCACTGCCTATGCAGCCAGAGATCATGGGTTCAAACCCACAGAGGGGTTATTTGCTAGGGTTTTCCACAGCATTATTTTTCGTTAATGTACATATTTTGATGCCAGCAAAAACACCCTCAGCGTACTGTACCCATAGGGTGCCTCTGAGGGCGCTCCATAGGGCACCCTATATAGCACCTTATGGTTCCCGTCCATATAAGGTGCACTATACATTATCCTGTGACACAACTTATAGGGTGCCCTATAGGGGACATATTAGGGTGCCGTGGTGGACAGTGCACTCTATAATATGCCCTATGGAGTGCCTTATAGGGTGCCTTATACGGCACCTTCACTTACAGCACGTGAGGGCGTGTTTGCTGGCAGCAATTAATAACATAAACATACGGTGCTGCAGGAAAACATATGTACATTGCAAAGCTGATGCCACAGCCAGCCTTACGTATTAGGCCCCCTGGGGAGCAAACTCATGACCCCTGTATCAGCAGTCAGTGCCTCAACCATTGTGCTCCACTGCTGCTCCTCCTTGCATGTCAGTGCACCTACTAATGCTTTTCATTCCTTAAACTGCACAGTGCTGCCATCATAAACAGTGCTTTGACCTTGCGGGACCTCATACGGCACCCTCTAAAGCGCCCTATAAGCTACATTCTAGGGTGCCTTGGCGGACAGTGCACTTTGAAATGTGCCTTATGGGGCGCCTCATGTTAACATGCTTTGAGGGTGCGTTTGCTAGTAATGATAATTAAATAAAAATAACATGCCCCCTAAAGCACTCATGCCCATAATACAAACTGCCTCAGCCAACCTTGTTCATTGGGCACTTTGGGGGATTGAACCCCTGATCCCTGCACCATTGGTAGATGCCTTCACCATTGTGCTGTGGCTCTGTGCTTCTGTTTGCTCAGCAGCGCGCTGCCTTATGCCGCCCTATATTGAGATGTCTCCTAAAACAACACGCCACCTTATGCCCATTAGCCTGCCGCCTTATGCTGCCCATTATTTCAATGTCACATAAATTATTGCATCAGCCAGCCATCTTTATTGGGCTCTGTGGGGGATCGAGCCCCCAATCCCTGTACCAGTGGTAGGTGCCTTAACCATTGTGCTGTGGCTCTGCTCTTTTGTTTGCTCAGCAGCGTACCACATATGCCTCCCGCGCAGCCATCTGATGCGCTAAGGTGCGGGGCGCACCTTAGCACATATGCAAATCACGGATTTCCTTCTTCAGCGCGAAACGCCCACTCCTTATATGGCACCCGCACTCTACCGCGGCCACACACACTTACGGCGTTTAGTAAACATACCCCCTGGTTGGGTATTTTTGTAATTTAATTCGTCACAGTAAGACTGCAACTAACGCCGGTAATATTAAGACAGTTTAGTAAACATACCCCTTAGTATCTGTAGAGAAAATCTACCATACCATAACATATCAGCACCAACTTCCAAAACTCACATAAGGAGCCCACCAAAAAAAGCATCATTGTAAATACTACAGTGGGCCCTGGAACATCCATACACCTATTTGAAAAGCTGAACATGTTCAATTGCTACAGTACAGTATAGATCTTTATGTACAAACTCCATGTTAACAGAACACCTGGGCTCAGTCACACACTCAGAACACAGACCCTCACCAAGTACAGAATAAGTAACAACAATCTAAAGTACAAATAAAAATATGTAGACAAAATTTAAACTGAAACTCCAAGAAGCCAGACTCCTCGAGCAGTACAACATCAGATAAATAAGATATGCAGTTCCCCCATACAGTGTTAAATATAAAGATAACACAAAGTCCAATCACAAAAATGAAATAAAATTATTTTTTCTACCTTTGTTGTCTGACCATTTTATTCTCTGATCATGCTGGTCCTGATCTGAGGCTTCTGCTTTCTTGTCTTCTCTTAGCTCTCTTTCTGTGGTCTATGGTCCATCTGCCATTTCTTATCTCTTCTTTTGTTTTCTTCACTTCTTTCCATCAGCCTATTTCCAGTCCCAGTAACCCTTCCCAGTATCAGCCCCTTTCCAGTCCTCCCTCCCAGTACCTTCCAATGTCAACTTGCATTCCCATGACTGCCACTGGTGTCCATTCCCTTTCAGTCTCCCTCCTTCCCCATTGTCCAACCCTTCTAGTCCAAATACCATTGCAGCCCCTCTCAGCATCCACTCCCTTCCAGTTCCATTCTCCCATCCTCTCGCATCAGCCCATTTATAGCCCTAGCCCCCAGTTTTCTTCCAGGGCCAGCAGCTCTATCCTCCACTCCGAGACATCAGCCCATTTCCAGTCCTAGCCCCCCTGGTCAGCACATTTCCAATGCTATCCCCCCATCAGTCCATTACTAGTTCTAATCCCCCCATCAGCCCATTATCAGTCCTAGCCTCCCCTAATCAGGTCATTACCAGTCCTAGCCCCCCCCCCGGTCGGCCCTTTTCCAGTGCTAGTCCCCCCTCAGCCCATAGCCAGTCCCAGTCCCCACTCGATCAGCCCATTCCCAGTCCCTATCTGCCCATTTCCAGTTCTAGCCCCAATCTGCCCATTTCCAGTCCTAGCCCCCCCAATCAGTCCATTTCCAATGCTATCCCCCATCAGCCCATTCCCCCCTAATCATCCCATTACCAGTCCCAGCCCCCACTCGATCAGCCCATTCCCAGTCCTAGCTTTCCCTAATCAACCCATTTCCAGTGCTAGTCCCCCTAAAATCAGCCCATTACCAGTCCTAGCCCCCAATCTGCCCATTTCCAATGTTAGTCCCCCCCAATCTGCCCATTTCCAGTGCCAACCTCCCTCCAAATCTTCCCATTTCAAGTGCTAGCCCCCCTCAATCCACCCATTTCCAGTCCTAGCCCCCCCAATCAGTCCAGTTCCAATGCTAGCCCTCATCAGCCCATTCCCCCTAATCATCCCATTACCAGTCCCAGCCCCCACTCGATCAGCCCATTCCCAGTCCTAGCTTTCCCTAATCAACCCATTACCAGTGCTAGTCCCCCTAAAATCAGCCCATTACCAGTCATAGCCCCCTAATCTGCCCATTTCCAGTGTTAGTCCCCCCAATCTGCCCATTTCCATTGCCAGCCTCCCTCCAAATCTGCCTATTTCAAGTGCTAGCACCCCTCCCAATCTGACCATTTCCAGTGCCAGCCCCTCTCCAAATCTGCCCATTTACAGTGCTAGCCCCCTTCCCAATCTGCCCATTTCCAGTGCCAGCCCTCCCAATTTGCCCTTCCAGTGTCAGCCCCCCCCCCACTCTGCCCATTTCCAGTGCCAGCCCCATCCAAATTTGCCTATTTCCAGTGCTAGTTCCTCCCCCCCCCAATCTGCACATTTCAGGTCCTAGCTGCCCTCCCTCGCCCCCATGTGAGGCCCTGCACTTCTGGCAGTCGGTGGCCCTGGCTCTGCAGAACCCTGGGAAAGACCTGCCTTTCCTTTCTTTCCCGTGGCTCTGTTAAAGTTGAGCCCAGTGGCACCGCTGAGGGTGAACAACAGCATTTCCTGTGCTGTTGTTAATCCTCAGCGGCGCCGGGCTCAACTTTAATAGAGCCGCAGGAAAGAAAGGAAAGGCAGTTCTTTCCCACAGCTCTGCAGGCGTGCAGGGCCTCCCCTAATATTGTGGGCCTTGAAAGCTGCTAACATTTGGCAAGGAGCAACTACCGCCAGTACAATAAGAAAATAAGATGCCATTCTGGGTCAAATCAAGGTCCATGAAGACCAGCATCCTGCTTCCATCAGTGGCTAATCCATGTCACGAGTTCCTGCAGGGCTGGTCCATCCACTAGGTGGGCTAGGCATATGCCTAGGGCAGCAGATCTTTGTGGGTGGCAGGCCATGTGCTTCGGCACACATGGCCTACCGTACCCCCTGTGCGCCATGTTGTGCCGCTCAACCCCCCCCCCCCCACCTCCCGTGCTCTGCTGTACTGCACTGCCATTGATTCCAGCGGCAGGGGGGACAGCTAGGCTTGGCAGCAGACCATGTGCTTCAGCACACATGCCCTGCCACTTCTGAACCCCCAGAGGTATGTCAGAGGGGGCTCAGAAGTGGCAGACCATGTGTGCCGAAGCATATGGCCTGCCACCAAGTTGCGCCCCCTCAACCTCTCTGCCAGAACCGACGACAGTGCATCTTAGCACAGGGGGGTGTGGCACGGCTTGGGGGTGGGGGGGAATGGCAGAGCTGGGGCTTCTGCCTAGGGCGGCAGAAATCCTCAGTCCAACCCTGAGTACACAGATTCCACGTTGCTTATCCCTGGGTTAGCAGTGGATTTCCCTGGTCCTCTTTAATAATGCTTTATGGACTTTTCCTCCAGGAACTTGTCTAGAATGGGTGTCGGTAGTAGCTCCCCACGGCAGTATTAACACAGAAAGCCATGCTAAATTCAGGAGTTCAGCTGTCCCCATCCTCTTGCATCTGGCATGATGTCGCATGCTAGTAATGTGGCCCAAACCCATGTTACTAGGACGGGGCTTAGTAAACGTGCTCCTTAATGCACTGGTCACTCAAAGACATTGATCAGGTTTTTATGACATGATCTGTCTTTGACAAAAACCATGCTGCCTCTGATCTCCTGCACGTGGCTGGATTCAATATATTTCTTTATCCTTTCCTTTAATAGAGTCTCTATAAGTTTTCCCAGCATTGAGATGGGAGGGGCTGCCCATTTCAAGTCTTCACCTATTACCTTTTTAATGAGCATGCACAGCAATCATCTTTCTCTGGTGCCATGGAATCACTCCTGTCGCCAATGAATAGATTTTCCAGTGGACCTTCCAGAACCTCTCTGAGCTGCCTTAATATCTCAGGCTGCATCTCTTCTGACCCCACAGTTTTGTCCACTTTCAGTTTTGCTACTGTAGCCCTGGGGTACCTTGCGGGCAGAGCACAAAGTTGTTTGTGAGGCAAGTAACTTTCCTGACTTATGAGACCATGTTGGGCAGGGGGAAATTCAAGTTTTAAAATCGCTACTGTTGGGATGCTTTTCTCACTCTTGTCCCACTTTCGATCAGTAAGTGGCACACAGAAGCTTCGAAAAGGTAATTGTCCAGTCTGAACAGCTTTTTTTTTTTAAATTGATTTTTCCTGAACAGTTTCTTCAAAACAAGTATGAAAGCAAAAGTGGTCTTTAGCTCAAATAAAAACAAAGCAAAGAACATAAAATAGATCCATTGGGTTTTGGTAGATTTGTAGAATTTCTGGAAATTTTGGAGGAATTGAAAAAATATACATTTTAGGCAATCAAAACAGAAACGGTATCAGCAAAAAAGTGACTACTTTAAAGAAAGTGCAATCTACTTTGGGGATACATTATGCATAAATAATCAATTTGTAAAATTCATAAAATAGTAAATAGTATGTAGGGATATTATAAACGTAAAACCCAAGATGGCCATGTTTCGACATATTGTCTGCATCAAGGGTAAAATATTACATACAAATTTGCAGGAATACAAATATCTCAATTTGATGACACTTTCAATGCCTTCACAACAACAAATATCGTAATACAAACAAGATAGATATCAACATACAATAAATATTTATGCTTTATAAATATATGTATTCAGTATTGCATTCTATTCATGGTATGCCTGCAGTCCATTAATAATCCTTTGAAGGATTGCTCTCCCTAAGGAGATCAAGTGCAAATTAACTCAGCTTATTCTATATTGTTCTCAAGAGGGTAGTTACTAAACTGCAGTAAAATCATGGATTTTACCACAACTTAGGTTACTTTGGGAATCATTAGCCTGCAGTAACTCTGTGCTGCAAGTTATTCACTCCCACAGTAAAGGAATAACGCAGCTTATGGTAAATCACCACGAGCTGCATTATTTCTCGGCGAAAATAATACCAGCTCAAAGCTAGCAGACAGCCCAATGCTCCCAGCCGCCATCTTAAAGGGGCCACTAGTAAGCATTCTGACCCATCTGCTTCTAACAAATGCACCATTACTAAGACAACTGGATTTCAATACATTATCGCTACACCTCTGCCTTGCTTACTTATCCTAGGTTTATGCACTATACAGAAACCTATGGGTGTTAACTGTGACAGCAAAACACCAGCAGGAAGATGGAGGTGACAGTGCCTCTGTTTAAGTCTTTTGTGAGACCTCATTTGGAGCACTGTATGCAATTCTGGAGACTACACATTAGAACGTAATATATGCCATATTAGGTCAGACCAAGGTCCATCAAGCCAATCCAGGTCACAAGTACCTGTCGGGTTCCCAAAGGATATCCAGAGTCCATGCTGCTTGTCCATTGGATAAGCAGTGAATTTTCCCGGTCCTCTTTAATAATAGTTTATGGACTTTTCCTCCAGGAATTTGCTCTAACCTTTTTTAAACCCAGCTATACTAACAGTTTTACTGCAGCCTCTGGAGGCCACCCTCTGTATCCTGCCAAAGGATCGTTCAAAAGGATATAGAGGGTGGCTACCAAAATGGTCAGTGGTCTTCATCATAAGGCATATGGAGACAGACTTAAAAGATCTCAATACTTTGTAAAAAAGACCAGAGAGTGGAGTATGATAGAGACATTTAAACGATTCTATGGCATAAATGCACAGGAGGAGAGCCTCTGCTATGAAGGTGAAAGGAGACAGACTCAGGAGTAATCTCAGGAAGTATTACTTATGGGAAGAGTGGTAGATGCATGGAATAATCTGCCAGTGACGGTACTAGAGATGAGGACTGCATCTCAATTCCGTTAAGCATCAGACAAACACAGAAGATCTCTAAGGGAAAATAGGGACTGAAAAGCTTAGTAGCTGGAATGGAAGGGCAGTATGTTCCTTATCTGCCTTATGTTTTCTATGTTTCTTTCTGAATCCTGCAAGTACGTTTCTGTCACAAAAAAACAGGTCAGTGTCTTGTTCCAACAGTAAGAGGTTACATTTCTAAAAGGGTACCTAGGCCATCAAATACATAGACACATGTGTTGCACCAGTTTTATTAAGGCAATTTATGCATCCAGGTGCCTTTTATAAATAACCTTCGTGAAAGCTGCTGCCCCAAAGCAGATGTAGTTTGCACGTCTATGGCTGGTAAGACCTGGCGCTTATGCACATGTTTTCTAACATATGTGCATAAGTAGCAATCTTCTGTTCCGCTCATTCCCCCTCCCACCCCGGGAACGTCTGTGAGTATGTTGCATAAGAGTCGGAGCTGTGGTTCTGAGCAGGTACTTCTATGTACATAGGCCCATGGACAATTTTATAGGGCTTGATATTCAGCGCTAAAGTGGCTAGTCGCGCTTCTGAACTTTAACCTGGATATTCTGTGCCAGAGCCATATCCAGGTCCCCAGCACTGAATATCCGAGTTGCCCGGATTGCCATGACGCTCACGGGGCAGTGGGGATATTCGCAGTTAGCTTCAATGGCGAAAGTTAGGAACAGCCTTGACTGCACCTATCTTTCGCCGCATTGCGGTTACAGGGCAGTGGCTCGATATGGCTGCTGCACGGTTATCGCTGCTTGCCACTTGCGGAACACCTCAAAGCTAGCAGGTTGGCATCAGGCTGTACAACCGCAGCAGCCACGGATATTCGGCGGTACTTACCATGTTAGTGCCGCTGAATATTCCGGCCAAGGGGATTAACATGGTCAGCAGGTCTGCTAAGTGCGTTCATCCCTTGGAATATCAGGCCAATAGTGAGTGCTGTCGTGTACCCTCAAGTCACTTCTAAAATGACCTCCTGGATTGATCAAGACACGCCATTTCCCATGAATGAACTTAGCATTAATTGCTAAACCTTTCAAGGACTGATGAGTGATTCACTGCAAGGTCATTCTTTCCAGTATTTGGGAGTGTAAAGGATCTAGGCCTTATCGTCCTCCTATGTCCTCCTTAATCAGAAACATAGTTTTACACAAAGGTGGGAGCCCTAGTTTTTGCCACTTTATAGTTTGTTTCCGCACATCTCTAGCTCCCAAACTTTAGGGAACGGCAACTGCTGTCGGGTCTCAGTCAGGAGGGCCATGAAGCAGCACGAGTTCATTCTCTGCAAGTTTGCCGAGTCCTGTCTGCACACGCTGAGGCATCCAACACCTACTGTGCATGACATGAATCCTGTTCCACGCCCTGTACTGCACATGTGGAAACTGCATCTTGAACTTAGCAGGGAACAAAACAGAAGGATCCATTGGAGCAAGCAACTACTCAATACTGGAACGTTTGTTTTCAACTCGGTAGCTGACAGAGGATTTCCTGTATGCTGGCACTTGTACGTTCGTCACCTCTGAGCTTGTTTCAGGGTTAAAGTGTTGAAATAGTTTAGTTAGCTTGAGATGCCAAAGTCTAAAGTGTGGATTTATTGGCTGCCTCACAAGTTATGGCTGACAACACTGCTCTAATAGAGGTTTATCGAGTGCCATCTTCAGTCCAAAGGTTGACCTCTAGAGTGTGCCATTTCTCTCCGTGCTCAACTTTCCTCTTTATTTTGCCCATGTTTATAGATCTTGGACCATTTTTTTATGTCAGCTCCCCAGACTGTTCTCCACTTTCCTTTCTCCTTGATCATGCCCTTCAGTATTACTACTACTACTACTGAGCATTTATATAGCGCTACAAGTCGTACGCAGCGCTGCACACAGACATGTAAGAGACAGTCCCTGCTCATCAGAGCTTACAATCTAGTCAAGACAAAACACAGAAGGTGTAGAAAGGGTTAAAAATGGGAAAGGTAAAGAAACAAGGAGATCATTAGTCAAGATCCAAAAGCAGCAGCGAAGAGGTGAGTTTTCAGCCTGGATTTGAAAAGGGTTAGAGAAGGCGCCTGGCGTACAGACTCGGGTAGTTTGTTCCAGGCGTAAGGTGCAGCAAGGTGAAAGGAGCAAAATCTGGAGTTAGCAATAGAAGAGAAGGGCACAGATAGAAGCAGTTTGCTGGAAGAGCAGAGTTCCCGAGGGGGGTGTAAGGAAAGATAAGAGAGGAAAGGTAGTGAGGGCTGTTAGTATAGCTGGGTTTAAAAAAGGTTTGGACAAGTTCCTGGAGGAAAGGTCCATAAACCACTATTAAAAAGGGACCCAGGATATCAATGCTTGGCCTAGTACAAGCACTGCAGAACCTGTGTCTTTTGGGGAAACTGCTAGGTACGTATGACCTAGATTGGCCACTGTTGGAAACAGGATACTGGGCTTGATGGACCTCGGTCTGACCCAGTATGGCATTTCTTATGTTCTTATGTTCTTATGAGGAGCTGCAGAGTGAATGCACTTATAGGTCAGCAGGAGAAGTTTGAACTGGATGCGGAAATGGATAGGGAGCGATGAAGTGACTTGAGAAGAGGGGTAATACGAGTATGTCTAGGTTGGTGGAAGATTAGCCGCACAGCAGTGTTGAACAGATTGAAGGGGAGATAGATGATTCAGAGGGAGACCAGCAAGGAGTAGGTTACAATAGTCAAGAAGGGAGGTGACTAAAGAGTGGATAAGTGTCTTAGTGGTGTGTTCAGAAAGGAATGGGCGGATTTTGTTGATGTTATAGAGAAAGAAACGGCAGGTCTTAGCTGCTAGATGGATGTGTGTGGAGAAGGAAAGAGAGGAGTCAAGACAACCCTAAGGTATTAGATTAGCTGATTTGCCCTCAAGGCCTCTGAGTATATGACCAACATTAGCCTGGTCTTCCGTTAGGAGTCTTCCACTTCCATCATCTCATGCTCTCTTTCCTTTAAGATCATATTCTTCCAGTTAATCTCCAGAATTCTTCCATGGCACCGCATTTCAAATTCATATCATGTCTTGAAGATCTTATTAATATACATCCATGTTTCACTTTCAGATCCTATTACTGAGAAAATAAACACTTTTTAGCTGTAAGTTCCTATGAAGAAATCCCCTATAATTCCAAAAGCCATTTTTTGTATTCCCAGTTCTTTTTTACTTCTGTTACACATTTTGCATCACTGATGATCGAGCTACCTCAGTATTTATAGGCATTGATATTCCTTTTTACTGATTTTATCATTATTTTTGTTAGCTTGATGTTTTAGTTCATTCTATTGATATTATATGATCTATTTGGCATCCCTTGTTGTTGTTAAATGCTTTAAGTCGATGTCGACTCATGGCAATCCTGTAGATAGCTGACTCAATTCTATATTCTGTGTTCCTTGATCTAGATAAGCAGACTGTCTTCACTTTCATACAGTAATGTGGTGTCGTCAGCAAAGTGAAGGTTGTTGATGAGTCTTCCTCCAGTCTTCACACCTTGGTTGTCTTCATGCAGTCCTATGCCTCGAATGATTTGTTCTGCATATAAATTGAACAGGAATGGAGAAAGTATGCAGTATTGTTGTACACCTTTTCTGATTTTAAATCATTCTGTTTCTCCTTGTTCTGCTTCTTGATCACGCTAAAGGTTGTGCATGAGAGCTAAAGGATGTTCTGGTATGCCCATGCTTCTTAATGTGGCCCAGAGTTTTTCAGGATTTATGCTGTAGTTAAAGAAACAAATGTAGATATCATTTTGGCATTTGCTTGTCTTTTCAAGGATCCATCTCATATATGTGATAATGTCTCTTGTTCTTTACCCTTTCCTGAATCCTGCTTGCAGCTCTTGTTCCAGGTATGGTTAGTCCCCACTTAGGGCCCCATTTTTGAAGGCAGTTACACAGGTAACAGCCCATGTTACCCGTGTAAATGCCTTAACCAGGATTCTCCAAAGGCACCTACACGGGTAGTGCCTTTGGAAAATCCCGGTTAAGTCTCTAACGTGCCCAGATGCTTAGCTTCGAGGCATGTTTAGGGTGTTCTGGGGCAGAAGGGAGGTGGGGAATGGCACTAAGCGGGTAGCAGCGATTTTCAATGCTGCCCGCTTAGCGCTGTGCGCCTTAAAGATAGGCAAGGAAAACCCTCGCCTATCTTTAAGGCGTTGGGGCTAAATGGGCAGCATTGAAAATCGCTGCTACCTGCTTAGCCTTGGTGGCTGCTGGCCTGTGTGGCATGATCCGGATTTTCGTTTCCATCACCGCGGAAATGAAAATCTGAGTTAAGGGGGTCAGCAGGCAGGCTATGCACCGACGTGGCGCAGAGCCTACCTAAATGAAAATCAGGCCCTAAATGATTTTGAATATAATCTTCTGGTTTGTGAGATTAGAGTGATCGTACAATAATTTCCATAGTCAGTTGGATTATCTTTCTTCAATATTGATATGAACACGGATTTTTTTTCCAGTCAGTGGGCCATGATGTTGTCTTCCAAATTTCCTAGCAGTGCCTTGTAACTATTTTAACAGCTGCATCCGATTGCTGTAATACGTCTTCATTTGATTGTTTTATCGCTATCATTCAAATTATAGGTCTATAGTAAATACTGGATAAAACTTTCATTGGTTATCAATGTGACCACACGTCATTTCCGGATACTTTATAATTTAATCCAGAAATGTATCTTGCTTTACTCATATGATTCCTACTAATTAATGAGCCTGATATTCAAAAGGTTTGTCCAGGTAACGTTGAAAATTACCTGGACAAATCATATCTTTAAAATCCACCCCCTCCCCACAGACCAGTTATAAGAGGAGGGGCGAGAGGCATGCCGAGGTCATGGTTATCCTTAATTGGATAGTGCTGAATATTGCCACTGTCAGTTAAAATTAACTACCTAACTTGACCTAATGTTAACTAGATAACTTTTAAGTACTGTAGTTATATTTAGTGGTGTTGACTTAACTAGTTACATTTTTGAATTATTGCTTATGTTTAATGAGATGTGCCATTGCTAAATAACAACCCCAGTATGTCTAGAGACATTTTTAATAACTAGAATGAAAAGTGAATCTGAAAAGTAGGTTATTTCCAAACAATGCACCAAATGTCATTTGCTGTTCAGTACTAGTTAAAAGCAAGCCCAAACCTACAGGATTCTAAGTACTTCCTAAATCTTAGAGAAGAAAGCAAATCGGAGTGAGGTGTAAAGGAGCAATCTTTTATTAACAAAAACCCCGACATGGCCGCATTTCAGTAAAGTGCCTTCATCAGGCAGGTTCTGGAGGCCAAATTTAGGCTTTTAGGTAGGAAGATGAAATCCAGAACATCCTGGCAAGCATTCTCTGAAATGCTTCATGTTCTACGCGCAGGACCAAAAGGCAGGCAGAGCTCCAGAGTTTCAATGCGTGGATGAGACAGGGAGAAGAAATGGACAGAGATTTAATAGAAGGCATATGCATCATTTCCAGGAAAGGGGAAGTGCTACTGATAGGGGATTTCGATATGTCAAAGAATGATTGGCACATCCCTGCTGCAGTGTCATCTAAAAGTAAGGAGATCCTGGGTTCTCTACACAGAGAACTATTCAGGCAACTGGTAACAGAACCCACATGTGAAGGAGGCCATACTGGACTTGGTTCTTACCAATCGTGAAAGTGTTTCTGATGTTATAGTGGGAGATCATGTCGCATCCAGTGATCACCAGATGGTGTGGTTCAATATTAGGACTAGGGCTGATAAAATACATTCAAAAGCGAGGGTCTTAGATTTTCGATAAACTAACTTTGCCAAGATGGGCCAATACCTCAGGGAGTTGTTGGCGGGACTGGAACAGCTGGGGGATGTAGAAAAACAGTGGGCAAAACTGAAAGGGGATATTTTAAGGGCAACCAACCTTTTTGTTAGAAAGGTAAAGAGAGGTTAAAGGAAAAGGAGGCCGCTTTGGTTCTCAAAAAAAGTAGCCGAAAAGCTGAAGAAAAAGGGGGAGGCCTTCATGAAATACAAGAGATCACAGAGAGAGGAAGACAGGCATCTATATTTGGAAAATCTAGAGAAACTAGCAAAGTAGTCAGGAAAGCAAAGAATCAAAAAGAGGAGGAAATAGCCAATGCAATAAAATGGGGGGGATAAGACATTTTTCAGATCTGTTAGCGCAAGGAGGAAGGGCAAAATTGGTATTGTCAGACTCAAGGGTGAAGTGGAGGAATATGTAGAAGCTGATGAGGATAGAGCGGAATTGCTTAACAAGTATTTCCGTTCGGTGTTCACAGATGAAGGGCCAGGAGCAGGACCTCAGAAAATATCCACAAATAGGAACAGAAGCGATGGTGATCTCAAACGATTTTCAGAAGACTGTGTTCTTGAGGAACTAGCTAAACTAAAAGTAGACAAAGCTATGGGACCAGATGGGATACATCCGAGAATACTGAAGGAACTTGGGGACACTCTAGCAGCTCCACTGCCTGACCTTTTCAATGCCTCTTTGGAGTCAGGAGTGGTGCCAGAGGACTGGAGATAGGCACATGTGGTCCCTTTATATAAAGCGGAAGTAAGGATGTGGTTGAAAACTACAGGCCGGTTATTCTAACCTCTGTGGTAAGTAAATGATTGGAAACACTGTTGAAAGAGAAAATAGTGAGGTTTCTGGAGTTCAATGGATTAAATGATCAGAGACAGGTCTTGTCAGACAAATCTGATTGATTTCTTTGACTGGGTGACCAGGGAGTTGTACCAAAGGAGAGCCCTAGATGTGGTGTACTTGGATTTCAGTAAAGCCTTCGACAGTGTTCCACATAGACGACTTATAAACAGAGCACTCTAGGGGTGGACCCTAAGGTTATTGATTGGGTTGAAAATTGGTTGAGTGGGAGGCGACAAACAATACAGGTAAATGGAGCTCACTCTGAGGAAAAGGAGGTTACCAGTGGTGTGCCACAGGGATCTGTCCTTGGTTTGATTCTTTTTAACATCTTTTTTAGTGATATTGCAGAATGACTGTCAGGTAAGGTTTGCTTCTTTGCAGATGATACCAAAATCTGCAATAGAGTAGACATCCAGCAAGGAGTAGATAACATGAGGAGGGATCTAGCTAAGCTTGAAGAATGGTCGAGAATTTTAGCAGCTGAGATTTAATGCTAAAAAATGCAGGGTCATGCATGTGGGCTGCAATAATCCAAGAGAGCAGTACAGTGTATGGGGTGAAGTTCTTCTGTCCACAAAAGCAGAGCGGGACCTGGGCGTAATTGTGTCTGACAATCTTAAAGTAGCTAAACAGGTAGAAAAGGTGACAGCGAAAGCTAGAAGGATGCTTGGGTGCATAGGGAGAGGAATGACCAGCAGAAGAAAGGAGGTGATAGTGCCTCTGTATAAGTCTTTGGAGGAACCTCATTTGGAGTATTGTGTGCAGTTCTGGAGACCTTCAAAAGGATATAAACAGGATGGAGTTGGTGAGGAGGGTGGCTGCTAAAATGGTAAGTGGTCTTCATTATAAAGCATATGGGGACAGACTTCTTAAGATATTAATATGTATATGTTAGAGGAAAGATGGGATAGAGGAGATATGATAAAGACATTTAAATATCTCCGTGGCATAAATGCACAAGGAGTCTCTTTCCATTGAAAACAAGCTCTGCTATGAGGGGACATAGGATGAGGGTAAAAGGGGATAGACTCAGGAGTAATATGCAGAAATGTTTCTTTACGGAAAGAGTGGTAGATGCATGGAATAGTCTCCCAGTGGAGGTGGTAGAGATGAGGACAGTATCTGAATTCAAAAAAGCATGGGATAAACACAGAGGATCTCCAAAGGAAAAAGGGGGATTATTGTAGTAGTTGATATGAAAGAGCAGACTAGATAGGCCATGTGGTCTTTTTCTGCCGTCATATTTCTATGTTTCTGTGTTTCTAAGGAAGAAGGTTTGGAATTTGTTAGGAACTGGGCAACTTTCTGGGGAATGGAGGTGTTTTTACGAAAGGATGGGCTCCACCTTAACTGGGATGAAACCAGGCTTCTGGCCTTAACCCTTAAAAAGGAGATAGAGCAGCTTTTATAATAGGGAAAGCTGACAGTTTCCCAAGAGTGTGGTTCTGCAAATGTTAGAAGTCTAGAAAATAAGATGAGAGAGTAAGAATATATAGCACTAAATGAAAAGTTAGATATAATAGGCATTTCAGAGACCTGGTGGAAAGAGGATAACCAATGGGAAACTATGATACCTGGGTACAAACAATATTGCAGTGATAGGAGAGCTCAAATTAGTGGAGGGGTTGTGGTCTATGTTAGAGAGGGCATTGAGTCACACAGGAGTAAAGTTTTGCAGGAATCAAACTACACTGTAGAATCTCTATGGATAGAAATCCCATGTAAAAAAGGGAAGGCGATGGCAGTGGGGGTGTACTACCGACCGCTTGGCCAGAATGAACAGAAAGCAAATAGAATGCTAGGAATCATAAAGAAAGTAATGGAGAATAAAACCAAGGATATTATAACACCTGTGTGTTGTTCTAGCTGCCCATCAGCCATGGTGTTCCATGGTGTGACCGCACCTTGAATATTGTGTGCAATTCTGGTCACCATATCTTAAACAGGATATAGCAGGATTAGAAAAGGTATAGAGAAGAGCCGCCAAAGTAGTAAAGGGAATCAAAGGATACCCCTATAAGGAGAGACTTTATAAGATTAGGCTTCTTCAATTTGTAAAAGAGAAGGCTGAGGGGAGATATGATAGAGGTCTATAAATTAATGAATGGAGTGGAATGGGTAAATGTAGATCGATTGTTTACGCCATCAAAAAGTAGAAAGACTAGGAGACACTCAACAAAGCTATAGTATAGTGCATTTAGGACTAAAAGAGAAAATATTTTTGCACTCAACAAGTAATCCAACTCTGGAATTCATTTTCTGAGGATGTAGTAAAAGCTCTTAAGCTAGGTATAAAAAAGGTTTGGACAATTTCCTGGAGGAAAAGTCCATAAACTATTATTAAAGAGGACCAGGGAAATCTTTTGTTTACCCCAGGACAAGCATTGTGGAATCTGTCTACCTTATGGGAGCCTAACAGGTACTTGTGACCTGGATTGGTTACTGTTGGAAACAGGATACTGGGCTTGATGGACCTTTAGTCTGACTCGGTATAGCATTTCTTATGTTCTTATGAATCCATGCTAACTGCTACATTGACTGTTAGTGCACAATATATACTGCCATGCTAACTGCAATGTGTTCACCATACCCACTTACCAACCCTATGCTACCCATTTGGCACCCTATGCATTATGGCAGTCAGGGGTGATCCAAAGGAGTGTGGGGCCATATGCGGAGACTCATTGTGGGGCATCATTTGCATAAGGGTCTCCATTTGCATAAATATTTGCATAATGTTAATGTGTACTAACTTTTAGTAAACATGCCTCTTAATGAGTGTATGGATAAAGAAAGACTACCATATTTCTATATTTCTATACTCCAACCGCCAGGCACATTAGGAAGTACTATAAACACTGCCCATTTAGAACCCATTAGAGAAAAGGATCAAACCCCTCATAAAAATAAAAAGAGAATAGTCTGATCTATTTGCTATGTTTGTCTTGCTATGCACTATTAATCATGCTGTGTGTTTTTATCAAATGCAGACACATCTCAGCAAAAAAAGAACCAATGGTCTCAGACTTGGATGGCAAACTACTCCTGGATGTAAATTCCCCGAAGGGGTAGTGCCCAATTGCATCAATGACCATAGAACAGGTTATTTTTAATGATTCTTAAACATTCTTATTAATTAATCAGACTTCTCTTAGTATTTCTTTTCCATAGTATTTAGAGATTGTGCTTATCTCTCAGAAGAAATCTGAGCAGTCCCAACGCCACCATCCCGATACCCTCAATGCGTTTCGATTCTTCTTCAGGGGATTGGTTTTGCCAGACAATCTCACATGTTAAATTCCAACAGCCTCAGTGATGTGCGGTCTCTCACATAACGCCACCATCCCGGTACCCTCAATGTGTTTTGATTCTTCTTCAGGGGATTGGTTTTGCCAGACAATCTCTATGGAAGGAGAAAAACCAGTGGGGAGATATACTACTTCAAAAATCAATTTTACTTGTCTTTAAACTTGTCTATAGTATTATTAAAGGAAAGATTCTCACCACATGTTAAATTCCAACAGCCTCAGTGATGTGCGGTCTCTCACATCCCAAAATCAAACAGTTGCTTCAGAAAAACGCCGCGCGTGCGGGTTGAACAAACAAACAGAAATTTCAAGCTGACTTCAATTACGTCATCATGACGTTGATGTTTCCGCACCAGAGTAATACAGTGAACTGTCGTTACATTATTACGCTAAACCTTCTCTTACTAATCCCTGTTATTCTGCCGTGCACCACTATTCTAAATACAGGCTCCCCATTCCACCATTGTATTAAGCCCCCCTGGGGAGACTGACTGTAATTGATGAATCCACTTTTGTTCCTGGATCAACAGGCTCTTCGCCCTAGATCTGCCCATCCGGCCACTAGCTATCCAGTCTATCCCAAAACATTTTAATTCCTCAAAACTGTGTTGATATTGAGTACAATGGGATACTAAAGGAGCTTCCTGTACTTTGCATTTGAGCCTGCTCTTATGCTCATTCAATCGAACCCGTAATGGTCGCATGGTTTTACCTACATATAGTAAGCCGCAGGGACATCGAATGGCATATACTACATGATCTGATTCACAAGAGGTACTATGTTTCAGTTTATACGTGCGGCCATGATAGAAAAAAGATTGCATCTCTTCTGAAACAAAACATATGTTACAGTGGCCGCAAGTTCTATGTCCCGCTAATGAATCACTGTCAATACGTGAATGAGATCTTAATTTGGCTGGGCTTAGTTTCTCCTTTAAATTGGTATGTCGTGTCCAAACACATCAAATTTGTTTATTTTGGAGACAGGGAAAGGCACTGAGAACATTTTGGTGCCGTTTAAAAATCCGTTTAATTCTCCCACTAAGCGGGGAGAATTGATGATGAAATTAATAACATTATCGTCAGTATTATCTACGGTGGCACGGGGATGCAATAATAACACTCTGTTGTTATAAAGTGCTCTACGGTAAGCTACTTTAAGAGTTTGTAGAGGATATCCTCTTTGTTGAAATTCATTTATTAAAGTCTTCTCTTGACGTTTGTAGTCTTCAACATTAGAACAGTTTCTTCTGAACCTTATGAATTGTGAAAATGGTAAACTGTCTCGGAGCTGTTTTGGATGTTTACTCTGATAATGAAGTAGTGTATTTCTGTCTGTCGGTTTTCTGTGTACTGATGTTACCCAACCATGTGGACTTTTTTGAATGACTACATCAAGGAAAACAATGCGCTGGTCATGAAAATTGTGAGTGAATTTGATATGGGGGTTTACTCCATTCATCCAATCTACAAACTCTTGTAGTGTTGCGGCTGTACCCTTCCACAATAAAAAAATATCGTCGATGAATCTTTTCCAAAGCACCAAATGGTGCTTGTGTGGTGAAAGAGGGAGCCATCAATTTTCATATGTATCCATATACAAATTTGCCACCGAAGGAGCACAGGTGGCTCCCATAGCCACCCCCGACGTTTGTTTGTAGATGCCTTCCTCAAATTCAAAATAGTTGTTAAAGATCATAAGTTCTGCCAACTGAGATAGAAATGCAAGGTGGTCCCCCGAAAGATCTCCTCAAGCACTTAAAGCAGACATAGTACCTCTTGTGAATCGGATCATGTAGTATATGCCATTCGATGTCCCTGCGGCTTACTATATGTAGGTAAAACCGTGCGACCATTACGGGTTCGATTGAATGAGCATAAGAGCAGGCTCAAATGCAAAGTACAGGAAGCTCCTTTAGTATCCCATTGCACTCAATATCAACACAGTTTTGAGGAATTAAAATGTTTTGGGATAGACTGGATAGCTAGTGGTCGGATGGGGAGATCTAGGGCGAAGAGCCTATTGATCCAGGAACAAAAGTGGATTCATCAATTACAGTCAGTCTCCCCAGGGGGGCTTAATGCAATGGTGGAATGGGGAGCCTGTATTTAGAATAGTGGTGCATGGCAGAATAGCAGGGATTAGTAAGAGAAGTTTTAGTGTAATAATGTAATGACGGTTCACTGTATTACTCTGGTGCGGAAACATCAACGTCATGATGACGTAATTGAAGTCAGCTTGAAATATCCGTTTGTTTGTTCAACCTGCATGCGCGGCGTTTTTCTGAAGCAACTGTTTGATTTTGGGATGTGAGAGACCGCACATCACTGAGGCTGTTGGAATTTAACATGTGGTGAGAATCTTTGCTTTAATAATACTATAGACAAGTTTAAAGACAAGTAAAATTGATTTTTGAAGAAGTATATCTCCCCACTGGTTTTTCTCCTTCCATAGAGATTGTCTGGCAAAACCAATCCCCTGAAGAAGAATCGAAACGCATTGAGGGTACTGGGATGGTGGCGCTATGTGAGAGACCGCACATCACTGAGGCTGTTGGAATTTAACATGTGAGATTGTCTGGCAAAACCAATCCCCTGAAGAAGAATCGAAACGCATTGAGGGTACCAGGATGGTGGCGTTGGGACTGCTCAGATTTCTTCTGAGAGATAAGTACAATCTTTAAATACTATGGAAAAGAAATACTAAGAGAAGTCTGATTAATTAATAAGAATGTTTAAGAATCATTAAAAATAACCTGTTCTATGGTCATTGATGCAATTGGGCACTAACCCTTCGGGGAATTTACATCCAGGAGTAGTTTGCCATCCAAGTCTGAGGCCATTGGTTCTTTTTTTGCTGAGATTTGTCTGCATTTGATAAAAACACACAGCATGATTAATAGTGCATAGCAATACAAACATAGCAAATAGATCAGACTATTCTCTTTTTATTTTTATGAGGGGTTTGATCCTTTTCTCTATTAGGCGACTATAACCCTCTATAAACAGACCTACCTATTTTGGTGACATTTAGAACCCATAGCAAACCCACCGTATCATAACAGCACTACTAGGACTCACAAAGCACCAAACCCTACCTATCAAAAGGCAACACGGCAAATATTAAACCAATACATCTCAGAAAATACCAATACATTTCCTACTGGGGAAAGAGAACAAGTGGCACTGTCAAATAGAAACTACATGAACAGAATACCTCAGCTCAGTTACACATGTAGAACATAGTCCATCACCAAACAAAGAACAAGGGATCACAATTTAGAAATAGGAAGACAATAATTAAACTGAGAACCCCAAAAGCCAAACTTGGAATGTACAACAACACTGGAGAAATAAAATTATAAATTCATTTTCTCTTGTACTAAACAAACGCAAAGACGTTAATGATGCACATTTCCCAGAGCTGACATATTCCAGTTAATAAATTCAAAATAAAGTATTTTTCTACCTTTTGTTGTTTGTGCATTTTATTTTTCAGTTGCAATTGCTCCAGTCACTTTCTTCTGGTTTCTTTGTGTCTTCTGCTAACTCTCCAGTCTGCTGTCCATTTGTCCTTTCTTCTCTCTTCTAATTTTTTTCCATTCTCTCTCTACATCTGTTTTAACATACTGATCTTTCCCCTTTTTCTCTTTTCTCCATTTCTCCATTTCTTTCTTTATTCCTTTTTCATCCACTCAAATTTCACCCCTCCATTCTCAATCCCCATTTACTCTCCCAATAATCGGCCTATTGTAGATTTTTCTTCCCTCCAACACAAAATATCTTTTCCCCTCTCCATCCTCACTCCCCCAGCCACATCCCCTTCTAGTCCTCCCCCAATATCAGCTCCCTTCTAGTTCCAGCCTCACCCAGCATCCGCTCCCTTCTAGTCCCATTCTCTCATCTCCCTGCATCAGCCCATGTCCAGTCCTAGTACCCCATCCGCCCATTTCCAATCTTAGCCCACCATCAGCCATGTTCAATCCTAGCCGCCCATCAGCCATTTTCTAGTCCTATCCTATCCTATCCCTCCCATCAGCCATTTCCAGTCCTATCCTAGCCCCCCATAAGCCCATTTCGAGTCCTAGCTCCCCCATCTGCCATTTCCAGTCCTATCCTAGCCCCCCATCAGCCCATTTCCAATCCAAGCACCGCCATCAGCCCATTTCCAATCCTAGCCCCATCAGACATTTCCAGTCCTATCCTATCCTATCCCCCCATCAGCCCATTTTCAGTCTTAGCTCCCCCATCAGCTATTTCTAGTCCTATCCTAGCCCCCCATCAGTCCATTTCCAGTCCAAGAACCCCCATCAGCCCATTTCCAATCTTAACCCCCATCAGACATTTACAGTCCTATCCTAGCCCCCCATCAGCCCATTTTCAGTCCTAGCACCCCCATCAGCTATTTCCAGTCCTATCCAAGCCCCCCCATCAGCCCATTTCCAGTCCTAGCCCTCCCATCAGCCATTTCCAGTCCTATACTAGCCCCCATCAGCTTGTTTCCAGTCCTAGCTCCCCCATTAGCTATTTCCAGTTCTATCCTAGTCCCCCATCAGTTCATTTCCAGTCCAAGCCCCCCCATCAGCCCATTTCAAAGCCTAGTCCCCCATCAGCTCATTTCCAGTCCCAGCTCCCCATAAGCTATTTCCAGTATTATCCTAGCCCCCATCAGTCCATTTCAAACACTTCCATCAGCCCATTTCCAATCCTAGCCCCCCATCAGCTATTTCCAGTCCTATCCTAGCCCCCATCATCCCATTTCCAGTCCTATCCTAGGCCCCTCCATCAGCCCATTTCCAGTCCAAGTCCCCCCCCCCACTCAGCCCATTTCCAGCCCTAGCACCCCCATCAGCTATTTCCAGTCTAGCCTCCCCCCTCCCCGAAGAGCCCCGCGGCTGTCCAACTGCCTTTAGAGGTCTCCAGGAAGGCTCCAGCTCACCTCTGACAGCGCCAAAGTGAAGAGCGCCATTTTTCTTCACTTTGACATGTACTATAGGCTGCTTTTGCACCAGGTCAAAGGGAACTTCCTGTTTCCTGACATTCAGCGCACCAGTAGCCTATAGTACAACACAGCTGCTGAAGTGAAGAAAAATGGCGCTCTTCACTTTGGCGCTGTCAGAGGTGAGCCGGGGCCTCCTGGGAGCCCTCTAAAGCAGACCCTGCTGCTACTGCCACTGGTGCTGATTATGCGAGATGATGTTGGTGCGGGGCCCCTGAAGCTCGGGGCCCTGTGCAAACAGCATTCTCGCACAATGGACGGGCCAGCCCTGGTGGTAGTTAGTGTAAAACCAGCATGCATTACTTATATAGCCTGCGGGGCAAATGTTACAGCAGGCTTTGCTTGTATTTAACACATGCCAAATCACACGTTAATTGCATAGCACATTTTAGTAAAAGGGCCCCTAAGTTTGTACCTGAGGCAATGGAGGGTTAAGTGAGGGTTAAGGCCACAAGGGGCATCAGTGTGATTTGAACAATGGCTTCCCTGGTTCCAGTTTTAAAAAGCTTACAAAGAAGAACTAACCGTGCATAATAATAAATCTAGCAAATTGGACTTAGTTGTCAAGAATAGCCAAGTTGAACATTAGCCAACATACAAATAAAATGACTTTCCTCACTCACAACTGCTTCCAGGAATCTTATGAATCTGTTCCCTGTAAAACTGTTGAGTTCATTGTAAACCACCTTGATAAACATGAAAGGCGGTATATAAATGATGTCAAATAAATAAATAAAATACAATTATGGAGATAATTATAAAGACTTTTTCACACATATATGCCAGCATATGGGCGTAAAATATAGCTTATAAAATTACCCGGTGTGTAAAGAATGAGCAATGCCTGACATGCACGTTTATGTGACTTGGGTTTATGCATGTTCAGAGATGGATTTTGGGCAGTCACGATTTAAGCACATTGGGTAGTATTCAGTCCCACGAATAGCGGGAATGGATGTGTGCGTGGACGCCCAACCCACGCACAGATCCACGCCCTGATTCCGCTGCCAGCACTCTCCGCATATACACAGCATTTGTTGGGGAGTGCTGGACGTGGGCCGGAGGGGGCGGTGCTGGGGTGGAGTAGGGGAGTGGCCAGGTGCCGGGATGTTCAAAGGCCATTCAGGACAGGTCTCTGTATGCACCCCAGCACCGAGATAGATGCCCGACGTATTCCACTCCAATGATGGAATAAGTGCCAGGCATGCCACTGTTTGCGAGCTGCTGCCCCCCTCAACCCCATCACATCACCGCGGTACAGCACCCATCACCTGATCCAGGCCTTGGGGAATTCCCACTGAGGGTCGGCAGCGGTGAGCCGGGGCTGCACTGTGTGAGGACAGTTTTTGCCTCTTGCTGGACGTGCCGGTGCCATGGCAATGGGACGCCACTGCACCAGCACACCAGCTAGAGCATTGTGTGGTTGGACAGGCAGCCCAGGTGATGTCCCCTGCAGCGAAATATGGCACAATCCAGGATGTCTAGCTGCCCGATTCTGCAATTGCAGGTGCATCTACTCCCATGATTGTGGAAGCAGATACAACTTGCCCTCGTCCAAGTTTTAGGCGTCCCCACGGCCCGGGCATGCACCATATGGAATCAGCCTCAATGAGGAGAATTTTAGAAGCTCCATTTAAATGCAATCTGGGTCATCTAAGCCATAACATCTGAAAAAAAAACAGGCACATCCAGGTGCAGATGTGATTTCACAAACGACATGCCGATAGGGATGTCTACAGGGGCTTCTACTTAGACATCCCCAGAACTGCATTTCAGGACCCAGATATATAAGGTAGTATAGTAGTTAGAGTAATGGATTAAGATCAGAGCAGCCAGGGTTCAAATCCTGCTTCTGCTATGGTTGACATTGTATTGGGGGATGGTAGAATGCTTTCTTTGCTACACACTGGATGCTTTTCAGCTGAAACGAGCACTTGTCAGATGCTTGTTTTTCACTATGCGTGACCCAGAGCAGGCCTAAAGCTAGACACAACGCTGGACGTCCATGACGTTTCTGTGATCAGGTGGGGATGTCCTGGTCCCTAGGAATACCCTAACCACGCCTCCAGATTCCTGGGAACACCCTGACAATGCTTCCTCCATGCCTCTGCTCAGATTTGGATGTCCCCACAGACGGCTTCTAAAATGGCTCTGAAGACAGCCTCTGTGCTTTGGGCATCTCTGTGTCCATTTTCAGACATCTAAAGTATGAACAGGGCTTCTAAAATGACCCCCATTGTTTATAAAATTGCACATATGTGTACACTTGACATGCAGACATTTGCACATGCTCCTAAACAGGTGTAAATGCACATGGGTTCATGTTTATCATGCTATATAGGTGCCTATGTATCTTTATGAAATAGGCCCCAAATAGCTGCTTCCTTGGTCTCTCCAGCTAGATGGCCTGCTACAGAATTACTCTCCAGATCTGTCTGTTTAGGAGATCCAGTCAGAGATGAATAAGAAATAGCATGTATGCAATCTAGCTCCCCAAAACTTTATATGGATTATTTGGATTTAGCTCATCTCTTTCCAAACGGAAGCAGCTCAAACGGAGATATTTTCTGGTTCCCAGAGGGCTTAAATCTAAGCTTGCACATTCTATTTTACTTGTGGAAGTGATTTGCAAGCCTAGGACTAGATTTACTAAAGCATACTCCCACTTCAGTGCATGCTAACGCCTTTAAGGGGCACTTTTCTAAAGTATGTTAGTGCAGATTGTGCCTACGTTCATTGTGAGCTGAAGCCCGTGGTGACCGACAATGCAGGGCCAGGACAGGGCGCGCACGCTGATTCCCTTGTTAGTGCGTCATGCGTTAGAGTGGTGAAGTGGCAGCTTGGGGCAGAGAGCGGGTCTGGTGAGCCCAGAGCAGGTAGGGCATGGCGACACACCGCATGCTGCTCACACGTCACAGTGCACACTGCCGCAGTGTGTTAAGAGTGCCATTCTGTGTGGTCGCTGCTGGGAACTTGCTGGGCATACCTCCAACAGTTAGCTCACAGGTGTTGCATGCCATTTTTAGAGCCAAACATGCGTTAGTTGCTAAACCCTAGCGCTCTTTAATAAAAGGGCCCTTAAGACACATGACTGGTAAATAGGTCTCCTGGTCTAAAACGGAACCTGTGGTAAATAGCACCTGTGGGTGTATGCTAGCACATGTTAACACGATGGCACCTTTTAGGAAATCTAGCCTTTGATTTCATCAGCATATTGACTTTTTGTCCCTGATATTTATGCCTTCCAGGATCAATCCTTCCCTGTGTAAACTGCATAAATGTGGGGAGGGTGGGCGCCCTCCCCTCCCCTACTCCTTTTTGTATCTACTCTGTATTTCCTGCTGATGCTCTGACTCTGTTTGATTGTCTTGAGCTAAATCCATATCCACTATAAATTCATGATTAATCTGTTTGCTATGCTTAATTTATTTTCAAACACCTTGGCGTAGCCCATAAAACTCGCCTGTGATTCATAGGAAATAAACACCTTCCTCTTCCTTTCTACAGTCTATTTGGGTTACTTGTAGATGCTATTCAACAATTGGCGTGACTCGGTTTTTACTGACCCGGAAAAGTATCTTAGATGCATGCGACATTGAAATTATTGTGCTGTAATCCTTGCATGCTAGTGCTTTGTTAACTTTGGAACTGGGATAAAGATACTGACGAGGAACCTCTGGGCGTTTGTCATGCCATATAGCTGATACATCAAATTTCTGAGAGATGCGAATCTTCCATTGCCTGTATGCTATAGGTATCAAGGAAACTTTATATTTCTGTGAGTTCTTTTTACATTTTTTACTTCTTGTTTATCTTGTTTAAGCTTTCTCTGGTAATTGTTTGAAAGGATTTTGCCTGTGAAATGTTCTGGTAAAGATCTTTTACGATGCATTTATCCTTTATTTTCATTCTCTGTCTAGTAAATTATCTTCTCTTTTACTCCTAATTTCATACTACACTGCTTATGTATCAGATTGCTCAAATTTCTAGCCATGCTTTCTTCAAGTGACAGTGCCTTTTGGGGAGGATCCATCCATCTGTTTGTCTGTCTCTTTGCCCATCCATTCATATGCATAGGGTTACAAACAAAGTCATGCATACTAATGAAGATGGGAGGAGCCAGAAGCAGAAGTCGGCAGGGTGGCAGGGAAATCAGGTCCAATGGGACCAAACGCCTGCCAACAGAACAGAATGAAAACGTCAGCTGAAGCAAAGATCTGTGCTCTCTATTGACTGGGACCCAACACCTGCCGCGCCTGTGCCGAAGATCTGGCTGCAGCAAAAATGGAGGAGCTGATCCAGCACCCAATTAAAGTGCAGGAAGCTGGGGGGTGGGGGAGGGGGAGAATGTGGGGGGAGGAAGATGGAAAGGAGGGTAAGAAGGGGAGGGGAGGAGGGGGATGAAGGCGAAGAATGGGAGACAGGGGAAGGCGTGAGGGAAAGAGACGGGAGTGCGTGGAAGGCAGGGAGAAAGTGCAAGGGGGGAGGAGATTGGAAGAGAGAAGAGGTTGCTCAGGGGAGCATGGAAAAAGTGCAGAGGGAGCAGGGGAGAGTTCAGGGAGGGAGTGGAGCAAGCACTCCTATGCCAAGAGGCAGAAACACACACCCTATAATACCCAGACCCCACCCACACACACCTAGACACCTCCACAGATATATAATTACACTATCCAGATTGACCCAGAGAGCCATACCATGCCACTTGCACACACACATCATAGAGCCCATCTCACTCCCACACAGCCTCTGCTACCCTACTGAGGCAAACTGTACAATATCTCTTCCCATACTGGGGTTTGTGAAAGAAGGAAGGGGAAAAGCCCACAGAAAGCAGAACTGTACCTGCCACAGGGAAATCAACAACAAAAGACCATGGCAGTGCCAAAATACCAAACAAATAAATAAATATGTTTTATTACAAAGTCATCCACATAAAACCAAAAATAACATACAGTAATTATTAAGGATTTATTTATTTACATTCTCTTATATACTGTGCTATTCTGCATCAGTGCGGTTTACATTGAACAAACTGGAATTACATTGAACAGGGCATTATAACTTGGAGATAACTATTTTACAGGGAACATGGGCTATGGAGGGTTAAGTGGCTTGCCCAAGACCACAAGGAGCACCTGTGGGACTAGAAACCCCAGTCCTTCTGGCCCAAGGTTGCTGTCCTCTAGTGGGATTTGAACCCCTGACCTTCTGGCCTGAAGTACCTTGCCTCAACCACGAGGCCACTCCTATCAGTCCATCATGGATCATCCCATTATGTTTTGGCAGACGCCTGCGTCACAGGCGTATCATACGTTCACTTCAAGGGTATGGTTAAAAATGTCGTGTCAAAAGGCTGTGTGAAGGTTTAGTCTATAAAGACAAACAAACAGGCAATACAATCAGAATAATTACATTAAAAGTCTTCACATTATAAAATTGAATACAATAAAAACATTGAAAACTAATTACATTGCCAAACTGATATATGCAATTGTGAATTTAAATGAGAACTAGTACATAAATAAAAGGTCATAAAAATAATAAAAAATGAAAACAAAGAAGATAATATAAATAAAAAAACAAGAAACAAAAAAAATCAAATCTCACTATGAAGACGTCTTCACAATATTCATTGTGTCCGGTCAAGGAGAAAAGCACCATTGTGTTACCCGGTAAGTGAACACTTTTCAGCTTCATGAACAGTAGGAGGCTTTGATTTTCATTCAATTACTGGAGTTCTTCACATTTTCTGTTGAAAGTATCTTTCATTCACCTCGCTAGTCTTTTTGAATTCTTCATTTATTTCCTATTCTCATCACTCAGCTCTTGAAAATTCTTCCTCATTGGTACCGTACTTGCTTCTTCTCTCTAGGGCTTTTATCAACCTCTGACACATGGTAATTACGGTGCCTCCCATTATCTGCGATGGGGGCCATTTAGTAATAATGTGCGTTAACATGCATTGTGAGTTCGGTTGCTAAATACACCCCTAATTTTTCCACCTATTGATTTCTGCTGCTTTTTCTATACAATTTTTTATCTGTAACCAAATTCTATTTGGGTTCTCCTCAGGACCATATGATATTTTTAATTGTTCATTCTGGAACTATGTCTTTCTGTTGATGCTCCTGAGACATTCCAGATTCCAGGTTACCTTATAATTGTTCTTCTAGAGTTTTCCTTTGACAGTTCCATTTCTTGTCCTTCTAACGGATATGTGGCCTATAGAAATTTTGCTTCCAAAATACATGTCTTTTCATTGTGTGGTACTGAAACTTAACGCCCCCTGTCACTCCTATGACCTATCTACTCATTTACAGACCAGCATATTTTTCCTTTGGATTTCTCAGCAATATCATCAATTTGAAATATAAAAGAAAATGTTCTAGTGTAGAAAAAGAAATGGTACTTAGCCATGTCATTTGGCCTTTACTATAGAAACTCCATTTAGCACCACTCTGCATCTTGCTATTCAACCAATCCCTTACCCAGTTTACCATCCATCTGTACAGCTTTCAGCTACCCTCACTTCTTGTATACATAACTTAGTATTGTGCTTGTGCGTACTGAAGTGGTCAGTTCTCTTGCCTTTTTTCTAAAGGTTTTCAGCAATGCCCATGATGTCAGTGTTAATCATTTCCTGGTTACATAAGCAGGTTCCCCGATGCAACTTCCTCTTATATACACTCTGTGGAGTATCCTTTCTGCCCATCAATTCTGTTAGGGCTTTTTTTGGACGAATGAAAAGCTGTACACACAGAGATATTGAAAAATGGTTGCTAATTAAGGATGGCAACAGAAAAAAATGTTGATTCTTTTTTTGAGTCATTTTTAGTTTTAGAAATGTTCAGTTCATTTCAAGCTTGTTTTGTCAATAAAACATTTTTAACACATGCAAGTCATCCTTATGCATATTAATTCATAGGCTAACATGTATTAAATTTATTTTGGGTGCACAAATTTTTTTAAAGTCTATTTAATGAATCAAATGTGCATTAATAAAGTGCATCTTTTCTCCTTATTGTAGCCCACTGTATTTAACCCACATCTCACATAGGGGGCCTGGTTACTAAGCTGCGGTAAAATTTCTCATTTTATTGCAAGGAGCCACTAACCTGCGGGAACTTATTATCGCAGGTTAGTGATTCCCACAGTAAAGGAATAATGGAGATGAAAACTGGCATCATTTTTCCTGCCCAGGAACATAGGGCTGCTAACACGTGACCCAGTGCTCATGGGCACCATCTTAAAGGGGCTGGTGTATTTTTAAATAATCTGTGGTCCGGGAGATATCTCTTTTGGATCAATTGAATGGTCATTGCCAGCCCCCCAAAGATATTCTCTACCCAAAGAGACTGATTCCTCTAAGGCACAGTCCCCCCCACAAAGAGATCCTTTCCTCCTGGACCCCCTTCTATATTTGGACAAAAGGCCCTTTTATGTCAGGTTGGCCCCAGTGATCATACTGCAAGACTGCTTCTGGGAATCATCTCACCATTTTGAACCCAGCACCAGAAGCAGCAGGAGTTAGACAGGATTACCCCTGCCAGCCTTCCTCTACATCACAGGGACTATTCTAAGTAGATAGGGGTGGCATCCAGGGGATGGGGGGGGGGAGGTCAGGGGTGTGAAGGGTGTAAGCTTCAGGGTCCAGGGGGAGGGGGGCTTTCTTCTGTGCTTTGTGGGTACCAGGTCCCTTTGGGGAGGTGGGTATCTCTGGGGAGGCATCAACCATTTGTTGGGTCTGGAGAGTGGAAGAACCCCAGACCGCAGATTGTTTAAAAATCCACCAGACGCTTTAAGAGTATGCCTAGGAATATTAGTGGCCTTGATGCTCTCGTCCAGGAAAAATAATGCCAACTTTGATCTGGCATTAGTTTTCCAAGAATAATGCAACTTGTGGATGATGTAGATGTAAAGAAGAGGCCCCAGAATTGGCATTTGGCCCCAGGACCCCATGGGGAGTCCCAATGATACTGAAAAATTCAGGTCCCTGACATCTCCATCACAATGTGGGGGGGGGGGGGAGGGGGAGGATGCCACTGTGGAGCTTATCCTGTTCATGCCACATGAGGTACAGCAATGGGCAGATAGCAATCTTGCCCTGCTCCACGTGGCAATCAGAAAAAAAGCATGAAGACAAAAACCATGAAAAAGGCCCACCAAAAAACACAGTGCTAGTCATGAAGAAAGCCCGCCAAAAGAAGCAAGACACATCACCATGAAAAGGGAATCCCGGTCGAGAGTCCCAGTATCTGAAACGCCGATCGGGGAAACCCAATCTGGGCTTTACCGAATACCTACACAGGTCCAAGAGGCCCTAGCTGCCAGAGAAGGCATGATCCTTTTTTTTAAAATCTGCTTTATCAAGAAGAGAAGAGAGCCAAATGATAACCTCATCAATCCTCCCTACCTCAATAACTGTGGCAGACTCTGCAATCCTTATCAAAGAAGAAGTCAAATATCTCAGAGTAACCCTTGATTGCCATCTAAACCTTCAACCACACATCAAAAGAACTACCAAGAATGCTTTTCATAAGCTAGCAACAATTTGAAGACTCAAGCCTCTTCTTAACCAAGAACACTTCCGATCAGTCTGCCAAACTATAATAACATAGAAACATAGAAACATGATGACAGAAAAAGACCACATGGCCTATCTAGTCTGTCCTTCCATAACAACAACTACAACAGTCCACTTTTTACCTTTAGATATCCTCTGTGTTGGTCCCATGCTTTTTTGAATTCAGTTACTATCCTCATCTCTACCACCTCCACTAGGAGACTATTCCATGGATCCACTACTCTTTCTGTAAAGAAATATTTCCGCATATCACTCCTGAATCTATCTTCCTTCACCCTCATCCCATGTCCCCTCGTAGCAGAACTTGCTTTCAATTGAAAGAGGCTCTCTCCCTGAACATTTATGCCACGGAGGTATTTAAACATCTCAATCATATCACCTCTATCTCGCCTTTCCTCTAAGGTGTACATATTAATAACCCCTTTACTGGACTATTGCAATGACATTTATCAGGGACTACCTAAGAAAACCACAAGACCGATACAACTAGTTCAAAATACTGCCACCAGAATCCTCAGATTCAAAGAAACATGATCACATAACACTCCTTCTACACCAACTCCATTGGCTTCCTATCACCACCCGTGCAAAATACAAATCTGCTCTCACTACATTTAAGATAAGAAACAGCATGTCAGCGGGAGCACTAGAGGAGACACTCTGCTATAATCACAGTGAGAGGCCCAGGAGACAAAGCACAACAAACACCATCCCTACTCTCTGCGCCTACAAAAAAGCAAATGATTCAACCACCAAGAGAGCTTTCTCGCTTGCGGCTCCCATGATCTGGAACTCTCTACCTGTGAAGCTGAGATCCACTATAGACATGAAGGATTTTAGAAAGCAGCTAAAAACCTTCTTCTTTACAGATCATTACAATTAACTCACCTAACCTGAACTCAACTGACCCCATCTGACTCTGGAAGAGAAAAACCCATTCAACTAACATCATTGCATATATATTCTTTGTACATAAATTATGCTTTATTACGATTCTACAAGGGCTCCCAAAATCCACCCTAGCACCGCTCCAGCTCGCAATGAATGCAGCCACTATATAGAGCCGCCAGGCGAGACCATATGACGCCCATACTGAAGCAACTCCATTGGTTCCCGATTCAAGCCAGACTAACCTACAAGACACTACTACTGACTTTCAAAGCCATCAACGGACTCTCCTCAGCATCTTTATCCGAACTTGTCCACATTACTCCCCCTAACCGGACCAGAAGATCAACAACAGTTAACACGCTAGTAATCCCCAAGGCAGCAACTCAATGCATTAAAACAACAACATACAGAGCTTTCAGTTTCTGTGCACCTAGCTGCTGGAACGCCCTACCACCTGGCATCCGCGTGATCCCTGACCTAATACAATTTAGAAAGGCCCTGAAGCACCATCTCTTCCTGAAACACTATCCAGAAGAATGTTCTAAATAACGCCTTGCCCCGCACTAACACACATTAGGAAACCATGTAATTAACGATGATATATGTGACATTTGATGTATATATGTAAATAGTTTCACCCAGTTGTTAGCCAAGTTTTAAGCACCTATTTAGTGTAAGTGCATCGCAGAACCCTGCGTCGTATATGTTCTGTGTTCCTTGTAAACCGCACTGATGTTGAATAGCGTGGTATAAAAGAGACTGTAATAAATAATAAATAAATTAAATAAATAAACTTCCATCTGCATGTCTCTCCCCCCTTCCTCCCCACCCTAGCTCCTTCAAAAGTTAATAAGTTAATGTAACAAAAAGTTCATAAGTTAATGTAACTAAAGGTTTCATAAATTCTCTGCAAACATGTACAGTAAGTTCGATGTAAACCACTTTGATTTAACGATAAAGCGGTATATCAAAACTGTTAAATAAATAAATAACAATGGGCAAAAATCTAAAAGGTAAGAAACAGCAAGAAGAACGGGACTCTGGGCACTAATATCAGCCTCCTTCGGGGCCCCCTTCTCTTCAACTCACCAAGTGCTAGTAACTGGGGGAAACAACACTGGATGCAGAGCACTTAAAGCTCAAGGAATCAAGGTGTACTTGCGCTCTGAACACCGTTGCACCCTTCAAGCTCAAGCTAAATGACCACTGCACTGTAGTCTGGGCCAGGAGGGCCAGGAGAGTCAGGCCTATCTGCATTGCCGCACCAGTCCACATATACCTTGCCACCTGCTAGAAGCTGACAATTACTGGCTTCTCAGTGCTGCACTAGGTTATGATGACATCATTGAAAGATGCTCAAGTCTTCCTCCTCCTGCTGGCAAGGGAGCATAACCCACTCATTTGGACTGGTCTAGCAGGATTCAAAAAAGGAAATTATCAGGCATGATTAAAATGTCTCCATGAAGCACAGGAACATCGGATGCGGCGGGATATTCAAAAGCATTTACATGGTTTGCAGACTTGTAAATGCCAATTAGAGGGATATTCAGCGGCACTAATATGGTTAGGAAGAGGAAGGCCAGCAATGAGATGGATCGATACAATAACAGCAGCTACAGGCACCAGTCTGTCAACAACGAGCCGCCTGACTGAAGACCGAACACAATTTAGGACAATTATTGAGAGGGTCGCCATGAGTTGACACTGACTCAATGGCACTTGACAACAACAATATGGTTAGTGTTGCTGGATATCCACAGGTGTTGCTGCTACAAGCCCCGATGATATGTGGTTAGCATCGAGACATTCCTGAGCAAAGTGGCGGTGGCACTCATCACTAACTGGGCAGCAGCAATATTGAGCTGCTTCCCAGTTAACAACCCGTGGGTAAAATTAGGTGTGGCAAAGGCTGGCCTACCTTTACCTGCAGGAGCTAGTCGGGCCGCTGCTCAATACTGCCACTGCCCGGTTAGCTTCCAGGCTATGCAGCAACTCAGATATTCAATGCCAGTGACCGGATATGGGCCCATCATTGAATATCTGGTGTTAGCGTTCAGCGGTGATGGCTATGCGCTTTACAAGTGCTAGCCGCTGCTGCTCAATATCCCTCTCATCCTCCTTAGTGATCCTGTCCATGTATCGCTCGAACTAGTTATACAGTGAAGAAAAACTTGTCCACCTCCCAAACCTTCCGGGAGATTTCTGTATTTGGGCAGTACAGTGCTTAGCTGCCGTCACAAGCTGGCTTATTGAGTTTTGGTCTTCCTCTGTTAACAGTGTCTCACGCCATCTGCTTGCTCCTCACATCTATCGCAGCACCTTCCCCCACTGCCAGCAACACAGGCAGAGGACTCCTGCACAGCTTTGTGGGAATGTTGGCATGGACACTGAAAGCATACTTGAGTCATGCGGCGGGCGCTGCCCTTCATTCTGATGAGCTGCCAATTTCATATTGTAACTTTCAGCCTGCACAGTTCATGTGGAATCATCTCCTTGTCTCTTGAAAGCACGGTAGCAGTAGCTGTGTTGGTCCTTCTACTGAAGGGAGATGGATTTGGTTGCTGGCTGTGATACCTTCTAGGAACAAAAATGATCGTGTGCATGAAATTTTGAGACAACTTGGATCCGTTTCTCAGATGATAACTGGAGAGAGCATCAAACTGGTGTTAATAAGTTCAGGTAGAATGATATTGTCCTTTGATCATTGTTACGTTGGTCTGATAAAATGCATCCCAGCCATGAGCTTGGTTTTAGAAAAGGTGAGTAATTAAATCTAAAAAAAATTGGCCCAAAATTAAAAAATGCCAATAAACAGTTCACTAGAATCTTGAATATGACTCTACAGCATCAAGCGTCTTTATGTTGTGAGTGCCGCACCAAAGCTAGTTCCAGCCTCTTTTATCTCTGAGGCTCAAGTGTTTGTAGAAATAACATTCAGATCTGCTCTTCCTAAGGAGATTTGGCAAAGAAAAGTTGCACAACTGGATGTTTTGTGCAAGTTTCTCAGGAAAGGTAGAGTCAAGTTTTGGCTTTTGCAGGGAATGTTTTTGCTTGTTTCCGTATGTGGCAGTTTCAAACCTGTGAACACTTTTCATGTGGGGGGCGGGGGAGGGAGGGGCTGGTGGCCTGGACATTCATGACCTTTTTCAGATTGGTACCCAGCAGGAATACAGAACTTTCACATATCGTCTGCCAACACTGTATCACAGATCTAGATGTGGGGAGAGAGTGTGTGTGTATGTATGTGTATGCTGGTAATTTTTTCATTCAGTGATTTTCAGGATTGCTTTGTTGAGAAAGGTATGATAGGACTGCATGTTTCTTAACAAGGTGAAACATTTGGATAGATTTTCAAAGGCCCTGTCAGGAAGCAAGCAGGTAGAATGAGCTTCAGCTAGTTTAAGGTATGCACATAATTTGGTTTTAAAAATTTACAAATCTATTCATTCCTTGAGATCACAGGATACTTGGCTGCTTCATATTACTTCGACTAGACAACCATTTCCATATCGTCCCGCCAGTCCAGTCCAGACAAGCGGGTTGTCTCCATCTACCTGCAGTTGGAGACTGAGCATGTCAGTTTTTGTGATATCACCATGTAAGGGCTCTACCCACAGACTCCAAGTCCAGAATACTCAGTGAAGTTTGGACTCCACTGAAAGGACAACTTTCTTAGCAAAGCCTATATGTGTTAAAAAAAAATCAGAGGGAGTCTTCTAAGGCATATTGGAAATGGCTTCTAAGAGCTCTGTATAGCCTGGGAGTCAGCAGGCAGAGACTGACTCTTACCTTGTACCTGGGCCATTGAGTCAACCAGGTCTCTCTCTGGGGGCAATTATCTGGTGTTCCAGGTCCTTCCCCCCCCAGCCTGGGCAGACAATTTAGTAAGCTAAGGAGTTCTGCTTTAGTGCCATGTTAGTCATGGTGGCCTGTGGCTTGAGGCAAGACCAACTCTGCAGAGGGAAACTGGCATCACAGTTCTGTTGTGTCTCCCCCACAATGGCCTTCCCGACTGGTGCCTTCAACGGCAAGTGCCAGCAGTGAGTGTGTTATTCCCCTACTGCTTTGTTTCACTTCAGGTTCTTGGGGGGCGTGTTTATTTTCCAGGCTGTGTCATGAATGTCGTCGACTAAGTCACGTTGCTTTGCGTGTGGGGGATGTTTCAGCGAAAAGAGGGGAAAGCAGCGGGAATCGGGGTTGGCGGAAGCTCTTGTGATATTGGGAGAGACTGTTTTAGCTTTAGAAACCGTCACTCGATGTTCCCATGGTTTTGCTGGGAACCGTGGCCACTTTGCCTCCATCCTCTCGCTCCCAGACTCAGGCAGGGAAAACGCCGGACATGACTTCCTTGAGGTCCCTGCTCTTGGGGGGTGGGGGTGCAAAACAGCCATTTCTGGCTCAGGGTTACTGCTCCACCAGGCTGCCTGAAGCAGGACCTGGGGAACACCTCCACTCAGAAATCAGTGTTTAAACTTGGGGGGAGGGGGGACTTGATCTCTCAAAAGACAGATGGGGATGCTCCTTCTAAGTGGAAGCCTTTGGAAGCAGATTTTCCAGAAGAGTAAGTCTCCTGCCATTTGGGAGACTTTGAGGACCAGTTGGAGGATCCTTCAGATCTTTGGGGGGAGTCTCTGGCTCCTGATTTGGAGGGGGGAGAGATTCCTCCAGGTGAAGACCCTAACGTAGTACGGGTATTTCACCATGAGGAATTGGCGGCACTTATAGTGCACTTCTTTGCAGCTCTCAATATTGCTCAGCCTTCTCAGGTTCCAGAGGAGCCTTTAGAGAATCCCTTGCTGCAGGGCATTCAGACTTCGCACACTTTGTTTCAGTTCCACAGAGCCATCAAGCAAATGATTGAAGCAGAGTGGGAAGTTCCTGAGGCAGGATTGCTTGAGGCAGAGCCACGGCTTGCCTATATCACATTCCTCCTGCAGAAAAGGACCTTTTCAAGTTGCCTAAGGTAGATGTTTTGGTTTCAGCAGTAACCAAAAAAAACCCCATCCCGATGGAAGGATGTTCATGATAGGAAACTAGAGACTCTCCTTAAGCAAGCCTTTGAGTCTACTGCTCTGGTCTTGCAGGCATCCATTTGTGGGTTCTACATGACTAGGGCATTTATTCGCTGGGCCCAAGCCCTGCTGGACACTAATCTAGAGGCGCATCAGCTCTTTTCAGTGGCGACCATGCTGGAGACCACCTCGGCTTATTTGGCAGACTCCTTTTACAACTGGTGAGGTCTTCGGCCAAAAGTATGGCGTCGGTCATTGCTGCCAGATATTTCCTCTGATTGCACAATTAGTCGGCAGATGTCTCTTCCAAAACCCAGCTCAGTAAGCTTCCTTTCAAAGGTGCCAAAGTCCTCAGTGCCAACCAGAGGACATGCACATGACTGCCACAGATTTTGATCAGGGGGGATGGCTCTCGAACAAGGTTTCATCCTTTTGAGGCTACAGAGGGGCTGGGAGAGGATACTATTCCAGGGCCTCAGCGGTCCCTAAGAAACAACAATGAGGCGAGGCTGGTCCCGTTCGGAGTGATTCTGGTAGGAGGTCGACTACAACAATTTTACTCTGACTGGGTCTGTGTAAGCTCTGACCAGTGGGTTTTAGAGGTCATTCGCGAGGGCTACTCACTCGAGTTGGCTTGCCCTCTCTCTGATACCTTCATGCTGTCCCCCTGCAAGGCTGTCCCCCTCAAAGGTTCGGATGGTTCAGGACACTCTGCAATGGCTCCTTTAGCTAGAGGCAGTTGTGCCCTTGCCATCCAACCAATTAGGTCTAGGTCGGTACTCCATTTACTTTGTGGTACCAAAGAAGGAGGGCTCCTTTTGCCCTATCCTTGACCTCAAACATGTCAACCGGGTTCCTCACTTCCACATGGAAATGTTACATTTGGTGATTTGGGTGGTAGGAAAGGATGAGTTTTTGACAGCTCTGGATCTCACAGAAGCGTATCTTCACATCCCAATTTGGCCAGATCATCAGAGGTTTTAGTGATTTGTAGTTCCCATGGGTCACTACCAATTTCGAGCCTTACCATTTTGGTTTACCACAGCACCCTGGACCTTTACCAAGGTCATAGTGATGGTAGCAGCATCGTTGAGGCAGGAGGTTGTCTTGGTGCATCCTTATCTCAATGACTGGCTGATAAGGGCAAAGTCACTGGAGGAGAGTAGCCAGGCCACTCGTCAGGTGATGGAGTTTCTTCAGAGTCTCGGCTGGGTGGTCAATGTGTCCAAAAGCAAGCTTTAGCCTTCACAAGATCTGGTGTACTTGGGAGCTCGTTTCCAGCCTGCAAGAGGACTAGTGTCTCTCCTGGCAGATCGGGCCAAGAAACTTTAAGAACAGGTGAAAGGTTTTCTCCGATTGGGGGCTCTGTCTATTTGGCATTAGTTGCAGCTCCTGGGGTCCATGGCAGCTATGTCCCACATGAGGCCTTTGCAGAAAGCCCTGCTCTCAAGATGGTCTTCTCAACATCACTTGCTCACAAGACACCTGGTCTGCCCCCTAGGAACAAGAGTTCGACTATGCTGGTGGTTATGGTCTCAGAACCTCTTGACAGGAGTGCCTATTGAGCCCCCCAAGTGGCTTCTTGTGACAACGGATGTGAGTCTCTCGGGATGGGGTGCACATTGCAAATCTCAAGTAACGCAAAGTGATTGGTCTCAGAAGGAGAGCACTTGGTCCATCAATCACTTGGAAGTGACAGCAGTCTTTCTGGCGCTCTGTTTCTTTCATCCCCTGGTATACAAGAAGGCGATGTGGATTTGTTCCAACAACTCCACCAAAGTTGCATACATTATCAGGGAGGTACTGGCAGCATAGATCTGGTGGAAGAAATTCAACCATTGCTGACATGGGCAGAGCAGAATTTCCTAGCTTTCTCAGTGGCGCATGTGGCCAGCAAAGAGAACGTGCAGGCAGATTTTCTCAGCCGACACAGTCTGGATCTGGGGAAGTGGGGATTGCACCCCTCAGAGTTTCAGGCTATAACCTGTGCATGGGGAGAAACGGCGATGGATCTCATGGCTTCAGTGTTGAACGTGAAAGTGAGTCATCTCTTCAGCAGATGCAGAAAAAGGATGTCGGAGGGCTTCGATGCCCTAGCTCAGCCCTGGCTGATGGGAGTTCTTCTTTATGTGTTCTCGCCGTAGCCCTTGATCGGCTGTCTGCTTTGCAGAGTGGAGGTGCACTGTGGCCTGGTGGTCCCAATAGCTCCGGACTGGCCGCAGAGGTCCTGGTATGCAGATCTGTATCAAATTTTGGTGATGACACCCTGGTGCCTTCCCCCACAGAATGATCTAATCTTTCAAGGCCCGATTCTGATGCCACAGGTGGATTGATTCTCGCTTATGGCTTGGCTCTTGAAAGGGCACCCCTAAGGAAGAAGGGCTATTCAGCTCAGGTGATTGCTGTATTATTGCAAGCAAGAAAGTGATCTACTTATTTGTCCTATATCAGAGTCTGGTGGGTGTTTGAGGAATGGTGTGCAGGAAAGATCCTTAGAGCCTTTTCGGCCGCAATTCGGGCCTTTTTGCATGTGGGGCTAGATAAGGAGCTTACCTTGAATTCCTTACAGTTGCAGATGGTTGGCCTGCTATAGAGTACAGGTGCAAGGGTTTCCCTGGCGGCACATCCTGATGCGGTCCATTTTCTAAAGGTGCTAAAACATGTCCATCTTCCTGTGCATTCTGTCATTTCCCCATGGCACTTGAATTTGGTGCTTTCGGCTCTGGTGGGCTCGCCTTTTGAGTTCATAGCATGGGCCACGCTAAAGGATCTGACATTAAAAGTGGTCTTCTTGGTAGCCTTTTGTTCTGTCAGACGAATTTCCAACTGGCTGGCACTGTCCTGCAGGGAGCCATACCTATTTATCTTGAAGGAGAAGGTAGTCTTATGACCCAGTCCCTCCTTTTCGCCTAAGGTGGTATTGGTTTTTCATCTAAAAAAATCTGATTCTGATCATCTAACAACAACAACAACAACAACAACAAACATTCTCCAGTACCAGGCATATTGTGAACTAATACAAAACCCTGCAACAAAGAGCACATTACCATACCATATTTGCACCAACTTCCAAAACTCACATAAGGAGCCGATGTAAAAAAAGGTCATTGTAAATACTTCAGTGGGCCCTGGAACATCCATACACCTATCTGAAAAGCTGAACAAGTCAAATTACTAGAGTACAGTATAGATCTTTATGTACAAACTCCATGTTAACAGAACACCTGGCCTCAGTCACACACTAAGAATACAGACCCTCAACAAGTACAGAATAAGCAACCACAATCTAAAGTAAAAATAAAAATATGTAGACAAAATTTAAACTAAAACCCCAAGAAACCAGACTCCGCATGCAGTGCAACATCAGTTAAATAAGAGATGCAGTTACCACATACTGTGTAAAATATAAAGAAAGCACAAAGTCCAATCACTAAAATTAAATAAAATTATTTTTTCTACTTTTGTTGTCTGACCATTTTATTCTCTGATCATGCTGGTCCCGATCTGAGGCTTCTGCTTTCCTGTCTTCTCTTATTTCTCTTTCTGTGGTCTATGGTCCATCTGCCATTTCTTATCTTTTCTTTTGTTTTCTTCACTTCCTTCCATCAGCCTATTATTTCCAGTTCTAGTAACCCTCCCCAGTATTGACCCCCTTTCCAGTCCTCCCCTCCCAGTACCCTCCAATGTCAACCGCTTTGCATTCCCAAGACTGCCACTGGTGTCCATTCCCTTCCAGTCCCCCTCCTTCCCCACTGACCAGCCCCTTCTAGTCCAAATACCATCCCAGGTTTCAGCTCATATCCTCTCTCAGTGCCACTGCCCCCAGTCAGCTCCCTTCCAGTCGCCCTACCCTCTGACCATCCCCCTTCCAGTGCCATTCACACATGTCAGCTCCCTTCCATCCTCCTCCCCATTACCCAGCCACCTACCACTTCCATCCCCAAGTGTCAGCTCCTTTCTAACCCCCCTTCAGTACATCCCAGGTGTCAGCTCCATTCCAGCCCCCTCCTTCCCCCGCCATATCAGCTCCTTTCCAGCCCCCTCCTTCCCCCGTGTCAGCTCCCTTCCTGCCCCCTCCTTCCGCTGGCAGACCCTCTCAGTATCCGCTCCCTTCCAGTCCCATTCTCCCATTCCCCCGCATCAGCCCATTTGTAGCCCTAGCCCCAAGTTTTCTTCCAGGGCCAGCAGCACTCTCCTCCCATCCCCCATTAGCCCATTCCCAGTCCTATCCCCCTTATCAGCCCACTCCAGTCCTAGCCCCCCATCAGCCCATTACCAGTCCTAACCCCCCAAATAAGTCCATTTCTAGTCCTAGCCCCCCCAATCAGCCCATTTCCTATCCTAGCCCCCCTATCAGCCCATTTCCTAGACTAGCCCCCCTAATCAGCCCATTTCCAGGCCTAACCGCACCAATCATCTCATTACCAGTCCCAGCCCCCCTCCCAATCAGCCTATTTCCATTCTTAACCCCCCAGTAGCCCATTTCCAGTTCTAACCCTCCTGATAGCCCATTACCAGTCTTAGCCCCCGTCCTGATCAGCTCATTTCCATCTCTAACCCCCCATCAGCCCATTTCCAGTCCTAGCCCTCCCCCATCAACCCATTACAATTTCTAGTGCTACCCCCTCTCCCCAGCGCAGCCCAGCCCAATCTTCTGAAGGGAAATAAAAAAACAACAACCCTGATCACAGGAGCTGCTGCCGTTGCCGCCGCAGCAGCAGCAGAATGAAGTGCCCCACGGCCCCCCACCTCCCCGGCAGAGCCCTGCCTTGTATTTCCCTCAGTGCTGGCTTAGCTTTTCAGAGCTGCGAAGGGAGAGTTTCCTTTTCCCGTGGCTCTGTTAGTTGAGCCCACCGGTGCTAATGGGAAACAGCCTGTTTCCCATCAGCGCCGGTGGGCTCAGCTTTATCAGACAGTGCCCTTATGTGGTGACATCACAAAACCTGACATGCTCAGCCTTCACCTGCTGATAGGGGGAGACAACCCACTTGTCTGGACTGGACTGGAGGGACTCGAGGAAAGATAATTAGCAGGTAAGGTCTAATTTCATCATATGTCCAACACTCAAAAGTCGGCACTTGTTCAGTCTGGATAAGTAAAGCAAAACAAATTATCAATAGATTTAAGAACAATTGTAAACACAATGACTTTCAAGAGACAATTCAAGGTGTTCTTCTTCCAACAGGCCTTTTTATTTTGAGGGGTTTAGTATGGGAATTCTGCATTATTACTATGAGATCATGATGGGCTAGACAGCAGTTTCTTTTTTAAATTATGGTGTTATGTTTACGTTTTTCTCCTGTGTTTGACTGTGTAAGTGGCCCTTTCCTAAAGTGCAGAAACATTTACCGCGGGGTTTTGCCTGCACTAAAAGAGGCAGCGTGGTAAAAAAAAACCCTTGCTAACTGCTTAGCATGCCATTGGGCAGGAAATGGGAAGGGGCAGAGAGTAGGTATTAACTACCTATTGCAGTTCACAGGGTAATTTATGCGCGCTGTCAATGTTGCAGTTAGGGTGGGGTGCACTTAACGCCACCTCAATGCCCCACATTAATTCCGAATGCAGTGTTAGCGCGGTAAGGTACCTTTCCATGTGGTAACTGCAGGGGACATACTGGGTATGACTCCAGCAGCTAGGGCGGGGCTGTTGTACTTACTACACATTAGATTTTGCTCCAGACACACTCTAAGTGCAAGACCGTAGCATCCTTTAGTAAAAGGGGCCTTAAGTGTTTAGTAGTTCCCCACACAGAGCAGTGGATGGATTGGGCTATAAATATTTCAAATAAATAAATAATTTCACTATAGTTGTCCTTTTAGCCACAATGAAAAAAGGGCTTTCATGGGTGTATACAGGCGTATATTAAAGTTTAAATAATGTAAATTACACACACTTGCTGCCTTCATTCAGGAGGATGTAAAGTGCTTTTTATCTGAATAACCGCACGATCTTCAAGCAGAAACATTGCAGGTCATTTTTGCTTGAAGCTTGGGTTGCGTGGTGAGCTGGTATTTTGTCTGCCAGACTCCTAGTTGAAAATGGACCCTGCATATGGTCAGCCATTTTCTTAACTTGGATTCTACAGAGCGATGTACTGGTGGGAGTCTCCATTGGAGTCTCCCTTGTTCAGTTATGTTTTGAAGTGAAAGAGTATCTCACTGACCGGAGCAGATCTGGTGAGATCCCCTTAATGAGGCTAATTTTATAACAGGGCCCTGGGCAGGAAAGTTACAAAAGTGCATCATATGCTGTACCTGTTTTATAAAGGTAAACTATGTACTCCTTATGACCTTGGGCAAATCACTTTACCCTCCATTGCCTCAGAAGAAAAAGCCAGGCAATCTGTTTCCGGTCATACCTTGCTAAGAAAACCCAGGGACTGCTGGGTTGCTAGGAGTCAGCATTGACGTCACGGCACTTAAAAAAATGCACCTGTGAAGGTAATTTTAGAAGGGTCAGGCACCATTTACACATACAAAAAGCTGATTTACAGAAATAAATGGTCATATGTGGGTAAGCACTGATTTTAGAAAAGGCACTACTGAGAAAGAGATAATGGAAGTTTGGAATTACCTAAAGAAATGTTGCCACCAATCTCCCATGCATATTATTTGCCTCTCACTGAGAAGGCACCTAGGAGAATTTCTCTCAACCTGATCAAGAAATGGATGTTCTTAACGTGTTTGCTCTAATAAACTCAGGATCTAACCAGTTTCTGCCACTTTATTGGTGACTTTTGCTTGATCTGCTGACAGAGACGGGCTCTTTCGATTGCATTTTAGGAATCGCCAGGTTTCATTTATGGACTTTGCGGTCTGGATTTTCCCTGATCTATTTAGAGAGACACAAATAAAAAGGAAGACATTTATTTTACTAAAGCCAGATGTATTGCAACAGAGGGCTCTTTCCTTTCTAAAGATTCCCTGCAAGTGTTTTGTTAAATTGGATTCTGTTTTTTATGAGGTTGTTTTGAGCCTTCTCAGTTGGTTGCTTTAGCAAGAGAACCTTGACTCTGCAATATAGATAGTGCGAATGCGCTTTAGTTTTAAAGCGAAAGCGGCAAGTGTGCTCTTTTGTGTAATATTGCGCTCTACTGAGCAATAGGGCGCACTGCTCACGCAAGGATAAATGGACTGTTTGCCTGTTGCCCATTCTTCCTGCAGGCAAATGTAGGCACAGGGGACTCTGAGTCTGTAAGGCTGCCAAGACCCATTGCTTTGCTTTGATTGTAGCTGCCTTTTGCTTCCCTCCAGAAGCTGCTGCTCTAGGAAACTGTTCAGTTTGCCTAGTGGTTGGGCCAGCCCTGGTTGTTTATAGTAGCGTATAGCTTATGTGTATAATTTTGTGCTAGACCTTGTCAGCAACACTTCCTTGGTGGCCAGTGGACGCCAGGGCAGGTGCGACACAAAAATATAAGGTTAAGATTGGAGAGTCTTCTAAAGGCCCAAATGGCTCTTGGTCCTTGTAGTTTCCTTTGCTCCAATCTTCAATGAAACAATCAAGCTGAGTGGTGGGAATTAATAAGGCTTTTATTTCCCTTTTCACAGTGGTTCTAAATAGTGGGTTACAACTTTAAAGAAAATGTCCTTAACTCAGGTAGAAAACAAACTCAGGGTTCAAAGCAAAAACTGTTATACGTCACAGGAATGGAGGTGCTCAAACAAAATACAGAATGCTCTGCTGGCAATTCACCCAATCACAAGTCTGGCAGTGACTCTAAACTTTCAGAAATGCAAAGTGTACAGTCCATCTTATGGTCAGTTAAATCTCCTGCCAGTTCCACTTGCATTGGCTCGATATCAGAAAGCTCTGATTCTATATCCCTAGTTTCTTGTAAAACACATTCAGGGGTTTTGTATATTTTCTGTAGCAAGTCCCAATGTCCTTGGCCTAGCCTAGGGCGTCGGCCATGTGCTGTGTTAGGCTTTAAAGTACCCTCTTTCCTTAGAGGCTTTATAGCAGCTTTATCATAGCTTTTACCATTCACAACTTTCTTATTAGGCATACATTTATTTATTTATTTTATTAACATCTTTTATATACCGCACTATTCGATATCAGCGCGGTTTACAGAGAACAAGAAAACTTCAGACAAGTTACATTTATCTGGTTTTACATATAACAGGAACAATAACTTGGATAACCGGGGCAATTATTTACAACAAAAGCAGTCAGAGTAATTATTTACATTTGGAAGACATATTGTTTGAAAAGAGCCTTGTAGTATGGGAGCGTGATGAGATGTGTTGTTGGGTCAGCGGAAATTACGTGTTCAGAAGGGGAGTGTTGCTATTTCCGTGTGCCTGTGTTTCTATGTCCTCTGGGAAGTAATTGATGAAAAGGTGATGTTCCAAGGCCTTCTTAAACTGGCTGAGATCAGAGATGGCCCTAATGTGTGATGGAAGGGTATTCCAAAGTTTTGGAGCACATAAACTGAAAGATCGGCTTACTGTTGTGGAGTTGTATCTTAGAGTCTCTTTTGGTACCATTAGCATATTTAATTCTGTGGTTCTTCTTAGTCTGTTGGGGGTGATTGGTTGGATCATCTCTGATAATGAGGCGGGAGCGAGTCCTTTGTGAGCTTTAAAGGCCAGGAGCAGAGATTTCTCATACCTTGTATGGCAGCAATCCTCAAGTAACCGGCTTTCTTCCACTGCCTGCCTTTCCCAGGCAGCCGCTTGGTGAAATCCTTTTCTATGCAGGTTAGGCTTACCCTGCAGCCTTTGACTTCCTTCTCCTGGCGAAGGCCTGCCTCTGTACAAGCCCAGCTTCTGGCTTTCTGACTCAGTGTGGCTTGGCTTCTCCAGCTGATTCTTGTTTGGCTTAGGGTTGCAGTTACAGCAGTGCTTTTGCCTCTGAGGGCAAACAGCTCTCAGTTTGGCTTGAGCTGACACCTCCTTAGGTCCTTCCTCAGCTCCTGGGAAATTACCTCTCCCTCCTGGGAATCCTCTAGCACTAGAGTAGTCAGGTTTCCACTTCCACCTCTCTCTCTTGGTGCTGCCAGTGATTCTCCCCTTGCTTCTGCTAGGGCTGCTGCTTCTGCTGCTGCTTCTATCTCTGAGGCTGCCGGTGCTCCTTCTGCCTCTTCTCCTTCCTCTCCAGTCTTCCACACTCCCCTTATGAAGCCCTCCTGCCTTCGAGGATTGGAAGCTGGTTAGCATTTCCTCGTGACCAGCTGGGCATGGCTCTTCAGTCTCCCTGAAGACACTCTTGCTCCCTCTAGCTGGTTCCTGGGAACATTGCAAGTCTTTTCCTCTGTGAAAAACACCTTCTTTTCTCTCAACTGGGCTCTCATCAGCCCTCGCTGCATGACAACCTACGCTCTGTCCAATCTCCGCCCCTGTGCAACCCACCCCAAAAGTGTGTGCCATCTGCCTTTCGAGTTTACTTCTGAAAGAGCACCTACCTAGAGCAGGCATGTAAAGGCTCAATGGCTCGCATAAAGCATTGAAAATACATGACTTAAGCGCGTTGACGGCTGCAGCTCTTTATAAAATGACCTCCGTAACGTGCATATAAGTAAATGTCATCTTGTCATGTGTACCACGATGCAGTTTTATAAGAGGCCTTTTCTGCAAATGCCCAAACACAAATAAGGCTCATAAAATAACCCCCATAGCTATTGCTATTGTGTGATGGTTAAAATGAACTTCTCGGGGGGTTCTGAACGTGATCTATTTGCAGCTTCTTTATCCACTGATACAGTAATCACAAATTAGGTTTGGGAATTGAACCATATATTTGCATGGCAGTGGCTGAGCTGCCACTGAGCCAGTAGACCAATCTTACACATAATTGATCACGTACTTTAATTTTGTAAACCACCTTGATTGTTGACAGAAAGGCGGTTTATCAAGAAATAATAAACCATAAACCATAACCATATAAAGCAGGCTTTCCATGCCATAAAATCCTTATAATATTACACCCCCCTCCCCCACGTATCCTTACAAAATAGCCACACAGGGTTAGACCTGCTGCAAGGCACTTGGAAATGTAAGCTTGCGTAGTCCAGTAGGAATCAGCTTATATGCAGGTAGTTTGTAAAATATATGCAGAAGGCCGATCCTGTCCCTAGCTCTTCCGTATTTTCCACCGCCAGAAATGTCTGCATCTATATTTGATAAAAGTAGGTGCTGTTTTCTGAGCGCCTCCTTTTATGTATGTATGCCCAGGCCAGTTATAGAAGCACCTGTTTGACCATGTAAAATACTGTCTATGTGTTCAAGTCACCTATAGAATTACCCTCAATAAGACACAGGTTGCAGCTCACCAGCTGTGTAGTGGTATGTATTAACACTTCAACTGATCAGAAATGTAGGGACTGGAGGAAGAGGGGTCATGGGACGATGATGTCAGTGTTATGGGGTTGATTCTATGGTAGAGTTTTAGCTTTTCTAGCTTTGAGTCAGGTCTCTGGAATGAGCCCGAGGGATATTGTAATTGTTTCATTGAAAGGGCGCCAAGCTAGAGCTGTTGCAAGAATATTGGGCACCGCAGGTGAACCTTCAGCCTTAAGCTCCCCCACCAAGATTTTGCTACTTAAACTCAGTAATGATGATCATTCCAATACTGTAAAAATGTGTTATTGGACTTTACACTTTTAAATATTAAACTCTGTGTTGCATGTATGTGCCTGCTCGCTCTCTCGGCAGCTAGCCGAACGTGCTGATGGGTCTTTGAATTTGTTTGGCTGTCAGAATCTATAGGTTTGCTTTGACTACTGCCATCCCAGGCAACCACATAATCTTGCCTAATGGTTGGGCCAGCTGTAGGACAAGCCGCTGCCTCTTCAGGTTTCCTAAGATTATTCTAAGCTCTGGCAGACATATAAGGACACAGAGATGTGACAGCCTAAGTTCTAAATGTCGGACATGTGTTTAGATTCATTGGCACCCAGCCACAAGTCACTTTTAGCTCAGGGCTGTTATCACCCAATAAAATCTTCCCATTTATTGCTACAATGCTGCTTACTCATCGGAGGACAGTGTTGTAAGTGCTCGACTGCAGTCTCTCACACAAATGTATTGGAAAAGTTTGGTAAGCGTCTAGCTGTCCTGTCCATCTTCAAACTAGGCTAGATTAGCTAAGTTTCAACTTAGACCCTTCTGTCAGATCACTATTTTCTGGTTGTGTAGAGCTGCCTAGTGGTTAGTGCACTGTGCTGGTAACCAAGAGATCAGCGTTTGATTCCTATTAGTATTGCTTGTGGCCTTGGGCAAGTCACTTAACCCTCCATTTCCTTGGGAAAAAGGCCAGGCAATCTACTTCAGGTCACACTGCCAAAAACACCTGCTGGCTTGCCAGGAGTCAGCACTGACTTGAAGATATATATTGTATTTTTGCAATCCAAATACTGTGTGAATTCTGCTATAAACACAATAAAAACAGTGTTAGGTTTGTTCCGAAGAGCCATGCAGCGAGCTCTTGCTGCTCGGACAGAACCCAGAACAGCATCTTTCCTTAACATGAACTGGATTGGTCTTAGAGTGGGTTTGTCCAGCCCATTCTCATTCTTGCAATTATTAGATCCAGTGTATTTGCTAATTCACTCAGGGCTCAGTAGCCTCAGAGAGCTTTTAATTTCATTTTAAACCTCAGTCAGTAATCCCAGAGAGCTTTTAGCTTAAATTTAAACCTCGGTTAGTAGCCCCAGAGAAAGTTTAATTTAAATCAAATTAGAGTATAGCTTAGCATAGAAGGAAGAAAAGGGCAAACATTCTTTGAGTAGAAAGAAATAAATTGTTTCTAGAGACCTTTGCAAAGGGGCCTTCCAGTTAGGGGGCAAAAGACCCGTGAAACTGTTTTAAATAGGTGTTAAAGCCAAGTGACAGGTCAAAGGGGCCATTTGAAAGGCTCCCTCTATCAAACCAAGGGCTGTGTGAATAACCCAGGAAATTGTTAAGTAGTTATCTTAGAAGCATAGGTCAGGGCACTGTATAGCAAGCCAGTTTTTACTAGGTGTTCTTTCTGTCTCTCCCACCCAGTCTAGGTATAATCTTAGCTTGTCAATGCTTATGTTGTTTCCAGTTTTCGTCATTTGGCTCTTTTTTTTTCATTTCCTGAAAGATGCTTTTCTGACTACAACAGCCTCTCTGACCTCACCTTTAAACCATGCTGGCAGTTTTTTGGACTTCCTTCCACTTTTCTTAAAGCGTGGAATACAGCTTGTTTGGGCTTCCAAAATAGTATTTATAAACATCCAACATGCTTGATGTAAAGCTTTAACCTTTCCAGCTGCTCCTTTTAGTTTTTTTCTCATTTTATTGTAGTCTGCCTTTTGAAAGTTGGAAAATAGAACTGTGGATTTCCTTGCCGTCCTTCCTCCATTTACTAAATCAAACATGATCATGCTATGATCACTATTGCCAAGTGGCTCCAATACCCTTATCTCTTGTACCAGATCTTGTGTGCCACTAAGGGCTAGGTCCAAGAAGGCTTCCCCTCTTGTCGGTTTATGAACCAGCTGCTCCAAGAAGCAGTCATTTATTTCATCTAGAAACTATCTCCCTAGCATGTCCTGCTTTGAGACTAACCCAGTCGACACTGGGGTAATTGAAATCACCAATTATTATTATTGTACTGTAAATATTGTTAGCTTCCCTGATTTTGTTTAGCGTTTCAACATCCATTTGTTCATTCTGGCCAGGAGGTCTATAGTACACCCCCACTGCCATTGCCTTCTCCTTTCTACATGGAATTTCAAACCATAGAGATTCTACCGTTTATTTTGTTTCCTGCAAAACTTTCATCCTGTGTGACTCAATGCCCTCTCTAACATAGAGTGCAACCCCTCCACCAATTTGATCTATTCTATCATTGCAATATAATTTGTATCACAATGTCCCATCGGTTATCTTCCTTCTATCGTATGTCTGAGATGCCAATCATATCTAACTTCTCATTTAGTGCTCTATATTCTAACTCTCCCATCTTATTTTTTAGACTTCTAACATTTTCATACAAGCATTTTAGAGGCTGTATTTTATTTATATTAATTTGGTTACAAGTAGATAGGGGTAATTTTGAATCTTTAAGTTCTGTCTGCTCTGTATTTAAGGGCATTTGGGTTACTTTTGTCTTTAATGGAACCTCTCTGTTGATATGCCCTAACTTCAGTCTTTTGCTAGTATCCTTCAAGGATACATCCTTCTGAACCATGCACTTTTGGGAGACTGTTGGCTTTCCCCTTTTATCTAGTTTAAAAGTTGTTCTATCTCCTTTTTAAAGCTTAATGCCAGCAGACTGGTTCCCTCCCAGTTAAGGTGGAGCCCATCCCTTCGGAAAAGCCCCTCCTTTCCCCAGAATGTTGCCGAGATCCTAGCAAATCCAAAACCCTCATCCTTGCACCATTGTCTCATCCATGCTTAAAGACTCCGGAGCTCTGCCTTCCTTTTGGGTCCTGCGCATGGAACAGGAAGCATTTCAGAGAATGCTACCCTGAAAGTTCTGGATTTCAACTTCCTACTTAAAAGCCTAAATTTGGCCTTCAGAACCTCACTACCACACTTTCCTAAGTCATTGGTACCAACATGTACCAAGACAGCAGACTCCTCCCCAGCACTATCTAAGACCTTGTCTAGGTGGCATGTGAAGTCCACTACCTTTGCACCAGGCCAGCATGTTACCAGGTGATCCTCACATCCACCAGCCACCCAGCTATCTACAAGCCTAATGATAAAATCACCAACTACAATGGCTGTCCTAACCCTTTCCTCATGGGCACCTGGCCTTGAAGACATTTCCTTGGTGCGAGAGGGATTTACGTCACCTGGAGACAGATCCTAGCTATAGGATCACTTCCTGCCACACCAGGGTGATGCTCTCCTATTATGTGACCATTTTCCTCTATGGCAACAGGGATGCTGCAGACTGGAGGTGGGACTTCAGTACTATATCCCTGTAGGTGTCGTCTATGTAACTCTCTTTCTTCCGCTACTCTAGCCTCCAGAGATTGGACCCATTCCCTGAGAGCAAAGAGCTCCTTGCACCTACTGCACACGTAAGACCCCTCACCAACTGGGAGAAAATCATACATGTGACACTCAATGCAAAAGACTGAAAAGCCCCCATATCGCTGCTGGACTGCTGTCTGCATCTTCATTTTAAAGTTGTGTATATGTATTTAAGTTGTTTAGTTATGTAGGTTTGCTGGGGATACTTATACTAATAAAACTATATGTAATACATTTAATGAACTTGTTCACCTCAAGATTAATTAATTTCAGGTGCTTAATTATGCTTAATGAGGATAAACAGCTGCACCTAAGAGTGACTATGGGCACCTCCTTCCCTTTAAAAGGTTTTAGAGCCTATAAAGCTATGATTATCCTAGGAGTGGGTGGGATTGGGGAGGGAGGGAGGGAATGAAGACCTATTAAACGTTGACTTGCTTCTAAGGTAAAGGCTGATTCACGCAGCCCTTGGTTTGATGGAAGGGGCCTTTCAAATTGCCCCTTAGATCTGTCACTTGCCTTTAACACCTATGCTAGATAACTTCACAGATCTTTTGCCTCCTAACTGGAAGGCCTCTTTGTAAAGTCACTAAAAACAAGTTTATTTCTTCCTACTCAGGACTATTCTACCTGTATCTAAGATATGCTCTGATTTGATTTAGATAAAAAAACTCTCTAGAAACAACTTTATTTCGGTAACTATTTACTCTATTTAACTTTCTATGTTTAAGCTATACTCTGATTTGATTGAAATGAAAAGCTTCCTAGAAACAAATTTCAGAGTCTATTTACTCAATTTACTTTCTCTACTAAGCTATACTCTGCTTTGACTTAAATACAATGCTCTCTGATGGTACTAAGACCTGACTGACTCAGCAAAAATACTGAATTCTAAAATACACAGATCTATCAGTTTGAACTCAAGAATTCCATTTTTCCTCCAATATTTAGAGTTTATTTCAGAAGATTAATACTCACAGGTGTAGATCTATTTCCTTGTAGCAGTCCCTTTTGGTCGTCCTTCAAGAGGTAGACCAAGGTGAGCCGGTTGATATTGTGTACGTGGATTTTCAGAAAACCTTTGACAAGGTCCCTCATGAGAGACTCTTGGTCAAATTAAAAAGTCATTGGATTGGAAGCAGTGTACTATTGTGGATCAGGAACTTGTTAAAAGATAGAAAGCAGAGAGTAGGGCTAAATGGCCAATTTTCTCATCGAAGAAAGGTGAATAGTGGAGTACCACAGGGATCTGTGCTGGTCCCGCTGCTTTTTAACATATTCATAAATGACCTGGAATTGGGAATAATGAGTGAGGTGATCAAATTTGCAGATGACACAAAATTATTCAAAATTGTTAAAATGCAAGAGGATTGTGAAAAATTGCAAGAGGACCTTGATAAATTGGAAGACTGGATGTTCAAATGGCAGATGAAATTTAATGTGGACAAGTGCAAAGTTATGCACCTAGGAAAGAACAACCC